>AZNH01000052.1:0-190549 GCA_000814955.1 Metarhizium guizhouense ARSEF 977 | reverse complement strand
TAAAAGTTCTAAGAGTAAATAATAATTATAAAGTTAATAAAATACTATAATTACTTTAAAATATAATTATTAATAAACTTAAAATATTTATAAAACTTATAAAAAGTAATAACTTTAATCTAGAATTTTTTAAGTTTAAGCTATATAATTCTATTTTATTAGAAATAATATTAATAATAAAATAATAAGTCTTAATATTAATTAAAAGCTTTTTTTTTAAGTAAATACTTTTTTATAGCTAGTTATATAATTATAATTATTTAATTAAATACTTAATTACTATTAAGAACTTAGTAATTTATAAGCTTTAATAATATTTTATATAGTAAGTTTATAAGCTTATAATAAAATACCTTATTAAGTATAATAAAATATAAGTAGTTATTAAGTAATATAAAGCTAAAATAAAAGTTAAATATAAAAATAAAAGAGATTAAATAGTCTTAAAAGTCTTAAAAATTAAGGAAGAACTAGAAGTTCTTAAAAAACTTAAAAAGAAAATTATAATTATTATTTTATTAAAAGATATTATTATATAATTAAATATAAAAGTTATTACTTAAAAAAATAACTTAAACTTTATATTACTTAAAGAACTACTAAGTATAAATAATAGTTTTATAAAAAAACTTAAAGTAATTAATACTTAAATATTAACTAGAAAATTAATTATATTAATTAATAAGAAATTTATATTTAATATTTATTATAAAAAGAAATTTATAATATTACTAGATAAATTAATAATTTTTAATTAAATAGAAAATTATAATAATAATTTTAATAATATAAAAAAAGCTATTAAAAAAATTAAAGTAAATAAAATAACTTTAAAATAAGAGAATAAAATATTTTACTATTATAAAAATATTATTAAAGTAATTAAAAAGTAATTAATTAAAAAGGAAAATAAAGCGCTAATATTTATATAATAAAAAAACTATTTAATTTTAATAAGAGAAATTACTTATAATATAATTAAACTACTATAAAACTATATATATTAAAAGTTAATTTATAATAAGTACCTTAATAATAATACTTATATAAACCTAGTTCTTAAAAAGTTAATAATAAAAGAAATATAAAAGAAAATTATATAATTAATATAATATAAAGTTATATTAAAAGCTAAAAAAACTAACTTATAAGTTAAATATACTTATAAAAAGTTATAAAAGTTTAAAAATACTAATAATAATAATAAAAATAAAAATAAAATTATAAGGCTTATAATATTAAAAATACTAAAAACCTTAAAATTAAATATTAATTAATTTTTAATTATTTTATTTTATAATTAAATAAAATTATATATATAATATAAATATTATATAAATATAAAATTTAAAATAATATTAAGTTATATTAAGTTAAGAATAAGAAAAAACTAGAAAAGTAAACTATTTATATATTATAATATATTAAATATACTAGTAAAATTAATACTATACCGCGGCTTATTAGCCGCGGCTATCTCGCGATAGCCTTAGCTACTATATAAACGCTGAACTAAAGTATAATACTAAGAAAGCTATTAAACTAGCTATAAAAGGGGCTAATAAGGCTAGTAAGGCCAAGAAGGCCAAAAAGGCCTATAAAGCTAAGGCTGCTAAGTAAATTTATATTAGTGGTTTTACCTCTTTTAAAGGGGAATTAATAATTATATATTTAAAAAAATAATATTAATAATTATTAAATACTTAATTATAATTAAATAAATATAAAAAAAATATTTTAAATATTTAATTTTTTAATAAAAATTATAAAAAATTTAAAAGCTTTTTAAATTTATAATTATTATATTTAAAATAATATTAATTATTATAATAATATATAAATATAAGTTTATAATTAATTATAAAAAAAAGAATTATATATATATTTTTTTATAAAAATACTTATTATTATAATTATTTATATATAAATTAAAGCTTACTCTTATTTAAGTTATAAGTACGTAATTTATACCCGTCATGAGTGAACCATTTTAACAGAGGGGATAAAACTGAGACGGTGGCCACGTATGCAGCGGCGACAGGCAAGCCCGCCCAGGTGAAGAACTCCCATACAGCACCAACATGGAAAGGAGCGAGGCCGAGGCTGTTTTGCCGCCAGAGGTGCTAGCTAGAATACCCCA
The DNA here is from genome assembly GCA_000814955.1 of Metarhizium guizhouense ARSEF 977. Lineage (NCBI taxonomy): Eukaryota > Fungi > Ascomycota > Sordariomycetes > Hypocreales > Clavicipitaceae > Metarhizium > Metarhizium guizhouense. Next base: position 188,409 of record AZNH01000052.1, on the reverse strand, counting down.
AACGACGCTTTGCTCGAGCGCCTTGGGCCTTGCATGGCAGACGGTGCAACGGCCCGTCTTCAATCACTCGATCCGAGTGTTTTTCGCGGCCCAGTGGTTGGCCGAGAAGGAAGGCTCGGAATGGGCGCAACCCGACAATTTGCCTCTCCTCTTTGTCGCCTGCGTCTGCCATGACCTGGGAACCAGCGACAACTTCAACGGACCCCAGCGATTCGAGGTGGAAGGCGCAGATGCCGCCCAGCATCACTGCCAATCTCACGGCATCTCGGAGCAAGACAGCCGCAAGGTTTGGACCGCCATTGCTGTTCACACCAGCCCCGGCATTGCGGAGAGAATTGACCCATTCTCCCGATTGGTTCGGTATGGTGTCATGATGGACTTTTCACTGGCTGTACGAGCCGAGGTTGGGGCCGATGACTTGTTTGTTGAGCTCGAAAAGACGCTCCCTAGATTGGACATTGAGCGGGTTTTGGCAGACGCAGTGGTCAACCAAGCAAACGAGGTAGAGACCAGCAGCCAGCGTACAGATAACAAGAGCTGGTTCTCAACTCACAAATTCCCAATCGCTAGTTGGCCGGGTATATTGCTTCGAGCCCGCTTGCAGAACCCAGACCATGTAGGGAGGAACCCGGCCTTTTAAAGTATTGGAAGCTATATAATAAGTTGGGAAAATAGTTGAAGTTATGTAATAAATGGCCTTTTTGACTAGATCGAGCGCGGCACGAGTAAGTCGGGTAACTGGCCCGAACTGCTACACGCGTGTTGAGCTAGTGGAGGAAATATGGCAGAATCCTGGTACTTATTACATGGATAAATATAGGATATCGGCTAACAAGAAGTGGTAAAAGTGCGGGATCCTTGAGGCGTGGGCGTCCCTATTAATTGCCCTGCCAAAATGCTAATAAAAGAAAGAGGTACGAAAAAGGGACCGTCTCCGCATTTGCCAGAGAACAAACTACGATGAAAGTCTCACAGGCACAACCACAAGTTACGTCCGTCTGTGACCGCAGTGTACGGTTTCCGACATGAGAGGCACAAGGAAACAATTTAACTACCCTTTTCTATCCGTCGATATGCGGTTGGCTGGGGAAATGTGATGAGCTGATGGTCGAGTCGCGCTGAGTGACACTCTCCGACGGCAATTGCTACACGGACCTGACTTTTACCGTTTCGGATTCACTTAAACTTTCTTGACCCACGAGTACTTCCTAGTAAAGGCTATATAGTATAACTGGCTTCTTATGAGAAATACGGCGGTTTGGCATAAAGTTATCGGCCTCACTTTTTTTGCCTTCAAACCAATTAGAAGCGATAAAGGTCAGGCCCGTGTAGGAGCCAAGGCCCACGTAGCAAATTCCCCGCAAATATAGCCCCTCAATATATTCGTGAAATTTATGCGCACCCAGAGCCCATGTACGCACGGCGTGGGCGCTTTCACTAGGCCTTTTCAAACTGCGAGCCGGATCGCCTTTGGTGAGTAAACGATGGAATTTCAACTAATAAAAGGCGGTATAAGTGCCACGTGCCCAAGACGTTAGTGATTAATTGCCAACGCAATACTCAGCTTATAAGTTTGCCCTTTTAGCATTGGCTTACGATAGAGACCTTGATATCCATGACTCGTTGACAATTATCGCACGTTAGTTAAAGAGTTTTCATAGACTACGTTTTTTGTATCATGAATAGTAGCCATAGATCAATTTGACTAGTGGGATTCGTCCTTGATTAAATCTATCTAGCTGCGGCGTTGAGGCCTCTTTTACACTTGATTGTTGATTGACAATGTAATTTGAGTGGTTGGCTAGCCTCTTGACTTGTCGTATGAAAGGTATTAGATTGATTGAAGCCGCTAAGCCTTGGTTTCCCCTGATATTATGCTATACCCAGAACCCGGAGGTTTCAAGCTACCTCTATGACTCGGGCCAGAAAGATATGAAAACTCTTAGCTGGTAATGTTTCACGTAGACGTAGCTTATTCAGAGGTATCATGGCAAGCCAAGTATAAAAAGTGACTTAATATGCTATATATTCAAATGGCATCTAGTTCTAATTTTATATAATCTACATTCTAATTAACCTTTCTACTACTATTATTACTGTTACTCGGTCTTAAAATGAGGGTTCAGATAGTCTTAGCCTCCCTCCTTATTAGTCTGGCCTTGGGTAGTCCACAGGCTATTCAATTCCCCAATGATGATGACGGTGGATGTCCCCAAGGAGGAAAGGCAATTCCCGGAGCCCCAGGGACGTTCTGCATTGGAACGAGTGGCGAATTTCTGGGGCCTGCCAACGTGCCGAACCAGCAAACAGGTCAACAGCGGCCGGGCCAACAGAGACCAGGTCTACAGCGACCAGGCCTACAGCAACCAGGTCAACAGCGGCCAGGCCAACCGCAACTAGGTCAGTCGCAACTAGGTCAGCGACCAGGCCAACAGCTAACATTCCTGGAGAAACAACTTCAGCGACTAGCTGCGCAACCAAAAGGTTGTGATCCAGACGGACCAGTAAGTAGGATACAATTTAACACGGCTTAAGGCCTGCATAATTATATTGATGCTGATCAGTTTTTGAATATAAGGTATGCGATAAAAAGCTAGGCTGTGAAAATCTCGTTACGGGAGGAAATGGTTGTCTTGAATGCCCCCCCGACTGCTACTTGTTTTAGTGGTGGGAAGTATTTATCGATGTCGTCTTGAAAGGTTTATTCAACATGAGCCAGAGGCCTGGAGCCTTCAAAAGAGATGTCGCTTTGTGCAGTTTTCGTAATACCTATAATAAATTTGGTAACTCTCGTTAAATGTCAACCCATTTATATGAGGAAAAAACATACATTTTGGCCTTGGTTTAACCACTTTCGGGGCATTGTGGTAGTCTTCTTTATTTTTCCTTTACAACAAGGTACTACCCCCGGCAAATTCCTTCAAATATTTGCTCTAGAAAAAAGTCTCTATGTTTGTTACGTCTCGGAATAGGGTCATAGGTGCCGTATGGATTCCGAAATCGACTTGATCTGCCGCATTTGGCATGGCCCGTGGAAGGTCAACAGTGTACTCGGTACCAAGCCATGCCACCACCTGCCATCAATTGATGTCTGGTCTTTCTAAACACGCTGCTGGCACAGTTACCCACTGAGATTTCAGGTTGTATCGGCAAGACGAATCTTTGCACTTGAATCGGTCAAGAGCATCCCATTTACCTCGGCACCAGAGTGTGGTAGTTGGACAATTGGACTGCTAAAATGAGCGCACTTAGTCTGGCATGCTTTGCTGGGGACCATGTACGCATCGCACTGCGCTAATCGTTACACTCTTCGGGTGGTTTCGTTGTCGCATGGTTGGGCGACAAAGGTTGCACAAACGATGCGACCCTGGGCCAAACACTGTCTCGGTCCTCGACCCCTCACCGACTTCCAATTTGAAGATTTCAGCAACCCTTATCGCTCATCATGGTGTTGACTGGCAAGGGCCGCGGGCCCCAATACCTTGGCGGCTCTGGAGATGCTCTCACAGTTTGGATTTCTATAGCTGCAGGCACCGTTCTTGTCTTCTACGGATACGATCAGGTAAGCCCGGGTCTCCCTACATGACACCTCGACTTACCACTTGTGTAGGGTGTGTTCGGAAATGTCCTAGTCACGCAAGATTTCCTCGACACCATGGGCAACCCCTCAGCACAAGACCAAGGGACCATGACATCTGTATACAACCTTGGTTGTTTTGCTGGCGCATTGTCCACCTTGTATTCTGGCGACAAGTTCGGTAGACCGAGGACTCTTATACTCGGCAGCCTCATTATTGCCATTGGTGCCGTCATCCAAGCTGCATCCTGGGGTACAGCCCAAATGTATGCTGGCCGTGTCGTGGCTGGCTTAGGTACTGGCATGAATACTGCCACTGCTGGCGTGTGGCAGTCCGAGACGTCAAAGATGCGAAGCCGTGGAAAACTAGTCATTATCCAAATGGCAAACTGCATCACCGGCTTCTGCTTGTCAAATTGGCTCACCTTGGGCTTCTCGTTCGCTCCGGGCAGCGTATCATGGCGATTTCCACTAGCCTTCCAAGTCTGCAAGTAGTTCCAAGTCTTCTTTTGTTTGGCAAGGATATTCTGACCTCGGAAATAGTCTTCTCTGGGCTCATCATGCTTATTTGTCCCTTCCTGCCGGATTCCCCACGTCTATTAATTCGCAAGGGAAAGTATGACGAAGCCCATGACGTGCTCGCAGCTCTCCAAGGCAACGATGCCACTGCCGATTCACCATCCGTCAGAACACAATTCTCCATCATTAAGGGCATCCTGGACACCGAGTATGCCGTCACCTACACGTGGTGGCAGCTCTTCACTGGCAAGGGACCTGCAGGCGTCGTTCGTCGAATGATCCTTGGCGCATGGATGCAAGCTATGAACCAGATTAGCGGTATTAATGTGACCTCATATTACATGACAGTGAGTTAAATCAGGACCAAACCGCTGGAAATAAGGCACTAAGGGGATAGCAGTATGTCTTTATTCATTCAATCGGTCTGAATGAGCTCCTGTCTAGAATCCTAGCTGCCGCCGGCTCTGTTGATTACCTCATTTTCTCATTCCTCGCGTATTTTGTCGTTGAGCGCTACGGACGTCGCAAGGTCATGATGACCTCTGCAGCTGGATGTGCCCTCTGCTGGCTCATCATTTCAATAGCTCTTGGACTTTCGGAAGCCGGCAGAGGGGATTCATTCAAGTTGGGTGTCGTTGCTGTTAGTTTTTTCTTTGTCTTTTTTGCCTGTTTCGCCATGGGCGTTCTCGGCGTACCATGGTTGTACCCAACGGAAATAAATGCCCTGGCATTCAGATCCCAAGGAGCGAGTCTTGCCATGGCCACTAACTGGATTATGAATTACATGGTGGCTCAAATCACGCCTCCGGGAATCGAAAACCTGGGTTACAAATTCTGGATCATCTGGGCCGTAATTTGCGCGTCCTTTGTTCCCACTACCTACTTCTTTTATCCAGAGACAGCCAACCGATCGCTCGAGGATATCGACAGATTCTTTGCTGATAATCCAGGTATCTTTGTCTTTAGACACAAGATAGCTACCCAGCTCCAAAGACCGTCCATTTACGAAGAAGCCGTCAGTAGAGTTGCTCACAGGAACGAGAATATAAGCAATGAGAAATTGGCGACAATTGTTAGTACCAAACCAAAGGAACAAGGAGCTCGTTACCAGGCAGCTTCCTTGCCCCAACAGTAAAGCTAGTATTTGAGGCCATTTAGGACTGTTTCTGAAATAGCCAATCAGGAAGGGGAGAAGTACAAACTCTAGTAAGAATCTCTTTTTATTACGTTTTAGAGCTGATGATTAGTGCTGTATGTGGGAGCTACCAGTAGCTAGTAAGCTCGATCTGTCCCTTTTTCATGCAGGCTTTCGGATAGTATTAGATAGTAATAATAACAAGCGCTGGTAAGACACGAGATGTCCCTTTAAAAGTCTGTAACACATATTCCTCACAAAAAGAACGCGCTCTAATCAGACAGCACCTAGAACCCCTTATATTTTCGTCGACAATGATCCTTCCGTGTTCTTCACAGACAGCGTTGTGCTTGCTATGAATAAGCAACCTCATCTTGACACAATACCTGAGCACACCTTCCTCCAAATCCCCGCATCTATGAACTATATGTTGGATATAATAGCTGTATGGGGAAATTCGTTACTATATATAAATGTCTGTGTAATTTTTGCTTTCTATCCTTGCTTTTTCTAGGGCTTCTTACCCTCTTATTGACACCATCAATTCACCTGCTTAGATATCGCGCAGCTCTCGCACCTTGGTATGTGAGTGCTGCACATTGTTCTTTTGGGGTAGACGTGTTGGATCCTTTACCCGAAAATGGCAGCCAAGGCGGCAAAGAATCCTTGCAACTTCGTAGGCTAGCAGGCGACAATATGATCTAAGCGTACAAACAAGTTGAGGCTGTATAAAAATATTCGGCAGATTGATGGCAACGAAAACTTGTCCACCGGCTTGCTAAGCAACACTCCGGTATACCTAGTTCTTATGCTTCCGTACAACATCAGGATACGCAGACGATTGGGCTTCTTGTCCAGTTTCACCCAGGAGTTTGCGAATTCCCGAGTTCAAAATTGCGTTGAAGGATGGGCGAGATTTACGTCGTCGACTGGTCTGGTTTTTTTTTAGCCCCCTAGTGCCAGGAGGTGCACCATTCAATATTGACCCCTGGGTATATATCTGTCCCCGGTTGGCAAGAGAGGGACAAGGCGATATTGGTGTTGTCGGATGCGAAGTACCAAAGAAAAACCGACCAGACCAGACTCTTCCCCATGCAACTACCGACCTTTTGGCCAGTCTGGTCGGGCAATGGGGAGGCTGAGGGCTCGAGCAAATGTGCCAGAGTCTCAAGACTCTACTTATCCAAAACACCACGAAAAGGTGCCCGACAGACGTTCTGGACCACTTTCCAGACTACGGAAAAGCAGGGCCTCCACGATCCTGGCTGTAGAACATTTCACCGGCCGCCGCTAGAGACATCGAGACATGGACTTTTGAAACATGGAAACATATGGACATACCAATTAAAACAGGCTGAAGGCCTGCTTTGACTCGTTGCAGGCGTCCTAGGCCTCCTCAAATCCTCGACCCTGGGGTGCGGGATCGGCAACCTCGGTCGGCCTCGTTGCCACGCGCAACTCCTAGTCCGCCTCCGGAAACACGATATCGAATCCTCTTTTAAGCCTTTTACATAATTTGTCGGAGCAATAGAGTGCGTTATTTTTTCTTATGTCGTATATTAGCCGCTCTTTCTCCAAATCTGCATTTGGTGCTTCTCCCATCCAGTCACATGAGGCTTGGGCAGGCAGAAACAATTCCTCTCGCCAGGGACGATTGACCTCTTTCCACAGGAATAATGCTATTCACATTCTTGTGACACGCCGTAACCCTCCTGCCATATAATGCACGAGACACTCCAAATCGCTATCCTTCCCGAGGCGTCACGCTCAAGAATAATCAACATCGGCTTCGACTGACAGCATGTGTCACACATCAGGCTGGAACAGCTTCCGCTGACACTCAAGACTCATCAGGGTTCTTGTAAAAGGATGAATAGCGTCGAGCTTAAAGACCTCTGCGAGCCGGGGCTTACCCTTCCACCAATAGCGCTGTCTGAATACACTATCGTCCGGCGTCGCTGTGCTCTTTGGCTCATTTATGAGAATAGTGATGCCATGACCGGTATGCGCGACCGCAACCTTTTCCCACGCGCACTTAACTTCAGGACAGAATTTGAACTCTGCGGTTTTCGTATCCGGGGGTAGCTGCCAATAACTTTCCCAGAATAACATGGCGTCTGAATGCTCAACGCTGTAGCGGAAGAGGCAAGAGGGTACATCGCATCCGAGACGGCAAATACTGGTGTTAAATATCTCTAAACTGACAAGATTCGGCAGGTTTCCGGCAACTTGAGCTGTGAGTAGAAGCAGGCGGTTAATAAGGCCCAAGTCATTATCAGGACGCAGTATATCCGACCTAAAGCAGACTCTCTCAAGCTTGTGCCATTGCGCCGGCAATAGCGGTGTAGTCAGAGCATTGGCAGAAGGACATTGCATTTCTGTAAGCCGAGTCTCTGTGCCCAAGGGCTCTACAACAGAAACTTCCTTGAATCGGTGCCCATGATTGTATAGTAGATCCATGACAGATAATGGCCTGGTCTGTACGGGAGTTGGCCTCATGAACCCTCTGAAATTTTCTGCAAAATAGTGAAAACTTTCAAGGCTTTCTGGCAAGGATAAAAGTACATGTTCTCGAAAGTCTAATTGCGTACGTTAGCCAAGGAGTCTTTTATTGGGCACGTTTCTCACATACCTTTGAGATATTTCTCTTCTTCTTCGTTGGTTCTCCTGCAGAATCTCTCTAGCCTCAAGGAGTTAATATGTACCAAGCTCTCATGGATAAGTTTGGTAAGTGCTAACGGACTCATCTGTCGCTGGAACTGACGCCTTATGAGTAGAGAGTTGATACTTTCTACTCTTGGAAGATGGCTGTTCTTGAGTCCTTGGAATTGCAAGAGGGACCCGAGGTATCTCCCGGCTGGATGAAAACCCTGCGGTCTGCTTAAAGTCAATCTGGTAGCTCGATAATGCCGTGGACGAGTTTCAATACTATTGTATCTTTTTTTTTGGTTGTGAAATATTGTCATTCCGATTGTTCCATCGAGATTGTCCCAGCTTCTGAAAGGGTAGTCGTGATGCGTGGTGATGTCATCGTAGTAATGTCTAGAGTCACTAGAAGACTTAATGGCTAGCTCTAGTGTTAAGCCACCAGAGCGGCCTCTAGGTACCCAAGTCGAGAGTATACCAAGTAGCATCTCCATTGCAGCAGTGAAAACTCTGTTGTTTCTATTCAAGATGGTTTATTAGCATGGCATCGTAAGAGTGAGGATATCAGAAGATGGATCATACCGATAGATGTCAAACCAACTTTCGAGTTTGTGGCATGACGGGCAAGAATAACCTGGCAACACAATGAGAAACAATAAATGACGAACGTAAGTAGTTCTGTGGGCGTTCTTTCCGCTCATGATGCGTGCAAAGTCTTGTAGAGCGGTGTCGTCGACCAAAAGATGACGAAAAGTCATCTTCTCAAAAAAAGATTGCCATTCAGAGCAGACTGTGGCGTACGAGGCAAGTCGATCAGGCCTCTCGCCGCCGTAAAAGTCAAGTCGATCATTTCCATCGCCCTGGGATACCAAGTTAAGAATTTCGAACCGCAATTCAGGTGGAAGGTCGAGCCAAGTTGCATATGTCTGGGGGCCGTCTTGCGGCTGCGGAACAGGTGCGGATGCCATGGATGGAGAAGATGGCACGAGTAGAGAAGAGAGAGAGACGATTTCAAGTCTACAAGCATTGTCGCGTAGTGAGAGATGGAGCCGATTTATATCTAGATTGAAAGGAGTACACGGTTTAAAACTTGTAGAGTTCATGAAGAAAATTCTTAGTTTTGCGCCTAGTTGAATAAACTTCATCTAGCTAGAGCTACTTTGATAACTCGCCTGAAAACAGTAAAGTTTATACTAGGATTTTATACACTAGCCCAAAATCTTTAGTAGCACGAGGATATTGTATATATACTGCCTGCCACCAAGGCCAGTACTAATGGTACCAACTTGTCCCTAAATTTAGCTTCCAGATCCAGCGAGTTTATATTATTGGGCGTATGGCTTGGATCAAGCTTAGGCAGCTTCGGTGACAGACTAGGCCTGCTCAGCTTAGTTCAGGCTGCCCCGCTACAAGTTCAGTTCTTGGAGCGGAAATGGATTTTGTGGTCTATCGCGACATCTAGAGTCTGGCGTTTAGCACCAGATCGTTGTGAGCAATAGTGCATGCACACAAGCACCAACATTGAACATTTGAAGCCCGTAGACTGACAGGTAGGTAGCGCGTCACATGATGTATGGGCAACTCGTATTTGCCCACTAATATATTTTTCCTTGCCTATTAGTCATTGATCTCGGCAAGTTCCGCCTAACATGCTGTCTCTGGTGGCGAATTGTTTACCGCATCCTGCCTTGTGCATCTTCAGAGCCTGGCACATTGTTTCTGTATTGGCAACATCAAAACTCATAAAAATGGTACCACTGGTGATCCCTTCCGTGTGATGGATAATCCTGAGCCTGATCACGAACGATAGACCGTGACTGTTATCCACTTCTTACATTCTCAATCCATCGTCTGATAGTAAATAATAACTCAAGCTACCCTGCCTTAGCCAAGACAATAATAGATGGATTAAAAAGGCTTGTCTCCACGTGTAAAAGCCCGGGGGTGGACTGTGGGCGCAACTGCCGAGTGCGCGGATCCCAATCCCCAGACGCGCTGAAGGAGTCTGGTATAGCCAAAGCCTTGGCAAGTTGGGGATCGAAATGTGGAAGGTCAAGTCGAGACAGAAATAGTAGTTGCCAATACGAGCCCTCCACAAATAGGCTGGTTACTTAGTTGGGTCGCCAAGGGCTCTCAGCCACGGTAGGCTCCGGGTCCAAGAACATTGAAACAATAATGTGTCTTGCCACCAAGTCTGCGCATTACTGCATAATACACTAGACATGGATGGTACAGTCGGAAATGGAACGAACCGGGGAGGGTACAAATGCGAAGCTTGGGCACATATTTCGCTTAGTGACAAGACATCAACTATTACCCATAAATAAACTCATTAAAGTCAAAGTCACAAGTTAATTTAAGACTGTATGCCGGTGTCGCTGCGGCAATTGGTCTACACAGCATTTGCATAATGCCGAGACACCAGTAGTAGGGCTAGCTGGGATGCTGTTACCTTGACAGGACCGGCACCGTTGCGGTTAAGTCGCATGTACAGCCATGGCCGGGCGTCTACATACAAACAATCCCTCAGGGTTGCTATACAGTCACATATTGGATATTGGTTTATACCAAGAACGTGGATTCCGCTCAATGACTCGTCCCGGCTGTCGGAATTGAATGCAGGAAACCGACCTGCCGAGCCTACAATATGCATTACAACGTGCAAACCGGGCTGTAAGTCTACGACATTTTTGTATGGGCAGCCGGACAAGGAGACACTGTTGGCTTTCTGTGTATAATACGTACTAGTTCACGATGACGGTCATGTAACGTACAGAAGCACAAGTCTGTCTCATGAGCAAGCAGTCAAGGACTCAGAGACAGGCAACTCTTTGTTGCCAAGGAGGCTCCTTTACTATGCGGAACCTCGGCCTGCGAGGTCGGAACTCGGGACAGAGACGAGCAACCAAGTCAAGTCAATAGTTCATCCCATCACACTGTGCCAAAGAGTAAACCCGCTCATTGACTGCCTATCCCTGAAGCCGGCGTTCCAACCGAGATTATGGGCCAGTACCATAGGAGCAGAATACATATATATTGACTGACCTTCCACCGTCGTTGTCGATTTCTCACCTCAACCAGTGACAACAGCAAAGTTCAATCTACTATTGCCACATATTTACACTTGACCTCCCTCTTGAGCCTACACTCTCGATCCCTCATTCATCATGCAATTCACGTTCCAAAAGATGATTCTGGCAGGCCTTCTTGCTGTTGGAGCAACGGCCGCACCCGCAGGTAAGCATGACGCTAACGAGGCGAAAATCTCCCAAGGCCCCATCTTTGCTAATAGTCTATTTATTCAAGTCGAGGGCAATAATGATGTGGTTAAGCGTGAGTCCAATTGGCAGTCGCATGCCAAATACTACGCTATGGGAGGTGGACGTGGCAACGAGCTTTATGTCGACGGGACTTGGTCCAAACCACATTCATTCACAGAAGGCACGCCTGTTGGCCGATGCACAGCTAGACCTCTCGGTCTCTATCAAGCGCCTCCCGGCAGCGACTTTCAGCCCATTTCGGATGTCAGCTGTCGGTGCTGGATTTCTTCAAACGACCCAATCGGCTCCAAGACTCGATGCGTCGCAGGTTGGAAAGAGACAGATCCGGCTGATGCGAGCAAAATGATCAAGTTCAAGCTGCGCTTCGAGTGTTCAAACTACTTCGGAGATTGCACTAGCTTCAGCGTCCTTACAGACGAAGGGATTTGCGAATCTACCCCTACGAACCTATGCGACGGATTTACAGTCACGGTCTAGAACAACATGTCGTCTATGCTTCTACAATCTCTGATAATCTTATCAGTGGCTTGCTGTTTTAGATCCTCTGGGACCGGTTTTATCAAGATTACGTCGCTCGTTTCAAGCAAGGACAGGAAGCTATTATTAAGACGCAATGGGAATTAGCTTACTGCTGCCTATAAAGCAGCAGAATACTGAGATGTTTGATTTTCTTACAAGATGACTCCTTTATATAGCAATTCAACAGTCTGTCATTACCTCTTCACAGGAAATTTCCTACTCAATTGCTGTGCAGTTATCTAATCAATTATCAGACCTGGTATAGTAGAGCGAAGTTCTTCCCAGTAGTAGAAGAAACCCTGACACTCGACGACCAGCAGGGCTTATCCGGAAATAGCTGGAGCCTCTTGGTGATATTGTAGGTGAATTGCTTGGCGGGCTTGCTATTTTTGCTAGGCGCGCTTGCGCTCTGCTAGATACCTGGGTAATAGGCTTTGTATTATAATATATTCTTATATACTTTAAGATTAAAAAATATATTCTTATATACTTTAAGATGAAAAAATATATTCTTATATACTTTAAAATTAAAAAATATATTAATATGTACTTTATAATTAAAAAATATATAATGTATTTTATTATAAACTAGTAAGTATTTAAAAGAAAAGCTTGTATATAGTAATTACTTGGCCTTAGCCAGGTAGTAAGGGATAAGCGCACCTAGCAAAAAGAGTAGGCCCGCCGAGTAATTCTCTATTGTAGGCTTGAGCCAACTCTGATATTACGGACCTACCAGTTATAAAAAATATTTCGCAAACAAGGACCAGGCCCGCCTCGCCTCCAAATTGGCGGGGGCCTCGTCTTCGCGGCGTCGCGCCCGCCAAACGTCGATCTCGGTGTGGGTGCGGCGGCGCGTGCATTGACCCCAGTGCCTTTATCGGCCTCGGCCGCCGCGCGCGGTGCGACCACGGATTCCTATTCCGCCTCCCAAAGGACGATGTCGAAACCTCTTTTGAAGAGGTACAGCCTCTCTACGCTTGGGGAGATGGGGCAGGGCCTAGGATTTAATTACTTGTGTCAGTGCCTATCTGCTGGGGAATAGGGAGGGATTAAGAGTAGTGGTAGGTACAAATGACTTATATCGGGCTTGTTGCTGCTGCTGCTGGGTGGTAGCAACACCGACAACTCATTTGTCGCGTTAGCAGAAGTTGTCTACCAGTAACTGTCTCCTCTCGTTGAGAGTACCCTGTCGGGGTATATTCAGTGAAGTAAAGAAACGATTAACCTCTCGTGCAGGTAAGCGACGTATCTCTCCCTTCGTTCGTGGGCAGTTAGGGATTTTATCCCCTGTAAACACATTTTGAAGTGGGAGTAGTGGGCTTGTTGCTGCTGCTAGTGCTGTTGGTGTTGGTGTTGGTGTTGGTATTGCTGTTGCTATTACTGTTGCTATTTCTGTTGCTATTGTTGTTGCTATTGTTGTTGCTATTGCTGTTGCTATTGCTGTTGCTATTACTGTTGCTGTTGCTGCTATTATTATTATTACTGCTATTACTGCTATTGCTGCTGTTGCTGCTGTTGCTGCTGTTGCTGCTGTTGCTGCTGTTGCTGCTGTTGCTGCTATTACTGCTGTTGCTGCTGCTGGTGGCGATGATGGTGGTGGTGATAGCGCTGATAATAAAAAACGAAAGAAAATTTTATAATAACTTTTATAAGGTCTTTAAATATATTACGCCTTAAGACTAAGCTTGTCCTTCCTGCAGACGCATATACCACCAGACTTATTAGACTGATTCCCCTCGTCTAATTGATGCAAGTTCCTTCCTGTTAACGTCTGGTTGCGCTGGTTCTTTCTCTTGTCTAGTGGACTGCCTACTATGGATGCACACCGGTGTTCTTGGTCTTCGCTCCTTGCCCATGCACGAGGACATCATTACACATTGCCAGCCAGTATGTGTCCCACTTTGTTGACCTAACATTCAAACGCAACATTGAACACACCAGACAAGATTCAACACCAAGTACTGGTGCCCCTCACCACGACGCCGCGTGTAAGTCGTAACGCTCTCTCGTAGCTTCGGCCTCAAAAATGGTAAAGGCCTCAAATAAATAATAAATTAATCTAAAGGGGTCGATTAAATAGTTTTACGTAATCCATTCAATTAATTATACCTCCTGCCAGGTCAGGTTCTGGTTAGGGTGCAAGGTTTTTATTCACGTAAACGATTTGTGCAGATGCCGCCACACACCACTTAAACACTCCAGGAGCTTGTCGACAGCTACATGCAGCGCATGATTACCAGTGATGCTCCGTCCGGGGTTGTGTGTCCAATCTTCAAAACGTTACTCGGGCAAGAGGAGTCCTTCGTCAAGTTGTTCTTCCGTCATATCATGGCAAGGAATAATCGACTGGGAGTTTGCTAGTACCATTACGAGAAGCCTGCTCTCTCAGGCATCCATGGGTATATACATTTACAACTTGCCAGGGATAAGTTATACAATCAGTTTGTTACCCTGCTGGAAGAGAAGAGTAAGCACAACAGCGTATACACTCGGCTTCAAAAGAAAATGTTCCAGAGAGTGGCTAACCACACGTCAAACGCGTTCCGCAAAGCCCACCTGGTTCGTTAGCCCAGGGGGGAGTTTGCATACTGTTCTAGACTCTTTCAGAAGTGACATCTTGGGGAAGGAGTCGCAAGCCAGGGAAAAAGAAATTGAATTCTTCCAGCAGCGAACACGACATGTGGTGGAGGCGCGACGGCGGTTTGAGCGTAGTGAGAAATACACAAGATATTTGAAGGATAATAGACTTTGTCATATGAGTAAGAAGAGAATGAAATTTGCTTTGAACAAACTTTAATCGGAGCCAGACGCCAAGACAGACAAACTTGGTAGAGACCGAATTATTCTTGTCTGCATTTTCCAGCGCCCTCCCATGGTCTTGAGTGACGTAGGCGAGGAAGTCCCGTGTTTCTTTGAGGTCTTGAAGTTGGTCGTTTTAAAGATACCTAGCCTAGCCTACGTAGTTGCTTCTGTGTTTCTCAGTAATTGATTGACCCGCAGTTGAACTTGTTACACTTTATTCGCCCAATCTCCGTAGCGTCAACTCGCTTCATGGTTGTCCGAAATTATGGGAAGAAGACGGCGATATCTAACTGATTACGCCAAGGTTAGTCACAGCGGGCAAGTCAGTAGTTTGATTCAAGGACAGCTTGCAAACCATGGTCTGCCCGGGGCCCCCATGCATGGAGCGGTTGAGTCGGTCTCACCATGAACTCCCTGCAATGTGGGACGAGCCTATTTACTCATATTAATTACGGCCTAGTTTGAACACCACCCGCTTGGCAATCAGGGGTGACCTTCCAAAAGGAGCTTGTCGGCCATCAAATTGTACTGTAGATACTAATCTGGGATAGGCACCCTTTCTTCCGTTCGATATGAAACGTATGCGATAGTGCAAGTCAACGACTCCGCCACGAGGACTCCGTACTTTGTGCGGCATTTTAAATGAGGATATCCACGCAGCGTTTCAGGCAAAGAAAATGCACTTCTCTTTTTGTGCCATGAAGCCGCGCGAGATCCCGAGCTTCGGTAACAGCGGGTACGTTGATCTCAATGGCGATGGACCGATGGGCCTGGCGGCGCGGGGAGGTTTTAGCAGAAGCAAGTATTAAAGGTCAGATTGGCCATGCGAAGACGATTCGCTTTTTCGTCTGAACTTTTCATTAAACCACATTCTCTACATAAAAACTGCGACTCGGCAGTGACTCCAAAATGAAGTGCTCCTTGACCACCGTCGCCGCTTTCGCCCCCCAGCTTGGCCTCGCCCTTGTGGGCAACGACTGGTCTTTTCCTGGCAGACCCTGGGACGGGTTAAAAGACATTACTTTCCCATTCAACATGGCCGGAGCCTCTCACGACTCCGGTTATTATTTCGCCCAGCAGTTCAACTTTCACAATGTCCCAGATGTTGGTTACTGCGGCATCCAGAACCGACCCGACATCAACGGGAAAAGCGTCGTACACGCCGTTTTTTCGTCCTTCCAGGAAGGCACTACTGCCGACATCAACGATAAAAACTGCCACAATGGTGCTGATGGCGGCCCCGGTGTGAGCTGCGCGGTCCAGGTTATCGGCGATTACAGCCACACCTACCTCTTGGTTATTGAGAATAACCATGGCACCACTTGGACTGGGACCGTGGTGAACACCGTTACTGGAAACCAGACTCGCGTCGGAACCTATACCTTGCCGTACGGAGCCGGCGGCATTCAGCCCCGTCAGGTCGGCTTCGTGGAATATTACCCTTGGAACGTCGGTGGCCCTCGTTGTTCACAATTACCCAAGACCGAGGTCACCATGTATGACCCCTGGTCTAACACGCCTGGTGTTGGAAATGGTACCATGGGCAGGCCGTACGAGTATGGCGAGTGCGTGGGCAGAGTCAGGTTTTCTTCCCAAAAGCTCCCTGATGGCTACAACATTGACGTTGGGTTTTGAGCGTTTGTAGATGTCGATATCAGCGGCGGGACAATGTACATTTTCATTCTAGCGACACATCAAGGCTTGGGAAAGGTGTATTTATATGAGAGCAATTAAATCTTGAGGACAATCTAGACTACTCTGGTCCCCATGCCATGTGCACCAACGCTTCATGCCTTGACAGCAACCGGCACAGGTGGCGGTTCCAAATTGGGCAACTTGTAATCCGGATCCGCAACTGCAAAGGCCTCTTTTGCATCTGCTGGAGGGGGATAGATGAGAGTCGTGTTAATGAACTGCTTGACCGACTTAGCCTGGCTGCCCGTAAAGACGACCTGACGATCCCAACCGGCGGTTACCACTGCTCCATTGGGGCCGAGGTCAAGGCAAGTGCCGTAATCCGGCTGGCTATACGGACGGTTGGGGAGACCAAGAAGATCGGCGGCGGCGTTGTGGCCCGACGAACGGCCAAGCACAAGGGCATGCTGGCAACTCATCATGGCCGTGTGGCCGTCCTCGTCGGTTACGGCGCAAGCAGCATCTCCAGTCGCAAAGACATTCTTTGTTTGCGCGACGCGGAGGTTCTCATCAACCACGAGGCGGCCCAGTCCGTCCTTCTCCCCCGGAATTTGCTGTGTCAAGCCGGTTGCCACCATGCCACCAGTCCAAACCACAGTACTGGCCTCGATCCTCTCGCCCGTCGAGGTTACGACACCGCCGGCATCGACAGACGTGACAGCAACACCGAGTTTGAGTTCCACGCCATAGTCATCCAGTGCTTTCTGAATCTCGGGTCGCGGGCTCGGCCCTAGGCCTGGGCCAATAGTTGGGTTTCGTTCGACGACGATGACTCTGGTCTCTGTGCCCTGCCCCAATATGGAACGAAGTCGAGCGGGCAGTTCTGCCGCCAACTCGATGCCCGTGAATCCGCCACCACACACAATGACTGTGTTGCGAGCAGGGCAATCTGGGGCCCGTGGTAGACTGTGAAGATGTTCGTCCAGTGCGATTGCCGAGTGTAGCTGGTCCACATTGAACGACTGTTCCTTTAACCCGTCAACATTGGGAACCCTCAGTTGACTTCCCGCAGCTAAAATGAGCCGGTCGTAATCTACTACGGCTGCTTCTCCTCCCGTGTTTACTACTCCAACCTGTCGCATCTTGGTGTCGATGGTCTTTGCGACACCCTGAATAAATTTCACCCCAGTCGCTGTGAAGAGATCTCCAAGCGGCGCCGCCATGGTGGCGGGATTTGCTTCGTAAAGTCGGGGCCGAACCGCAAGTGTTGGCTCGGGCGCGATGACGACGGTTTCAATGTCTTGGTCTCTGCCATTCTGGGAAATCAGTCGTCGGGCAGCCAGGGCACTGTACATGCCAGCGAAGCCGGCGCCTATGATGACAATTCTTTGCGACATGGCTGTGAAAGAACGGTTACGGGGACGCAGGCTGGTCTTTGGTGGAAGAGGTATCTCGAACGAGGGCGTGTAGATTTCTCTGCGTATGCTTGTTAATTTGCTTGACTTGGACGTGGCCTCTGTTTATATACATGTTGGATCCCATGCACTCAACTCGACTTTACGAGGCGACTTCCGAAACAGCCGAAGCGTAACGTCCCTTGGCACGTTGTTTATTTGATGGATATCCATTCACCCGGTGGTGGCCAATTCTGCAGTTTTGCCAACCTCGTGGTCGAGGATTTGGTCAAGACACCAACGTGATATCCACGACGCGGATTCCCGCCGCAAAGGCTCACTTGGAACCACCTCGGTAGCTCAACATTGAACTCTGAAGTACCCGTAGGTTATGGTGGCTTCGGTGGGTCGTGTCTTTGTGCTGACAATAGCATTTGGTTTCCCGTCTCAGCCGCTCATGCTAGAGTTGCAAATGACACCAGCCAAAAGCCACCAGGTTGCACCAACTCCATAAAATGCCATCAAATGGTTAAACGGATTCCCGCTCCGCTGATCGAATACCCGGATACCCGCTTTCGACCTGCCGCACCACACTTAGCCCTCCACGTCTCCTCCGTCTTTGCCAACCAAGAGACGACCTTTGCGAGAAATTGGCACGCCATGTTCCGGCTACCGGTAAAGCCAGCAGCACCAAGTAGCAAGGATGACACCCAGTGGGCAGCAGCAGCCCGAAGCCAAGTCGGCGACCGCAAAGGTCGGAGCGTCGCGGGTTTCGGTGGCCTGCCTCCCATGCCGGACACGACATATTCGTTGTGATGCCACAAAGCCCATTTGCAAGCGATGCGAAGAAGACGGCAAGGAATGCAACTACACAAAGTCACGACGGGGAGGCCTCGACAGAGCCGCCTTGGCTGCCAGGAGAGAGCGGTTGGCAAAGCAATCGTCAACAAGCCCGCAGCATGACCCAGCCAGAGTCGCAGCAGATCTGCAGCAACCTCTCCCTCTAGGTTCAGGCTCATCGATACCAGTCTTTCCAGAGTGTTTCCCCGAAGCTAGTGGTTCCTTCTTCGATGCCTCTTGTCAGGATTCCGGGCGCGCAAGCCTGGTTGATGCTTCGACGCTGTCTGATTCGGACCTCGAAACTGACCCCTTCATAGACTTGTACTACAAGTGCTTTCACACCTTTCATCCCCTGGTCCTCCCTCGACATCGCCTACAAGTGTACTCAAGAGATGCCACCAAGTCGGAAAGAATCAAACCTGTGATTTCGGGGATTCGCTACATCGGATCACTGTATGCTCGTTCAGATCAAAGCGGTCGACTAGCAGCAAAGGCAGCCAGCGACATTGCCGACGCAAAAGCTGCTTCATCACCATGCCCCTTTTTATGCCAGGCGCAGCTCCTCTACTCCATCGTTTTATTCTGGTCCAGTGACCGACCTCAGTCTCAAACATACCTTGATGATGCCATAGATGCCGCGACACTATTGGGAATGTCCCGCCAGGAATTCGCCGACGCGCACAGCGACGGGGATGCTGTTCTAGCAGAGAGCTGGAGGAGAACCTGGTGGCAACTATTCATTGTGGATTCACACTATGCAGCCATCAGACGCGACACGGAATTTCGCACCAGAGACATTCCGGCGACGGCGGATTTACCATGTGAGGAACAAGAATACAACGCGGGAGTACGTGGCCTTGAATCCGTTGCACACGGCTGTCTATCAGAGCACTTGAGTCTACAGACTAACGGTTCATAGGCAATCCCAACCCCGGACTCACTCGCCGATTTTGATTCGAGAGAGTTTGCTTCAGACAACCATGTCTATTCATCATTCGCATATCTCATTGGTGCAACGAGAGGTGTCGCTCAAATAATGGCGGCAACACCGCCGGACAGGAAAACCTCGCCTCCAATTGAGCTTGTAGAGGCAGTGGATGCCATGATAGACGGATGGCTGCTGCTATTGCCAGAGTGCAAGAGGCCCCTGATGTCCAGGACCGGCGAGATGGACGAGTTGCTCTTCTATGCCCATATGAGTATCCATGCGTATGCATCCCGTCGCCCGATCGCTCCCTCTGCGCTGAACTTGCATTTGGACTTGGCTAACACTTGTTCCCTCTCGTCAAAGTTACATGGTAGGACTTCACCGCCCTTACTCGAACCTGCTATTCGATCCGCTGGAGAAGATCTCGAGTTGCTTCGTCTGCCCGCCAGAGTCCCATTCAGTCAGTGACACGACAGCCATTCACACAATGAGATGTCTGGCGTCTATTGAAGCCCAGGTCCGGATCATGACGCTCCCCAAACGCCCGTTTTGCCACAGCCCATTCACGCTGTGCATGGTGACCACGGGGACGATTCCGTTCCTGTCGGCCTGCAAATTCCTCTTCACCGGCGCCAAGCTGTCGATTGCCCGCGAGCAGATCCGGCTGACCATCGGCTGTCTCAAATCCCTGGGCGAGGTTTGGCCGCAAGGAGCCAGGACCGTCAGGGAAATACAAGCCATTGCCCGTGAGGTGCTGGGCTTGGGCGCATCTGCCGCACCGCGAAGCGTCGTCTTGCCGAGCGATGCGTCCTCGGGCGTGAGCAGCTCTCAACGCAGTCCCCTTTCGCAGAGCGGCAGCCAAAACAGCTCCATCGACGACTTGTTGTTTCCAGACACGATTGACAGTCTTTCGTCGTGCTGGGACATGCAGAATCAACAGATAGATATGAACTTGTGGTTTTCCAGCTACTGATGGCTTTGGGAATACAAACGGCACTGTACACGTCCCCCCTGAATAATGTACTTTACTACCTCTTGTCCAAATTCGTCACTGTATGTACCAAACAAGACTTTGAGCCACGGCTCATGTACAAACAGGGTGTGCTGAGAACCGGCCTGTGTACGGAGTACCGGGCACTTGAGCCATCTATCCCAGATCAACGTCAATATGGCCGCCATTCTCCCATCCCTGACAACCACCTTCGGGATCTCCCCTGCCATTCAGTCCAAAATTGGCTCCGGGCTGGCTGCCCGCCTCGCATTCCTCGAGCACATAGGAGCCCGATTCCCAGCACGTGTCGCCGTATTTACAAAGAAATACACATGTGTCCATGTCGGTTATGCACCCTCCCTCGGTGTAAGCACTCATGGGCGACCCCGACATGTTGACCTCGCGGGATATGTTGACCGTGGCATCGCGCCCACTTGTAAACTCGCCCCAGGTGTTGTCGATTTGACCGTATGCAGTAAGCCCAGTCTCGTGGCCAACGAGCGCAGACCAGCCGCCAGATACGCCATCCTCCATGGACACAGTCACCCGGTCGCCCTGCTCTGGCAGCGAGTACGAGACCTCGGGTGTCCGTTGTTGCACGAAGCTGGCTTCGTAGTCGCCTATAGGGAAATGCCAAACAATAACCGTCACGGGCTCGTTGCCCACGTTGGTGAACGTAATCGTGTTAGGGCCCTCGTCACCTATCCAGATGTTGGCCTCGGACTGGGACTCAGCGTTTAGCCCTTGGGCCGCCATGCCAATACTTGACATGTGGTCACAGTCTTTTTCGGTGAGGCCATATACCAGCGTGTCGCAACCAAGGTCGCGCTTTTTAATAGGCACCTTGCTACTGTCAGTTGGCAACAGGTAATTTTCCAAGAGAGCGCGACTGGAGGGCTACACGAAGCACTTACACGCGAGTCGCAGCCGAGTGGACGGCGGATGAGAATGCCATGATTATGGCGGCAAGAAAAGCGACGGATAGCATTGTACAAAATAAAAAATCGGGCTCGGCTCGTCAACGCAAGTGATAATACAGGATCTGGAAATCACTAGGCGCAAATAGAAAGCAAATAGAAGCTACCCGGCTTCCATGAGAAAATTACCATTCACCATGCCCGAGTGTGACGGAAGGTGTGATCCATGGCTGTAAACACTCCTTTCCATGTCACTCGGGGTGGGCATTCTATAATAATCTGTCCTGGGCGTGTTCGTGAAACCTTTGTCTCACGTCTTTCTAAACTTGGATTCAACATCGCGACAAAAGGAACGCTCTGCGTTCCTTTGCACGCCATTGCTGATGACCCTGGCACACATGGTAATTTTTTTCGTCAAAGACGATATGGATATGCAACCACTATATAAGATGATGAAGTTTCATTTTTATTTGCGCAAGTATGTGGGCATTCTTTTCATGGGGGGAAGCATTTTGGCGGGCTTCGTTGTCGGAGCTCGAGGCTCACATGGAGTCTCCTTGGCGCCTGTATCCACGCGACTGTGAATTGCCTGCTCGTTGGCGACTTTATTCTCATCAAAATTGCTCTACTTTATTTCTTGCTCGCGGAAACCAATGTGCTTCTTACATGGTAAGCGACCACATGGGCTCGGGGCGTAAATAATTTCGGCTTGTCTCAGAAGCCGATGGCTTAATGATACGGTACAGCGTGCAACTGCAACCTGTTTTGCGAGCAGAGTCAAAGCAATATGGTAATTGGTGCTCGGGGTTTGAGGCGCTTGACTGCTGCGCTGTTTCTCAACGGTGCGACGGGAGGCAGCAGAATTAACACAGCACCACGTTTGTACCTGAATGAAACCAGGTCTTATGAGTTACTGTAATGGCATTCCAGGTTAATGGCCTAGATCAAGTTCACGCCAGCCAAGCAGAAGTCTGTCCTCGTACGATGGGCGTGCTGTTGAACCAGGCCCTGGCCAGTCCTTTACGGCGGAAGACGATCTCCAAGAGCAATGAATAGTAACGCTTTGCAGTTCACAAAGAGTTATTCATGGGAAACCCGAATGCGCCTCATGTTCCTGTTTATTCACTATTTGCCATCGCCGAGTCAAGATACTACTAATATCTTTACCCGCTATAACTATTATATTTCTTGTTTTTTATACTACTCCTCGTCCAAGGTAATCTTCCGCTGTTGGCTTGGTTGTACGCTTGCCGTTTCTCGTGGTCCTTTGTCTCCGGCCCTGGCGCCTTTTCGTTTTACAACCAGTGGTTCCCGTTGAGAAATTCGCCGAGGACCTTTCTTCTCATGCGTCAACAGCCACCAGCAGGAAAAGGGTTGCACGGCGCTGCCTTGCTTGTCCAGCAACCTGGCGCCCTTCGATCCTGCGGTGAGTACGGTAGCCAGCTTCTTCCCATCCGCGAGGTGGAAGGTTATACTGGCCTCAGTATACGCAGATGGAATCTCTTCTTGGTTGATAATGGGGAATTCGACGCCGCCGAGCTTGAGTCTCGGGCCATGGCCTCGCAGTTGCTCCAGCTCAGCGAGCTCCGAGTCGCTGTACGCCCTCTGAGCGGCGCCGTCGGCGCGCCACCAGCAAAAGGTTGTCAGCCAGCCGGACATGGTGCTGGGCTCACCGGAAGCTTCACTGCCGACTGAGTGGCAGGCTCGTCTCCAAAAGTCGCGTACACGCTCGTCGTTCGGCCGGTCGAAGCTAGCGACCATGAACTCGACGACGACGGTGAGGGCACGAGACCACTGCACCATGGAACGGCACCGGGACTCCGAATCAGCCCCGTTGCCCTCGTTGTCCATGTGGTTGCCAGAAGTATCAAACTCGGCGAGCCGGGCCATGCGCCCCAGCAGGTCGACCCAGTCCTCACGCTCGCCGTGCAGTGTGACGGAAGGAAAGCTGCAACCCAAAATAGCAGCGTAGCCAAAGTATTCGCTCATGGTACCGAGGAAGGCGGCTGCGGCTACAGTTTTGTCCCTGGGCAGCGTGGTACTGAAGACGGGGAGTAGCCAGTCGGCCAAAGTTTCATCCACCAGATGCTCGCGAATCATGTCGACGAATCGCTGCGTCATGGCAGGCACATCGACCTGTTCCACTGTCTGGCAATGCGGATAGGCAATCTCAAGGCGTCGGCGCCCCGCGTAGTTGACGAAGCGGTCACGCAGGGCTTCGGAACGATTCTCGCCGTTGAGATAGAAGCTGAACTGCGTCAGCACAGAAAGCCACACGTCGTCGGGCCGTAGCTCGAGGTGCTGATCTTGCTGCCAGGCACGAAGCACTGTGCAGACGAAGCCATTGCTGTGCGGCACTACAGTGCCGTCATCAGCATCGGAGACGGATGTGTGCAACACTCGCCAACGTTTGGCTCGGTCTGGGATTAGATCCAAGGCGACGGCTCTTGGCCGGTCCTGGCTGGTGCCGACGACCGGGGGGCTAGACGGGGACTGTAGGTGCAGTATGGCGGGCATCGAAGCGACCAGACAATGGATTCAGCGCATCAGACGAGTCTGGTGGTGCCTGGGGTGAATTGCCTGTGCTGTTGACTAGCAGCGGCTGAAAATGAGTTTGCGTGGCTGCGGATGGCAGGCCTTGATGGACCACACGACGGTGTTGATGTGTGGACGTGGTCTGGTCTTGGTCTGCACAGGTCAAATTCGTCATGCGACAGGGTACACGATCCTGCAAGACACGGCATGGAACAATGTGTTTTGAGAGTCATCAGCCACACTAACGCAAGTGTGCAGTGCGACTTGGCCCAGCCTTGATGCTCCAGATGTGCCCGCTTGACGATCCCCTGTGTCGGCTCTGACAAGCAACGATTCAAGTTCCAACCAACCGTCACGACAGCCGCGGGTTTCTGGAGCATATTCCCCGGAGATTAGGACGAAACAAAGCTCTCCATCTATGTGTCAGGGGCTTTACGGGAGCAATGGCCAGCGCTCGAAGCGGCAAGGTCGCCGTGCAAGCCTTGGCCGACTACGGCAGCGGGATGAAGGCGTTGTATGTTTGTCGCCTTTGCTTCCACGCCGGCCATCCCAGGAGAGAGCTGACATGTGTCCCAGGTGCTGGCAAGCATCTCCGAGCCGACACTCAAGTTGTCACCGGCAATAATAGACATCTCGAAACGGGTCTACGGCCCGGACCCCGGTCCTCTCTTCGTCAAGAGCGTCGAGACGACTAGTCTACGGCTCGAAAACCTCCGCCTCTTGCCCGTGTTTGCGCAAGAACCCGAGTTACACGTCGACGAGATGCAGTCTTCATACAAGACCATGATCCTGGAGTCGCGGCGCGTACCAACTTTGTCAACGACTTCATCGACACCATGAACGAACAAGACTCCCAACTCGTGTCCGTGGGGCCTCCTGTGCCGCTTCTCAAAACCTACTTTGCGTACGAGGGCGTCAACATGATTATGCTGACACTCGTGTTTATGCTCAACAAGTTCCTCCGACTGGCTGAGCCCGACAACTCGTCCTTGTTCGAGGACGCAGACTTCTTATCCGCCGAGTGTCTCAAGGCCGCCAGGCGGTCGTACAAGTTCAAGCCGTTGGGGGCGTCGCTGACACCGCTCGCTTTGGGCGTGGCATGGGCGTCTACGGCGCACATGGCGGAGCGAGGCGAAGCGGAAAAGTTACTTGATGAGTTCAAAGACGACTTGCTGGGGTCCAAGTTTATCAAATTAGCTGTACAGCTGGAGGCCAGGTACAGACGCCTTGGTCAGAAACTGGGATATCCAAGAGTTGATGAGTCTATTTTGAGCGAGAGCCAGGGCAATTCGAGCGTTGCATGTTCGTCGCCAACGTGGATTGAGGCATCAAAGGGGGGCGGAGACGCTGCGGGATGCTGTCTCATGTAGGCTTCTCGTGCATGGGATACCACTCTTGTGAAGAACAAAAAAGAAGCTCTCCTCCTGTTAAATCTCCTGAATAAAGCGGTTTTGTTTGTCCGTCAAAGCTAGTAGGTATTTCCAAACGGCGCACTTCCCCAGTCCGACTCGAAGCGTTCCCAACCACCATGTTCCAGCTCACTGGCCAAGTACATGGTGTAAACAACCATGTCATAGTAGCCGTCGGCCGGTGTCTTCCCGGCACACACATTGCCGCCCATGGCAACATTCAACAAGATGGTCATTTCCCTCATCGGCCGCGTCCCCTCCGGTATGGGCGCCTTCATGACAGGCCTGCCGTCAATGTACCAAATCATCCTCCCCTGTCCTGGCTGGCCACCAGGCTGCTGCCATGCAAAGTCGTAGCGGACGGGTCGAGCATGCATATCGGGGATCTTTGTCCCCAGAACGCGGTGCTTGTCAGCCTCGTGGTGCTGTCCCCAATGGAGGCATGTCCTGTTCTCGTGGTCGCCGTTCCACGTCTCTGCAATGTCGATTTCTCCATCTACGGGCCAGCTGAACGGCTCTTGGGGCAGGAGCCAGAATGCAGGCCAGACGCCCTCTGCGCAGGGGGACGTGATGACGGCAGTGAGGACACCTTGGTCTCGCTCGAGGGTATGCCTGCTCACCAGGCGGGCCGAGGTATATTTCTGCTCGGGGCTGGGTGAGGAATTGTTTGCCAGAGCTCGAATGACCAGCTGCCCGTTTGGGGTGCTACACGTGAAAAGTTAGCCATGATCATTCACAAGTGTCCGACTCCATGAGGTGAGAGGGGGAGGTGAGATGATCGTACTGGAACGAATTCTCGGGAGCAGCGGTGTAGTGTTCCAGCTCCTGGTTTCCCCAGCCGTCAGGCCCGTTGCCCAGTTTCGCATCCCATTCCACATGTACAGGCGTGTCTGGGTAGAATCTCGGAACCCAATAAGTGTGGAAGCTCGGGCTGGGACCTGGCGGCGGCCTGGAAGCCATCGGCGGTGGAGGTGGTTGCTGATCTTGAGCCTGATCTCTGGGATGGATCATGCTCTCAAAGTCGGCCTTGAGGCCCTTGAGCTTATCCTTCCAGGACATGTTGCGGCAGTATACAATGTACACAATGTAGTCTAATATTGACTTCACCCGAGCTGGGCCAAGGTCTGACCTTGAAGGTTGCGCAATATTTCAGATGTCGGAACGCGGGCTTGCAGCTCCACGCCAAGGTTGGGCGTGACGTCACCTGACTACGACGATGGAGTGGCTGTGTGCATGCTTGAACAGCAAACGGCGGAGCAAGGTCGCAAAAAAGACAGTGAAGCAATCACGAGGGAACGTGGACAAGTTTGACATTTGAACTCTGTCGTGCGATTGCTATTGTGTCCGTCTTTTCTCTGCCGTGATCACATGTAACCCTAACCCCTGTGATGCAGGAGACGCACGCGTGGCTGCTTGGTCCAATTGGCTACCCTATATGAACATTGTGACCATGTAAAGAAAAATCTGCTCACCCCTACAATGGTTTTTTATTAAATGCAAGAAATAACGAAGAGATAGAAATGCTTACCGGGCAATGGCGCCAGGAGTGAGTCTGAAAGCAGCCGGCCGCACGATGCTGTCGGCGTCTGGAGGCATCAATTGATTCTGTCGTACAAGCGTCATCCAGCAATCGCGGACGGACGCGACTGGGCTTGGCTGCTTCATCTACACCGCGATACCTCCAGACAACCTCCACCGACTCAGCGACACAATGGCGCCCAAACCAGTCGCTATTCCGCCTCCAAATGGCAACCGTCGCCTCGAAGCCGTGCCAATTCTCTTGTGGTCGCTTCTCATTGTCCCATCCCTCCTGGGCGTCTCGACCATTGCGCCGGTAATCAGACACATGCGCGAGGCGTCGCGTTACCAGTCCAATGGCGTCACTGTCCCGTTACTCGACCGCTTCACAGGCATCGACTGGTTAGACCAGATTGTCGGGGACATTGTCGCGTCCTTTGGCCTGCTTCAGTTCCCCCCAGACTCGCCTTACTACTGGCACGCATTGGACTTTGTGGCACAATTTGGCTCCATTTACGCGGCCTTGCTTCTGGAGTCGTGTCGCCGCGCTCACGGGTCCCAATTGCTACTTTGGTATGCTCCCCTGCCCTTTATTCCTGGCAGCGAATGCTGACCATTTTTCCTGCAGGACCGTATTGGGGAGTCTTTTGGCGCAGCTTACCACGGCGGGACTGCTTCTGCCCGTGTGCTTTTACTTTCTACATGGATCAACTACCTTGTCCAACTTGGTGTCCAGCAACGGACCCGAGGAGCTCCGCGACTCGTCGGCTCTTGCTGTGCTGCCTGCTGTGGCCTTGTCGTTCTATGTTCCTCACTTTGAATCCTTCCTGGGCCCGGACTTCTCTGCACGACACTGGTGGAACTGGGTCTGGCAATTGTTCGGGCTATGGGGTGCCATTCTGTTCCTGGGTTTCTCTGGCATGCTTTGGGCTTTGCGTCGACTGCTCCCCATGATGCCCACGAGCTTGTCCAGGCGCGTCAAGTTGCATAATGGGCTAAAAGCTACAAGACTGACGGCAGTTTGCCTGGGCATGGTCAATGTAGGCACCTATTGGTATGTCCTCATGAGTTCGCATTACTCATGGAGCGAGGTGTACGTGCCCAAATACTTTTGGCAATCCGCAGCAGACCCTGGAGCCGCCTTGGGCACACTTCTCCAATTCGACTATATTTGTGTTTTTGGCTCGGCCCTGACGTGGCTGGGCTACCAGTTCCGAGACCTGAAGACGGCCGGATTAATAGAAACGAGTTGGGCCAAAATCACCAGTCTCAGTCTCTTTGTAGGCATACTTTTTGGGCCTGGAAGTCTGTGGTGGGTAGCCTGGCTGATGAGAGAGGAAATCCTCACTTCGCTGCGACCTCGACGAGAGCCAAGGAAGAACGACTAGGCGTATTGAACTTGTTTTGTACATGGAACAGGATAAACCTGAAGGCGACCTTGACGTGTGGACTGGCGCATCCCAGGGACCAAGTACATATTATTACACGATTTGGTCGCCGAAAAGACGTTGGCGCGCGAGATGCAGTCGCAGAAGGATCGAGAAAAGGGGAAACAGAGCTGGGCTCGGAGGCGGCTGTATTACCGCACCAAGGGCTTTCTACAATTCGGTCGGCTTTCCTCAGTGGTCACGGAACTCCTGTGTCACTTCATCAATGACGAAGAATCCCCATGTTCTTTTACATGGTTGGCATAGTGTTTTGATGCGTCGGGTTGCCGCTTGAGGCTCCTCTGTTTATCTCCATTTCCTTCGCTATTATAACCTAGCCTTGATAGTAGGATCATAGCCTCGAGGTGCCACCGTGGTAATTGTGCGACAATGACGCTTCTTAGAAGTCTCATGTTTGGTAGGAAAGTGCAGGGGTAGAGCCTAGCATCTCCAAGTTGGTTCCCAAAGTCCAAAGTCCCGAGAAAAGATACTCGAAGCGACGCTAATCAGCGTGAAATATCAAGGACAAAAGAGGCAAATAAAGTAGAGAAGAGCGAACGTCTAATACAGCATGCTTTCTACTTTCACTACATTTAAAAAAGGGTCGAGGTAAGAGTCCACTGGTGGGATTTTCACTCCAAGTTCATAAAATGGGAGCAATAGATGAAGAAATAGAAGGAGAATATAAATTAGAAAGGCTGAGGTCCAATAAAGCACTCTTTGTACACTTATAATATTTTAAAGAATGGATGCTAATTCTCCAACTTGCTTGCCAGATAGAGCGATCCTAATACTCTCTATATAAATTTCCAAGCTAATAATATACCAAATAAATACATGATCATGAGATAGCAGTCCCTTCGCAGAACATATGGACATCGTCGCTCAACATCGCACACTTGATGCCAATTTTTCCGCAATATAAAACTGCCATGAGAACTTGCGGGATACTGCTGGCCTATATGGTAAACCATCATGTCCTGCAGTATGATCTACCTGGTATATTAGCATATACTTATGAATAGGCAAATGCACTCTTCTACAGGCTATACATGACATAGTTAAAACCCAGGAATATGTACATGAAAGTCCTATTCTTGTACTAGCCAGGCTGGAGATACTTGTATCCGATTGTCCATCAAGTATTAGCAATGCCAATTTCCAAGCCACCTCCTGCGCCATGTGCCAAGACGCCAGCAAATCCTCACATATGAGCCCAATCTTCCGATCTCCTCGGACTCTTGCCGAGGACGAAACGCTTTACAGGGCATCACATGCACTCGGATACACTACGGTGGCAGTGTCCTCATCCATACGGTCTGCGTGGGCTGCTGTGTTGGCCGCGGGTTCCGTGGTGAAGTACACGATCGACCGGCCAAGTACGAGCATCAACGGTCACTCCAACCCAAATGGGCACTTTTTAAGATGGGCTCTTCCATTTCGGCGCCTTGTTCATAAACGGCTCGAGTTCAACAACCCTGGGAAGGGTATCTGTATCAAGCATTGTGGCAGTGCGGGCCGGACACTGACGAAAGATTGTCCAGGACAGAATCTCCATCGTGAACTGCTAGCCATGACAGCGACTTTAATCTTGAATGACAATGATACTCTCCTATTATACCGCCTCGTGATAGCAGTAATCATTGCTTTGCGACGGGACTTGTACCCATGAAATTGGCGTCATGCCGTGTAAAATCACTTCTACCCCGCATGCCGGTGGCTTCTCCAACTCAATACAATAAGCACATCCGAAACTCAACAAGACGAAAGCAAGTCTAGAGAAGATTCTGACAATACATTCTCCAAGATGGTGGCTCAAAAACCTTCATCCCGGATCCGCGACTGGGGTTATAGTCCTGGGCGCTTCCCCACAGGTCCTCGCAATTCTGTTCTCGATGTCCCCGGTGCGTACCGAGTACACCGTCGGGCGGTTATTTTCGTAGGCAGACGAAGACGAAAACTGACCAAGTCGGGCAGGCGTTCGTGTCGGCCAAGTAAACATCAACAAGGGCGAGGACGTGCACACCGGTGTGACGGTCATCTTCCCCCGAGGCATCGACAAGACGACTTACATTCCATGCTACGGGGCGGTGCACGACATGAATGGCATTGGTGAATGGACGGGGGTGCACCAACTCCGCGAATGGGGGTTCTCCCGAGCGGTGCGTACGATTTTCGCATTTCCCCTGGTCGTGATCCCGTCGGAAGATTTGACGAAATATACAGCCGATTGCTCTCACGAATACCGTCAGCGTGGGCAAAGTCTACGACACCCTCTGGCGGTGGACGGCCCAGCGCCTCCGACAAGACGGCATCGCGGACCTGCTTGACCAGGTGCAGTACTATGGATTTCCCACCGTCGGCGAAACCTTTGACGGCCTGCTCAACAACATATTCAAAAGTGCCGTGGAGGAAGAGCACGTCCTAGCGGCCATCAAGAGCGCCGAAACTCAGGAGGCTGTTCTGGAAGGGAACCACGGCGGCGGGACGGCCATGCGGAGCCATGGCTTCAAGGCCGGCACGGGAACCAGCTCGCGCGTCTTGAAAGGCGACGGGGACATCGAGTACACTGTTGGCGTGATTGTGCAGAACAACTATGGCAGCATGGACGACCTGCAGATTGACGGGGTGCCCGTGGGGAGGATGCTGAAGGCCAGAAACATGGTGATGGCGGCGCCGAGGGCCCCGGAGAGTGGCAAGGCCGCCGAGGGAAGTGAGTTGCCGTCCTGTGCTTGTAGCAGGGTACATGCTGACGGTTGTGTCAAGGCTGTCTCGTTGTCATCATGCAAGTCCCATGGCCACCATGACGGGAGAAACGGACTACTGACATGGTTGTAGCACGAATGTGCCCCTTCTCCCACACCAGCTTAGACGCATAGCCCAGCGGGCCGGCATGGGCCTCTCGCAAGTTTCCGGCCACGGGGTCGGGCGGAACTTTAGCGGCGAGTTCTTCATGGCCCTTTCCACCGCAAATACCCCGGAATCGCCGTCGTCATGGGACGGGGTGAGTAGCAGTTTGCCGCCGTTGCTGGAGACGGATACCGTGGAGACGATGAAGTCCATGCTCATTGACTCGGTGTTTGTTGCTGCCGCCGAGGCCACCGAGGAGGCGCTTCTGAATTCCATGACGGAGGCCGAGACGATGAAGGGATTCAACGGATTCGAGGCCAAGGCACTGCCGAGAAAGGAGGTTGAGGAGCTGCTCAGGAGGCATGGGAGAGGATACGTGCGGGATCTGGTACCTGAGTCATATACCAGCCAGATTGGCTTGTGAGAACAAAACACCCAACGTTTAGTAGCCGCAACATGTATCAGACGAATTATTCATTACTTGGTTTGGTATGCAACGCTCTGCAACACTGCCGAAAAAGCATCTTCATTAAGCCGCGGTTCCCGTCCCGACTATCCTCCTCAGATCATTGAACCAGACATAGCGACTGATAATCATGTACAAGTGTCTATCCCACGTATACTGGCTGCCGTGGCTCGCAAAAGCCTGCCTGGTCATCCTGTAACGATGCCACGTGTTTGTTATCAACGCGCGCGTGCTGTACTTGGGCTCCGCCGAGCTCGACGGGAAGAAGACGGCGGCGAGAATTCTCCACAGGAACGAGAGTGCAGTCAGCGGCAGATCCAACAGGAAGGTGTACTTTCGGGGAAGCGCCACCGAGACAACCATGTACGATGCTGGTGCCTTTTCATTCTCCGCCACGTATTGACTGGGGTGCCAAAAGTCAGCTGTGATATCTCGGCAAGTTGCTGATAGCAAAACACTTACCTGACCGCAGAGCTGACGGCTCGGTGGTTAATGTGGCCCGACACACCACCTTCATCAAAAGTGATGATCTGTTTTCGAGGATTGTCAGTTGGCTGTATGGCCGTTCTGGTCCCCCGGAAGCATCACTTACGGCATCAATGTCCCACTTCTCAATGTACTCCTTCAGTATGGGCTTGATCTTGGCCTCTTCCCACCAGACCTTGGGATTATCCTGCAAATCAGGGTGATCTAGAGCAACGCACCGAGATGTGTCGATGCCAAGTGCCTCGCAAGAACCCAAAAGTTCCTTCTTTCTGGTCTCGCCAAGCCCATAGTTATTGCCTATAGAGATACGTATCAGCCAATGGCATCGCGTTGAACGGCCAAGTCTGATGGTGCTCATGGTAAAAGAGATGAGCGGGAGGAATACATGATTCATCACCATACCTGTAGACATGACGACCAAGCCGCCTTTGATGCTCTTGTTCCTGTCCAAAACGCCCAATATGCTTGGCGAGAAGAATAAACACTCATCGTCGGGGTGGGCCGTGACGATGAGCAGGTTCTTTGCCTTGGAGAGCTCGGGAGGCAGCAAACGAGCGTCGCCCCCTACCATGTAGGCCAGAAACCATTGCAGGAAGAGAGGGAATAGACACACAATCAAGGCAATCCGGAGAAACCACCGACGACGGACGCGGGTGGCTACAAGCCAGTGACACGCCCTTGATATGGGCTGCACTGCGTTGGTGAGCTTGCGCACCATGAGTGTTGACGACTGGGGAGGCAGAGATTGGACTTTTGTAGGGGTCTGATGAACCTCAGAATGTCGCGTAGATGGGTAGTGAGCAGCACATGGAGCGTTCCGTGGCTATCAAGATGATGGAGATGAGGTCACGGCTGTGATGGATGGTCGTCTCAAGCTGCTTGAATATCGATGTGATTGTCGAGGCAAACTTGGTGCCACTGAAAGCTGACATCACCACCTGGCCGGAAATGAAAGAACAGTATGGGAGTTCAGGCTGCGCCACAAGTTGGTGCTTGTGGCGGCTGGTGGTGTGGCGCACATGTACATTTGTACTTGAGTATGGAGTACACTGTTGACTGGTTTTTTTTAAACTGCGGAGTGCGGAGACGGATAAATTAATTACTCTCACTCGTTTCATTCATTTTACAGAGTAGGTTGGCATGGGTCTCCCGCTCGCTCACCGGCACATGTGGTGGGAAATGAGACGGCTCCTCACTTTAAACGCCGTCGGAAGTTGACGAGCGCCCCTGTGACATACGTGCCAGGTCACCGACGATTCAAAAAAAGTAAAAAAGAAGGAAGAGGGAGGGAGACGAAGTTTGTTTCAAGAACAAGCTAGAACCACCCGATTCATAGCCATGTCATCCTTGAAGCTTTGATATCTGTTGACCTGACTCATCCTTGGCCCGCATTGGCAAAGGAATAAAACTGAGACGAAAGGCCATCCAGTCGATAGATATTCTGGTGTACATACGGAGTAGCTCCTGGGCTCAGCGCGTCATCAACGCCATCGCACTCCCCCCACACCGGCATCAATTGGGGGCCCCGGTTGGAGCGTCTCGAGGAGTAAAATCCGCAACGAAGCTGCTGGATCAGCCTTGAGAGCCTGAACCTGACTCCAGAATACTGGCCTTCCAAGGTTTGCAGGTTGACGACATGGACGTCCCGGCGACATCTGGGCGCCACGACTGCTCCTTCCCGCTACGTAAATTAATTTGCAACAGTCCGGCCGCCTCGCCACGTCATTCGCGGACGCGTCTATTCGTGCCCCAGTGGCTAGTCACTGTTGCTCGCATGAGTCCTTACCCATTCTAGCCTGGCGGCGGCCTCCATGCTTCATGAACTTGGTTCCTCGATTTGATTTTTTTCTTTGGTCTCATCTTTTTTCGGTTTGGTTGTTGTGGCCTGAAGTAGCTAGGAGTCAAGGTCGTATTTGCACGGATTGTTCCGTAGTCATGCTCACGCCTCCTACACTCACTACCGGCATATCGCGTCTGGCTTACGGAGCACTTTGACTGCATCACAATTGGACCGTCGACAGCAGCCTGTGTCTCCTCGATAGGCCGACTTGAAACCCCAAACAGCCTCGAGAACAGCGGACAGCGGAAATCAAAGCTCCAGTCCCGACTCCGACCAGCTACGGCGATCGGCACGGCTGGGTCCATCCATGTCACACCTGACTGTGTGCTACCGAGTAAGGTGTTTCAACAGCCACGGTGCCAATCCCATCACAGCACGGAGGACAGTCCCTGGTGAGTGGTGACGGCTCTCGGCAGACTGGGTCCAGCGTTTCATTGATGATGATGATGATGGACCTTGGCCTTCTTGGCGAGCCTTGTAGGGCAATCAATCACGAGGCTAGTGCCTGGGTTAGCCACCTACTACAGAAAGTCCCTGGCGAGAGCGAATGCAGACTACGACACGATTCTACCGAGTAATAAATAGCCAGCAAGATTTGTTCCAGAGACAAACTCGGGGCCCTGCTCCCACGGAGTTGCAGCTCCCAGGCGTGGGCCGCCGCCGGTCCCCAGCAATCCGCGTTAGTCCCCGCAACTTTGGACCAGTTCTCCATCAAGGAGAGAGGCTGTGATGCTGAGATGGTGCGCCCGGACACTTCCCGAACAGAACAAGATTGCACCTTGCGGGCATTGGCAGTGGCTTGGCCATGGCTGCAGCCCAGCTCTAGGAATCCGTGTTGGAACATGGCTCGCTGGATCCCAGTGTGCCGTGTTGCCGACTGGGCAAGGAATACACTCATCTGTTGACATGTAAAATTGACAGCCACTAACCAACACAGGGCCTGGACTGGGCCACCACCCAACCTTACGGCATGATTGAGACGACGAACATGTGGTCGGCAACCGTGGCTGCATTTGCCCGTCTGCTCCAGAGCTAAGAAGAGTGTGGCATGGCTTGGCGACCCGAGAGCTTCGCCAGCCAAACGTCATTCGGCATCTTGTCATGGTCGTTACACGTCGGGACGTATTTCGCATAGGCGCAACGATCGGGTAGCTGGTGTCATCTAACGTCTTCCATTGATTATGTACCTCTAGGCTAGGTACCTACGAGGTAGGTAGGTCTACGGAGTACGGGGGCATGCGTACGCAGTCTATCTTTTCGTGGAACAGAAGACGCTTTTACTAGTACCTCGCAACTTGTTACGACTGCGACTGGGACCCTCCCGTTAACCACAATGATAGGCATCGAATGTCAGCAGTGGGCCAGCGGATTCGATGATGATGCAGCCAACCCAATACACGCACAGCTATGTTTCTGACAGGCGCAGTATTGGTCGCCAATCGTCGCGCACACGAGACAGGGACTACGGAGTGAGCTGGCTGCTCGTGCAAGCAATGCTGTCACGAATGTGTGCTGAAAAAGGACATGGAACAAAGAACAGCGTCACCAACCGTAACCAGTCTTACGCCGTGGAAGCAAGGTACGTAATCTGGGCAGCGAGATGCGACCGAGAGGCGAAAAGTCATGATGACATGCTTGAAAGCTTGTTTCAAAGCCACACAAGATGCACGCCTTGCTGCGTTATCAGAGACCATGGAGGCGGGCAATGTGGCTTGCCAACCCTGGGTAGCGCTGGCTGTGACCATGTTGGGAGCAATGGCAGCAAATGGTTGAGTTGAGTTGATCGGACCCTTTCAACACGCCGTCGGTTGGTATCATTTGTCCTCTTTATACTCGTGCGGCAATAGGTGCAGACGTGATGAACAAGCACTTGGGAGAGCACTGCACTCGTTGGAGCTTGGCTGCTTGGGGAGTGTGTCCCTGGCGTCAAGGCCCGGGCCCGGGCCCAGGCCCTCGTCCAGACGCGTGCCGTTGACGGTTCAATGCTTCGTCCTCTTGGTGCTCAGTGGTTCAATTGTGCAAGAAGATCATGTCCGGCACCAGACTTGACCCTAAAGTGCCTCGCCCAGTGGTGTAGCGAAGAGGTACCGGGGTACGGAGTACCTGGGAAGCTCAAGTGCTCAGTTGTCAAACAGCCATCCAAGCAAAGGCCATGCAGCCCGCCCACTTGATCCACGACTCGAGCGCTCATCAACCATCTCGGTGGATGGGGGACATGGAACGACATGGACTGGCCCGCGCCTCATTCACTCCATCGCTGCCTCACTGCCGCTGGCTGCAACCCCTGCACCACCTGCAACAGCCCTATTGGCTTAACGTTCGGCCTCGTCTGCCCCGTTTCGCCCGCCCAAACCGCTCAAACCAGTTGACCCGTCAGACTTGACCCCGGTGACAATCTGGACCACCCTCGCATAGCCCCCGGTGAATCACCCCCTGGTCCTCCCATCTGCCCTTTGCCTGCGCTGTTGTGTGCCGGGGCTTGTTCTTTGTCCCGCTGCGCTCCTGCCTCACCCTCATGTAATCTGTACGACACTCGACCTCCCTCCTTTATTCAGCCGTCAGCCTCCCTTTCCTTGTTCATCTTTGCTTCTTTCTCCTCCTCATACATTCCGTCTGTCTCAGCAACCAGTTTAGAAACGCTTCTCAACGGGCAGTACTCAATCTCCTTTACCGGAAAGGAGAAGCAGCATCACTTCGACTTCGACTTCGACTTCGACATCGTATCGTCCTCGTCGTCGCTCTCGGGCCTGTTGCTCGTCGTCGACCAAAACTGCCCGACCTCTGCATTTCGGATCGCCTCATTCCACTTCAACATGTCTGCGCTCCTTCACACTTGAATTCATCATATCTTCGGTACCATTGATCTTCCAAGATCTTGGCGTCTATTTCCATCATCCGCATGCCATCGACCTAACCTGTCATATTTCCTCGCTTCGTTAATATTGCAATCAAATCGCACTCACCGTCGTGCGCCTCATTTTAATCTCTTCACCGAATTCTGTCATCTACAAGCACCCATCGTCCTCCCTCAAGGGTTCCAGGATTCGACACGCGCTTCTAATAATAGTGCCTCTCAACACGCGCTCGAATCCCCGTCGCAATCACGAACTATCCCTCGACTGGTCAAACACTCTGGCCATAACGCGATAGAGGGCGTGCAATTAATCTCAAGCACAAGAAGCGGGATTTTTGGGAATACGAAACGGCGAGAAAGAAAAAATCACAATGCACAAGTCATCTTATATACGGAACCAGTCTGGAGGAAAATTCCGGCAAATCCTCCTGGCAGCCCTGGTAATATTAATCGTTTCTATGTGGTTCGGCCGCCACCTCCTTTACACAACTTGGACACTCGCCGCCCTCCGCATATTCTGGCACGACAACGCATCCGATTTCATTCTGTCCGAGTCGCACGACAATTTCGACGTGTCTTTTGCCAACTACAGCATACACCAAGTCAGTGCTGAGCCGTATGAAGACGTGGTGCCGCCCATCTTGCACCACATCGCATTGGGAGACAACGAAGGCCGGTGGAAGGGTCGCTGGGGGGAGGCTGTACAGAGCTGCCTCGATATACATCCTGGCTGGGAGTCACATATCTGGACCGACGACAAAGCCAGCCAGTTTGTCAGCGAGAAGTTCCCTGAGCTGAGGGAGCTCTGGGACAACTATCATTATCCCGTGGAGAGGATCGATGCCCTTCGATATATGCTCCTGTACGCTTATGGAGGAGTCATCCTGGATATGGACCTCAAGTGCAAGCGAGCCTTGGGTCCGCTGCGACGCTTCTCCTTTGTTGCCCCCGAGGCTCACCCGACAGGCTTCTCTATCGGGTTCATGATGGCCAGCAAGGGCAATGCCTTTGTTGGCGACATTGTCCGCAACCTCACCGTTTACAACAAAGAATGGCTGGGGCTTCCGTACGCAACTGTCATGTTCAGCACTGGCTGCCATTTTGCGTCGGTAATCCATGTGTACGAATCCAACCGAACCGACCTCAAGATCCTCCCGGGGCCTCTGCACAGCTTGAACGGGCGGGTATCGACACCCATCTTTGACCACCTGGGCAGCTCATCATGGCACTCGTACGACGCGAAACTGATTGTAACCATTGGAAGCCGAATCAACCTGATTTTCTTCTTCTTTGTGGGAGTTGCGCTGGCGCTGTTTTTGAGGAGGAAGTCGCTGCTACGACGATTTTAGATACCCCCCCTTCCCCGTCGGACCTATTCTTGATGTCATGCTTGCTTTGCCTGGGGGGTCATGCTTGTACGCGGGAACATGCGAGATTGAGAGGGTGACGGGCGAAGTCTTGCC
The DNA here is from genome assembly GCA_000814955.1 of Metarhizium guizhouense ARSEF 977. Lineage (NCBI taxonomy): Eukaryota > Fungi > Ascomycota > Sordariomycetes > Hypocreales > Clavicipitaceae > Metarhizium > Metarhizium guizhouense. The sequence goes on along the minus strand of AZNH01000052.1, from coordinate 150,374 downwards.
GCACAACACCCCCAAAATACGACGCATAGCAACATTTATATATATATACATGGTTTGGTTGATTGCTGAGCGAAAGGTACATAGAAATATTGGACATCTTGTCCTAATTTAATGTGAGCGTATTGTAGCGTCAGGCTTGTCGTGTGCAGTGTCCAGTGTGCGGGTGCGATTGAAACATTGGAAGCAGCAAGCATGGATGGAGATGACACGAACGAGCATTCAATCAACTGGCTGCCAGCTCTCTTCTGGACCGAGGCGATGAGACCAAGAGTAAACCTCCCCAGTCCTTGATGTTGCCGTGAACGGATAACGGACTAATGGGGTCGCATGATGATTCCATGACCCGTTGAGTCGGTAGGGAATAGCTGTTTTGTACTGGCTAACCCGTTGTGACGATGGGTGCTGACCGGATGGCCCCGGCCGTCAAGTGTAAAGTCAAATGTGAATTGATACTCGAACATTGAGGTCAGTGCTATCGGCTATTGGGCTGTTTGGACTGGGTTTTGCAGTTGGACTTTGCTGTTCATTGGCTAACCCAACCACTCACTCAATTGCATCTTGGGCCCCGCACTTGAGTTGACCGGGAGCGGACACTGGTGTAATCAAATCTATTTGAAGCTAAATACCTATAGCTGGATGTGTTTTTTCTTCTTCTTTTTATTTGGGTAAGCACGTTGCGGCTGCATTAGGTGCTGGTCAGATCGGCAATTGGGGTGAGGGGTCACGTCTGGGTCACATCTACACAACAGTGCAACTATGAAGAACGCAGTGATTAGTAGACTCAAGATTCACTGGTTGGCCATTTACAGCGCTTCGCCCCTGGGAGCCCCACCCGCAGCACGAGCATTCCCTCCCCTGGCCCCTGATGCCCCAGCGCCCGCTGGCATCTGGAATCCAGCAATCCATGACTGGATGGATGCTTCCATGTCAAGTCTGGTTGCATTTTGAGACTACGCGCTTTGGACGCCTCTGGTTGCCACCGTTGATCTGGTTGGTCACATCTGTCGTCGGAAAACCATCATCTCCAAAATTAACACCTCCTGCACACCATCAACCCATCCTCGCCCACAGCCGCCAGCCTTGGCATTCATTCATCCGTTTCCGCCCCTTGCGTAATAAGGCATTATCCCCTCGTTTGCTCCCCCGTACCTGATTCTGCTTCCGTCTGGTCTCTTCCTCTCGACTGCCGGCGTGCCCAATCGCCCAAATTTCTGCCAGCATGTCCCTATAGAACAGAAAGCTCATCCATCCCACCCGTCGACCATTCTCGACTACCTAAACAACGTTCTTTAGCGGCTCACGATACTCCGTCGGCTCCCTCCCTCCCCTAGGCTTCTCGAGTACACAAGCCGGTCTGCCTTTTGCTTCCGGGCTGAGAGAGCCCGCCATGCTCATTTCGCCTCGCTTTCTGCGCCTCCGGCCGCGCGTGCTTCTCTTCTCCAGTGTCGTCTTTGGCCTGATTGTCTTTACTCTTTTTTCCAGGTCGAGCGGGCCCCGGTTTCTGGATCAAGCGAGCATTCGCCAGCAGTTTCCCCTGGCATGGGAGCATATTCAGCAGTTTAATCAGCTCAATCGCACTGCTGGCGGAGGTATATGACCCTCCCTTCTCTTTTTCGGGTCCTCGCTGCGCTCGAGAGAAGCGCAACGGTGGATTTGTATCCCGCTGGCAAAAGAATGCCCAAGCATCGTGCTGACGCCTCGAACAGCTTGGTTCGTCCCGCCGTCGTGGCAAGGAGACCACCCCGAGCCGGAAAATATCCTCGACGCTGCCAAATTTGCTTCAGCAGCTGCCAAACTCAGCCCCCAGCGACAAGTGCCCTTCTCCAACATTCCTCTTGTTGTCCATCAGAAGTGGAACGATGTCGATTTGAGCCGTTTGAACAGCCATCTTCTGGGCTACATCGAACGATGGCTCGAATATTCCGTTTCCGCAAATGACACCTTTCGCGAGATGGCGTACTTCTTCTGGGCCGATGACGGCGTTGCCTCCTTGGTGGATAGATATGAGCCTGATTTTGTACAAGACTTTGAAACCATGTTTTCAAGAGTGGAAAAGGTGGACATTTTCAGGGTTTTGGTGTGCAAGTGGTTTGGTGGTATTGTATGTTCCGCACTTTGTTTTCTTCTTTGTTTTGCCGGGGATTGTGTCCCATGGTACGCAAGACATGTGGTTTTGCTGACAGGCTGATAGTACGGCGATGTTGACACCGTACCGCTAAAGCACCCGGCCGACTGGATTCAAAAGGAGGACATTACGCAGTGGATCGACGAGGAAACTGGCAAGACGTACGGCAAGAAACTGCCCACGGGTGATGATGCGGATGCCAAGCTTGCGAATACTAGACCCGTCAATCTCCTCTGGGGGCTCGAGGCGGACACGGACCCGAATACCAATCAATACTGGCGCATGGGCTACTCGCATCCTGTTCAGCTGACAAATTGGGCCATGGCGTCTGCCCGGCAGCATCCCATTCTACATCGATTCCTCGACCGTTTAAAAGATAAGCTGGTGACGGAGAAACAAGCTGCATTACAGGCCGACAATGGCGAGAAATCCAAGGTCCACGATCCGTTGACGCGCACGGGCCCGGCTGCCGTGACGGAAGCCACCATTGCCTGGCTCCAGAAGCAAGTCGGATTGCGGTGGAACGCATTGACGGGCCTTAAAGATGGGGGCCGGTCCAAGTTGGCGTCAGATGTTCTTGTTTTGCCTATTACTGGCTTTAGGTATGTCCTCTCTACATTTTATCATTTTCTTTTTGTATGTTTGCGCGCGTCTAATGCCGATTCATGATTGTATAGCCCCGGCCGTGGCAGTTTCGGCAACATGGGCTCCAAACCATATACCGATCCAGATGCTCGCCTTGCGCACCACGCCATGGGATCGTGGCACAAATTCGATGCCCGTGTCGAATACGGCAAATTTTGTCGCACGTTTTTCGGCATGTGCAAGGACTGGAGCAAGATGCCGTCATGAATGTTGGGGGATGGGAGTAGTGACGCGGGGGTTATAAAGGGTATATATATCTAATTGGTACTTTGTATATGTTGACGACATTGTGTACAGCGTACATATTTTTAGAGGTAACAGCGGCTTTGGGTAGCATAGGTGGCGTCTGACGGGGATCTGAGTTTACTTGCTTACTTGGGATTTCACGAAGCCCGTTACAGCGCAATTTATAATTTCTGGTTGGCAATACACAGACATTGTATATGCATGTTGCTGTTTCTTATTTAAAGCTTGAAGAGGGGGTGGCCAGTCTTCAACTTCAACTGCCGGTATGTTCACGCTTCTTGCCGTTTCCCTCGACATGAATCGCATTTCACTATACACAAGAAAACGCCCCGAATTACAATCCAAGACTATAAAAAGCTTGTTTTAAAAAAAAAACAAGAAGAGAAAGGAAGCAAAGGAAAAAGCCCGCCGTGACACATCCCCTTCTCCCCCGCAGTATCATCTGGTCAAGTGCTAACCTAGGCGACGTCAGCGTCTCCTCGGCCCCGGCGTGATGACAGTATAGTTACACGTAGGACAGTATGTCTTTTCGTTGGGCGTGGCCGGGTACCAGTCCTTGCCATAGGTGGCGTTGAGACTGACGCGGCCGACGACGCCGCCCTTTTCGGTGCGGATCCAGGTGTCGGCCTCCCAGCGGCGGCGGCGGAGGGTGTCGGCGGACAGGCGAAGCTGCCTCGCGCCGCGGATCCAGTTGCCGTAGCCGCCGTAGCCCGAGTGCTGGCCGAAGCAGAGGTTGAGGCCGGTGCCGGCGACGGTCATGCCTTGCACGAGGCGGTCCCATTTGTAGCACCAGGTGGCGCCGTGGTCGTGGCCGGAGAAGAGGCCGATGAGGCCCGGGGTGGCGGCGACGGCCCTCATGAAGGGCTCGTCCTGGCCGCCGTAGACGCACTCGGGGCCGTTGGAGCCGTCGGCGCACCAGCCCTGGGCCTGCCGGGCCAGCGGCACGTCGTCGTCGACGCCGGGCTGGCGGTGGGCGTCGACGCTGGCCTGCACCGCGAGCGACGCGTTGGCCGGGATGTGCACAAAGGCCAGCGACGGCACGACGCGGGCGAAGCGCCGCCGCAGCGCCGCGCTCGTCGCCTCGAACCACCGCACCACGCTGGCGTCGACCCAGTCGGGCTGCCCGACCTGGCGGCCGTCGGGGCCGCGCTCGCGGAAGTAGAAGCCGCCGCGCGAGTCGAAGAACCAGAGCAGCAGCTCGGGCGCGCAGTCGTCGTCGCCGGGCGCGCAGTCGGCCGCGTACACGGGCAGGTAGTAGTTGGTGACGCCGGCGTCACGGCCGGCCACCATGCTCCGGGTCAGCGAGTTGGGCCAGCGCCGCTCGCGCGCGAGGAGGCCGGCGCCCGAGATGTTGAAGTTGTGGTCGTGGTTGCCGTACGTCGACGCCCACGGCAGCCCGCGCGCGACGAGCGGGCCGGCGATCTGGTCCGTGTAGGCGGTGCTGTTCTCGAGGTACGTGTTCTCGCCCGTGATGAGGTCGCCGTTGAGCACCACCAGGTCGGGCGTCTCGCTGTCGAGCACCGCGTCCATGACCTTGACCGAGTTGATGTCCTGCTGGGGGCCCCATTGGTCCCATGCGTCTGCGCGCGTTTTAGCTGTTTTTGCTGTCGAGCCATGTTCGAGACGGGGTCTGGGGGGGTCTCACTTTCTCCAAAGTGCAAGTCCTCGAATATGGATATCTGGAACGTGCCGTCTTGGTTGAACGAGAGCCGGCGGCTGCAGCGACTGCTGTTGTTGGGGGCGTATGTCTTGGGGTATCGAGCATCTCGTCGCACCGGGGACTGGCGCGAGACGTCGACACATGCGGACAGCATGAACAGCAGCACGGCGGCTAGCATGATGAAGAGGCCTCTCTTGGTTCGTGAGAAGGGGGGGTTAGGAAACGAGCACGAGATGGGCGGTTCAACAAGGCCGGATATATGGCTTTGGGGGCTCGCCATACCAGGCTCATTTTATATCCATTGCTCGCGTTGCCATCCCGTCCCTGTTGACTGAGACCATGTGTGGCTCGCCCAGCACGTCCATGTGGTTTGGTTCCCGTGGTGCACGCGGAAATTATACATTATATCGCTGGTGCTCATCTGACGAACGGGCGAAACCACATCCCTGTTGTTGGAGATTTGTCCGAACCAGTAGCGTCGACGGGTTGCGCAACGTGTGGTGAGTTGGTCAAAATTATTAATACTAGACATTATATATGTACATCATGACCGGCGGGGGGGCATGTGTCTCCTGTTCCTGCAGCCGCGTCTTTTTAATGCCGCGCACTTGGATAGTAATATGTACAGCCGGAAAGTCGACGGCGAGGCCCGTCACCGCAACCCTGATGATTGATGGTTCGCGCGCCTCGGCCCGGTCATGGCTGGGATGCATGCGTCATGTTCCTTGCTGCGGCATCGAGACTTGTCCTCGACCGTCAGCTGGCTCTTTGTCTTAGATCTGGGCTTTTTTTAATTCCTGCATTTGCGGCTAGTGCATGGGCCGATGTTGCACTGCAGCGGCCCGCGTGCCAGGCAATCTTGCCCTCTCCCTCCGGCCGATGGGACTCGTGATCTCCTTGTCAGGGCCTAGGTTGAGAGCTGCCTACCTAGGTAGGTATGTAGTTATGTATGCGATGCTCTGCAAAACCTGCCAGGAACAAATCCGCTACGTGGACTACGAGCTGATGAATAGCACCGGGGGCCAATGTAGGTTCCGAGACTGAGCGTCAAATGCTCCGGGATGCTTAGTTTTACCCGGCTTCTTTCCAAGTAATTTAGAAAGCCCAATGCCTAGATATCCCCGTTCAGCGCTGCCACCCAGCTCCCCAAGGCAACCACATTGTTCACCTCCTTTGCGTCCGTGACCAAGACGCAACTGTTCCTAAACTACGTCCTGGCCTTAAACTCATTGTCATGTCCCGCACGTACAGCATACCGTCCTCGACAACGGTCTCCTGCTTGCGCATGATGCCGACGGGGCGAGTTCCCACGTCATGGCCGCAGTGCCTCCCGTGGCCCTTGAGGACGGAGATCCAGCTCGGCAGCGCGGTCGCCGCAGTTGGAAGTGCCGTGGATTCGTAGGCCGGACGACAACGTCTTGCGGCCGAGGTTGTACACCCTTGCGGAGCGGTCGTTTTGTCTGTTCCCGGCCGCCTTCTCCACGGCCTTGTCCAACAAAGTGCTCTGTTGAGACATGTCTCCTTATGAGGTCTTGTTTAGACTGTTTTGTGCGCAAAACAGCTCGACTCTTTTTCACGCAATGGATCATGTTGTGGAAAAGATGAGGGGATATCGACATCACACATTGCTTTAACTGCCGGCGTGTCTCCTTTGTCTTTTATCCATCTTGTTGGCGTCTCGCCAGTTTCCGTTTGTCCCCTGTTTGATCCTTTATAAGCCCAAGGCAAAACTCCTGGTTATTTTATGGCTTCCTTGCAGGCTTTAAGCGTCTGGCCTTGGGATACCTTGCAGCCTTGAAATCGCTGTTAATGGCAATTTACTTAGCAAGGCAGCAAACCGCTTCCATGGGTGTATAGACGAACGCAACCCACACGGATAAGAGCTTTAAACTTTTTCGTGGAATAACTCACTTAATTCGTGAAGCGTGACATCCATCTTGAGGCTGAACTTCTTGCTGTTCATGATTAAACCTTTTGCTGGCCTGCTTAAGTTGCATTAAAGGCCGAGGCAGCTGTGAGGAAGTCGTTGGGGGAGCAACTTTGCGGGTGTTTGAAGCATTTTACATGCACAGGGCCACATCTGTCATGAAGGGAAATGCGGTACAAGCCCATCAAATAAAGGCATCACACAATGTCCATAGGAATACATGGACTACAAGAACAGATGATACCTGCCTCCTGAGAGCATTACTGGGGCTGGGTTTGCCAAATTCTCTCTATTGCGGTTCTATGGCCGGCCGAGCTTAAACTCCACTGGAGAACTCCATACAACGACCAAAGATGCTGGATGAACGCACGCCATATTACCTCGATGGGGAAATACAGAAAAATATCCAGCCGTCATCTTTCCGCATCCCGCACAGACTCAGGGATCGCATTCAGGCGTGATGGAATTGTTTAGACAGCACCTGCGGAATTTCTTTTTGTCCGTGAAGCTATCTCTCTTACACTAGAAGATAGTTAGCATGAGGGAGTTATATTGGGTAGACAATATACCGAGCCTTGTTCCGCTCGATTATGGCAATACGCATGTGTACTTACACGGCGCCGTGCAGTCCCCTGCGCACCAGCTTTCGTCCCACCAACGTAATCGCAACACCCATCCGTTATGGAAGGATAATTTGGGCAACTGCACTGTAAACCTAGAGCAGCATCAAGGGCTTTCACACAGTTAGGCGCATAGTAAGCAAGCAAGTTCCCAGTCTGGTACCTACTGCCAAGATAAAGTAGCGCAATAGTCATTGCCTTCATGTTTAAGCCTCATTTAGATACAAGAATAATGTTCAACGTAAAGAGTAGTGGGTTCAGAAACCGGTCGAGTTTTTGTCATGCGAAGTTGATACATGTTGAAGCAAAGCCATGGGTTGTTGGCCTGTGTTTATATATTTCCATAGTATGACCACCTACCTGAAGCCTTGCCAACATGTCACGTATCATCCATCAAGACGGCTACATTGCCGGGCACACTAAAACACAGCTCCGAATAGAATAGACCTAGTACCCTTCCAAGTATACGCATGTCTGAGACCCATCGGGCGGCATTGTTAAAGACCTCGTAGAGCGTGGAATCGTTCCCAGACTCCTTTCGCTGAGACTGACAAAACTGCTCGTATACTTGTGGGCTGGCCCGCAGCTCAAGTCTCACGTTGTGAAGCATTCCCAGTGTACCATACCGGCTATACTCCCCGAAACTAGTCTCGTCAATATCTCCACGTCCTCGTGGTCCATTTTCCCGTCTAGAGCCTCGTCAATCGCATGATCAATCACTTGATCCGCTCTTATCCTCGTCCTGGTCGTCACCGTCAGCCGCGACAACCGCAGCAAAATTCTCCCGTCTTGACCCATACAGCCGAGTCGGCACGGCGCAGTGACTGGGGGATATCAGGCGAGGATCCGAGACAGGGCGGAGGAATCGCGGCAACTATTACTACTGCTCACGTATTCTGTAAACGAGACAATACTGTTGAAGTCTAGTGGACTCAACCCAATATATGGTCTCAGCCGGCCAGTAACTGTCGAATAATTTATGAACATTATGATTAGTGAGTCTGTAGTTATAGATTACCGCATATCAGATAAGAAAAAAACCTAGGCACCGTCGCCTTATAAACTTTTGGTTAATTATTTCAACAAACAACACGACCACCCTCCTGCTATTCCATCTCGCCCTGGTACTACCGGACGGTTGTTGTGCGCAAAGAGACGATTAGACGATTGCCTCGGCAAGTCCATGAGGAAACATGAACCAAGTTCAACCACACCAAAACCGTCAACACTAAAATAAGTTTCTATTGGGAGCGCTTCTGGGCACCGGTGTTCTCAAAGATGTATTGGCTGCAGATGAGCAGACTCATCAGATTATATCATCTTCAGACATTATTATTGTAAGCATCTTTGAGACGGACTTTGCATTTCCCGACCAACCCACCACAGTCGACGTAGATGTAGTAGACATCCACACAGTATGCATGTCGCAATCATGCGTTCTATTCAACTTGTGCTTTTATCGTTGACGACTGTTGAAGTGTGACAGACAGGTCGCAATCGATGCCAGCAGGGCATTGGGCAAAATATCATGGATGCCTCCATCGAATGATTTGTATGCGGCCGGGGGAGGTCATCACTATGGTGACTCATGAGACATGCAGTGCTTCAATTCACCTAGTACAAGTGACTGATCATTAAATATATAGAGTGTAAAAAAGCTCCACGGGTACCCGGCCTGGGTAGCTTATCCGTCGGTTCTGGATAGTATTGGGTAACAAGACCCTGATGCCAACGATTTGTCCTAGGGGTAGGCAAAGCGGGCGAGAATGACTATATGTATGCGTAGACATCTGGAGTCACTAAACCACATGCAGGATGGCCATAGAAACGGCTCGCTGCGGGTCTTGTGTCTTGGGACTTTCGGCATCATAGTTGGCTGCGAATTTGTTGACTGATCATCTTGGTAGTCGCTCTAGTTGGACAACCTGAGTCCAACTTATCCTGGGCTTGTGCTGGAATGCTGAAGATGCTACTTGTGGTGATGACTCGAGACTGTCTTTCTCTGTGTAGCAATTGCTACTAGTATCGACTTTTACTCATGCTGGCATATCATGTTACACGTGAGGATGGGCGCTGGTAGCGAAACAGGGGCTCCAGCGAGCTGAAAATGTTGAGTGCGACGAGCGGTTGCATCCGAAGTCTGCGCCTTCTAACCATAATCGAGCAGTCATCTTCCCACGGCGCTTACGGATGCACGATTCACAAACAATTCTCAGTCGGTGCATGCAAGGTGAGTAACATAACGGTCATTACAATTTGCCCCACTACTTGGGGGGCTCTGGCTATCTCTGTAGCTATCTCAAATTCCACAATCATAATCTCTTCATACTACTCTACAGGCGAGCGGCCGTCTTGTTTCCCTTCTTGAGGTCGAACCGGTCCAGGTTCATCACCTTATCCCAAGTGGCAACAAAGTCCTTGACGAACTTCTGGGCTCCATCAGCGCTGCCGTAAACCTCTGAGACGGCGCGCAGCTCAGGGTGGGCGCCAAAGATGAGATCGTTGCGAGAGGCGATCCACTTCTTGGCACCCGTCTTGCGGTCAACGCCCTCAAAGGTGTCCTCGCCGGTAGCCTTCCACTCGGTGTTGTTGTCCAAGAGGTTGACAAAGAAGTCGTTGGTTAGGACACCAGGGCGAGAGGTGAAGACGCCAAGAGCAGAGCCGTCGTAGTTGGTGTTCAGGGCACGCAGACCACCAATGAGAACAGTGAGCTCGGGGGCGGAGAGGGTCAGCAAGTGGGCGCGGTCAACCAGCAGGTGCTCCTGCTTGACAGTGCCATGCGACGTCCCATAGTTGCGGAAGCCATCAGCCAGGGGCTCAAGATAGCCAACAGACTCCACGTCAGTCTGCTCCTGAGTAGCATCGTTGCGGCCAGGAGTGAAGGGCACGGTGATGTTAACACCAGCGTCACGAGCAGCCTTTTCAACACCAGCGACACCGGCCAAAACGATGACGTCGGCAAGAGAAACCGTCTTGCCAGACTGGTTGAAGCGCTTCTGGATGTCTTCCAAGGTGGCAAGGACCTGGGACAGCTGAGAAGGGTTGTTGACCTTCCAGTCCTTCTGGGGCGACAGGCGGATACGGGCACCATTGGCGCCACCTCGCTTGTCGCTGCCACGGAATGTGGAAGCGGAAGCCCAGGCAGTGGACACGAGCTTGGACGTGTCGATGCCAGACTTGAGGATCTCCTCCTTGATGGCGGCGGCATCCTTGTCGTCAATCAATTGGTAGTTGACGGGAGGAATGGGGTCCTGCCAGATGAGGTCCTCAGTGGGAGCCTCGGGTCCGACGTAGAGAGTCTTGGGACCCATGTCACGGTGGGTGAGCTTGAACCAGGCGCGAGCAAAGGCATCGGCGAACTGGTCGGGGTTCTCGAGGAAGCGACGCGAGATCTTCTCGTACGCGGGGTCGAAGCGCAGCGACAAGTCAGTGGTCAACATTCTGGGCTTGTGCTTCTTGTTGGCATCGAAGGCATCGGGGATAATCTCGTCGTTGGTCTTGGCAACCCACTGGTTGGCGCCGGCAGGGCTCTTGGTGAGCTCCCAGTCGTACTTGAAAAGGTACTCGAAGTAGTTGTGGCTCCATTGGACAGGCGTCTTGGTCCAGATAACCTCGAGGCCGCTGGTGATGGTATCGGGCCCCTTGCCGACACCGTAGGTGCTCTTCCAGCCGAGACCCTGCTGCTCAAGGCCGGCGCCATCGGGCTCCTTGCCAACGTTGGTGGCAGGACCGGCACCGTGAGTCTTGCCAAAGGTGTGGCCTCCAGCAATCAGAGCCACAGTCTCCTCGTCGTTCATGGCCATGCGGCCAAAGGTAGTGCGGATGTCGCGAGCAGCGGCAACCGGGTCAGGGTTTCCATCGGGACCCTCGGGGTTGACGTAAATGAGACCCATGTGGGAGGCGGCCAGAGGAGACTCGAGGTCGCGCTTCTGGGCGTCCTTGTTGTCGTTGTAACGAACATCGTTGCCCAGCCAGGTGGTTTCGCCACCCCAGAAGACGGACTCGTCGGCTTCCCAGCCATCAACGCGGCCTCCAGCGAAGCCGTACGTCTTGAAGCCCATGGACTCGAGGGCAACGTTGCCCGTGAGGATCAGGAGATCAGCCCAGGAGATCTTGTTGCCGTACTTTTGCTTGATGGGCCAGAGCAGACGTCTAGCCTTGTCCAGACTGACATTGTCGGGCCAGCTGTTGAGAGGAGCAAATCGCTGCTGGGCCTGGCCACCGCCGCCACGGCCGTCGAATACTCGGTAGGTGCCAGCACTGTGCCAAGCCATTCTGATGAAGAGACCGCCATAGTGGTTAAAGTCGGCGGGCCACCACTCCTGGGAGTCGGTCATGAGGGCAGTGAGGTCCTTCTTGAGGCCCTCGTAGTCGAGGGTCTTGAAGGCGGCGACATAGTCAAACTCCTCGCCGAGAGGGTTGGTGACAGAGGTGTTTTGGCGGAGGATGTTGAGCTTGACGGACTCGGGCCACCAGTCACGGTTTCGGGTGCCGCCACCAGCGACGTTGAGATGAGGACACTTGCTCTCGGCCATTGTGATGGGATGTAGGACGAGCAATGGATGAGTGATGGAGTTGGTTGGGAAGAAGTATAGAAGTCGAAGGGAAGGGAAGGGGAGGAAAATGAACAAAGGTGGGAGGAGCAGGATGGCGGGGTATATAAAACGTTGAGGCAGGAGGCAAGGTCGTTCAGGGTCGTTCAGGGTGCCACGGGGGGGGGCAGGTGCCCAGCTAGTTGAATCAAAAGTGAGAAGACACCGACATGGAGAGATTCATGTCGAAAGGGCAGGAAGGGGGAGCCGGGGCGTGGCTTGGGAATGGGGAACATGGATTCAAGGAAGCTTCAATGTTCAGTCGACCCCGCGCAAAGCTCGGTGTTCCAGGGACGCCGTCGAATGCCGTGGCTCAAACGATGTACACAACCGACGACGATGGAGCGTTGATTGCTCGATTGAAACGCCGATTGGTACATTGGCGTGTTCCATGACCAATGGCCAAGTTCTCGTTGGTCCAAGTCGCCACGACTGCCTCGGTGCAGCTGTACCTCTACGGAGTACCAAGGCACCATGGTACAGGGGTAAGCTTAAGCTTGGCGGCTCCGGCCTGCAGCTGTCGTCTCAGCGATCTCTCATCTCTCATCGACTTGCACATCACCATCTCTTTTGATGACAGGAATCGTGAGCAATTGAAAGGCTTTTGCCCCTTGGTCCCTGCTCGCTTGGCTGGAAATGGGGCTTGCAAAAGGCGGCACCAATTGATGTTTCTACGGAGTAGCTTTCAAATGTTTGTAAGAGGCTTGCTCGCTCCTTCCGTCTTTTGCACAACACGCATCCATCATGTAACTACAGGCATCATGTCACGTCCCATGTCCCACCCCTGTTCACCCTGTTTTGTCGATTACGGAATCTTTGCATCGCATGTTGAATGCTTTCCGGGCCTTTCCTCATCATCAACATGCTTCCAATGCCCCTGACATTGGATTCAAGTCGTCAGCAACGGCCAGCTGTCGTTATGCCCCATGACCACTCCATGTAACGGGCCATGCTCAAGTCAGCCGTGCATCTTGACAGTGCTTACTCGGTACCTTTTAGTCTTCGTCAAAGGAGAAGACGACGGTTCGCAGCCCGGCTGCGGGGAAGCTGTTCCGATCGGGCTGTCAGAGCGTTTGGTCAAACACCGCGGCGTTTGACGGGCCCCAGTTGCCACGGCCACTGTGGACCAGCTCGTCCGTTTGCAGATGCCGGGGCTCCAGGCTCATGGCGGTACGACCAAGGCTTTTCGAAATAGCACGCACTTGAGAGGCGGATGGCACCATGGCCCCATCCTGTCGCCGGCTTGGACGACTTGATGGGCTGGAGCTGGCCTGCGAGATGTGTTGGAGATGCGACAAAGGTGGGCGGTGTGGGGTCAAGTCGACCTCGCCGCCGCCACCAGCCCACAACATGTACCGAGTACACATTGACGACGACTGTTTCGCATCGCAGCATTGACGACCAAATGTAGATTGTGTGTCCATGCATTTCCCTGTGCCTCTCAATATCAGGCCATTGGGTCTTCCAGTTGGGCAAAGAAACCCCCTTCTCCCTGGTGCAACAACGGGGTTCCCCCTCCTTGGCTGCCAGACGCGACCTGGGAGCCGTATGACGCGAAGAGGGGTCGTAATTCTCATTCTGTCGGCTCTGAGTGGCCGGCCTTGAATGCCCATGTCACCATATGTACTCGTGTTCACGTGACGCCAAGGAGTCCAAGAGTCTGGTTGTTTCCGAGGCGGCCACGTACCCTGATGTCGTGACTTTGATCAATTGATGGCATTTGATGGTCCGCGGCTGGCCCAGACCCCTGCAGTGTTCCAATATTTCGAGGTTGTTTGCCTGCCGCTGCACAAACCGCCATGACGACCAGCTCACGAGAAAGACTCAGGCCCGTGTATCCTCAATGTTGTGGCTTTTTGCATCCCGATCACACCCAATTACCTGACAAATGGAAATTCTCACCAGATACCTGGGTAGTTAACTGTCTTGACCAGGGGCTAGTTGGACGGCGCGCTTCATCTCAAGCGGCATCGACTTTAAACTTTTGAGGCGTCAAGAGGCTCCAAACATGGCCCCCCAGCTGCTACCCTGTACAACCATTTCCAAAAACTTGCCAGATTGCTATCCATCATTGCCACGCTAGACTCACCATGAAACTAGACTTGAACCTACTTGGTTTGTAGAGTCGATATAAGATACCTTGTTTCAGTTGCTAATTATACGTAAACCACCGTTCGACCTTGCCTTGCTTTTTTATTCGTCATGGTGGAAGTGATGTTCCAAGTTGTGACATATTTGGATAGTTGTCGACCTATTCAACGGGGAAACCATAATTTTGACTTCTGGACACACTCCTGGAAGGGTATTTGGATTCCTCCTTTTTGCTAAGAAAAGAAAACAGAGAAAGAAATAAGGTGATGATAAAATTTGACCTCATCTCATTCAACCCGACTCTGCAGCAAAGCTCCTCTAACAGGCGGTAAGTTGCTCCCTCGACAATGCAATGCCGGGACTTTTAATAAAGAAAAAATAGCCCGGCACTGGGGCGAAGCTACAACGGCTAACAGTAGTCGATGGGAGTGTGGTCATAATCGCGGTACTCATCGACTTGCTTCTATGCCAACCCCCAGAGAATACACTCCCATACAGAACGCCTTTCTTCCATCGTAAGAACCCGACTCAACGCTCACCATGTTGGAATCCACCACATCCAAGGACCTACCCGCTTCAACTACGAATCTTGGCCCCTTGACAACGACTTTTACTCCTCCCCCGGCCTGCGCCTCCTACGTTCCCGGGCTTTCCGGCTGGGATGCCAGAAATCCTAACCAACCAACGGCGTTTGGTCGTTGCCCGACGTGAGTTGGTACTGCTTGATTGTGGGAGATGACGGCAGCTACTATACGGAAGTGGCTTTTCCTGCCATTTGACGTATTCGTGCAGCTTGAACCTACCAACGGGTAAAACGGTAACGGCAGACACAGGCAGAGAGAGGGAGTTGTACAGCGCAGACTGTAAATCAGGGCATTGATGTGATTAGCCGTGTCGACCGATGTGCAGGTGATGGTTTTGGCGCCGCAAATTATTCCCGTCTAGTCCCGGGATGCCGGCAATACGACTGCAAGTATTACCCCAACCGATAGCTCAACGTTCAACATGGCCCCGAGACAGCTACACCGAGGGCTCTAACGTGACTAGCGTGGTTAGATCACATATAGAAATCGTTGCGTCTATACTACTTGTAGATCTTGGTTTGGCGAGATATATACATTCGTCTTTCGTCGACGGATCCGCATCAAGAAAGCAGCCCGAGCCGTCGTCTAATGGTTTGAACAAACCCGAGTTGGACACAACCCGCCCCCTTGACGGCCCCCGACTCACTTATAGAGGTGAATTAGACGGCACACGGCGTCTCTCAGCAGGAGAAACCGCGTTGGAATCTGATCTTGGCTCCGACAGGAGTCGGATATCTGAGCTGCCAGGGTCGTTGGTAGCGCGTGTGGTTGGCGGAATGTGTGAATCACCGGGCCGTGGCAAATCAGTTGGGATCTTGGCAAAATCCGGAGAGGATAAAGTTAGTGCTGCTCCTGGACTTGAAGGAGGGTGCAGTTGACATGCCAATGCTGGTGAAATTGGGCCCGGGGGAGAGGACACCTGGCGGCGAAGAATTGCAAGTCCAAGGGAGCAAGAGTAATAATATAAGTCTAGACAAGACTTTGTAAAAGGACTGTCATGGTAATAGAAGAGACGCAATCAAGGTAGATGGTTTTGGTGCGGAAGAAGCAAATACATGTCCAGGGGGCCACCAGATGAGCATATGGAGGATGCAAACTGCTTGCACGATGCCGAATAAAGTCGGCCATCTTTGGAAACCTGTGGTCGTATTTTGCAAAGCCGCCCCTTCCTCGGGTCTACGTCTACGGAGCACTGTGAAGCGGAATACTCTTGAGTCTTGACGCCCATGGGCTCGAGGGCAATATTCTATCCAGTCAATGCCACAAGCGATGTGGAGCGCGCCCGTGTACTGGTCATTTGATCCGGGGAGGCCAACACCTGTTAGTCACATTTGTTCAGAGCGTGTCGACGGTGTCTCGGTGCTAAGCGCTTTGGGGATGATTGGCAAGTCGATGGCCAGACGCATCCGTCGGTGATGCTCCGAACCGCATGTTGCCACAAAACAAGCAACCCTAGAGAGACAGCAGTGGCCACTGGCGAGTTGGTACAGTACGTAACTATATATGGAATGTAGCTGTCAACAGCATCGGGCAAACCGGTCCCGCGCATCATGGTTCGTTTGGACGGCGGTTCCGGTCCTCGTACGACGTCTTGTCGGGGCGCTGTCAAAACGGCACGACCGTCCGTCGTCGCCACGTAGCCCATCTCGATGCTTTTTCCATGTGAGATGACAGGCTCTGGCGTTTTCCGTTGTGGGCTTACATTGACCAATCGCATATATTACTTGAGCGTCGAAAGCGTTGAGACTGGTCCCGTCGCAGCACGTCCCATCGGCATAACTTTTGTGCCCGTTCCAAACTCACGACGCCGTTTGTTGAGAGTAACAAGGCCGTAGAGGCCTGGGAAGCGTAAAGATAAAATAAATTACATTGTATACGTAAAAGATATCCCCCGAGTTCTTGCCAGATCGTGTATACAATCGCCGGTAATCAGGTACCTGGGCGCACGCCGCCGTTCGGCCGGTATCCTCGGACACAACCTCCCAAAACGGCATCCAAGGCGCCGCCCACAACACCAAGATGGAAACCTCGCGCCTGCGGGTGTGGAGAACCTGGGGACCCCACCGCAGTAGACACGCGGGATCAGATGTTGTGGCGGTTGTCCCGTCCCTGAGTCCCTGACAATGGCTGACTTATAACTACTCCGGGTTTCTCGCCCACTGAGCTCGTGTAAGTAACTCTCGTCTCTCTCCAGATCAACATCTCGTCGCGGGGAAAGAAAGCTACACAACTTGGTTATCCAGCGTTGTCCTCGGCCTCCTCCGCGCATCATGTCCAAGGCCCCGAACCCCAAGGACTCGATGAAGTCGACCTGGCGCACCGCCAGCAGAGACACATGGACCTGGAGCCACTGGATCTTCGAAACCCTCGACGGCTATCCCACGGCCCTGGACAAGCCGGTGCCGAAACACCCCAAGACGGACAAGATTCCGTACCTGTCGCAATGGTCCCAGCACGTCTGGGTGCTGGTGCACGCCGTCACGCCTCTGCTCGTCCACCAGGCCATCTTGACGTTTACAGGGAGGCAGAGCCTGCACCCCCTGCTCATGTTCCTGCTCTACTTCAACGCCTTTAACATCATCCTGATCCGCGAGGTGCACACGCTTCGCAAAATGGGCCACAGATGGGGCTTCCTCGACGGCGACGTCCACGACCGCGACGGCATCCCCGACGCCAGCGTGACAAAGGTGCTGCTGTCGGCACTCAAGGGCACCGGCGGCCGCGTCGCCCTCGCCATTTACTTCTCCTACGACCGATCCGTGCAGCCCGTCGACGCCCTGTCCGACTGGCAGTGGTGGGCGTGGCTAGTCCTCGAAATCGGCGTCTACGGCGTCGTCCTCGACTTTTGGTTCTACTGGTACCATCGCCTAATGCACGACGTCTCCTTCCTGTGGCGGTTCCATCGCACGCACCACCTGACCAAGCATCCTAACCCGCTTATGACGGCCTTTGCCGACGAGGAGCAAGAGTTTTTTGACCTCGTCGGCATCCCGTTCCTCACTTATATGAGTCTCCGGGCCATGGGTCTCCCGCTGGGCTTCTACGAGTGGTGGCTGTGCCACCAGTATATTGCCTTTATCGAAGTAGCTGGCCACAGCGGGCTGCGACTGCATGCCGCCGGGCTGTCCACGTTCCATCCCATCCTGCAGTACTTTAACGCCGAGATTGTGGTGGAGGATCATGACATGCATCACCGCAAGGGCTGGCGCAAGAGCCACAACTATGGTAAGCAGACGCGGCTTTGGGACCGTGTCTTTGGCACCTGTCTCGACCGCGTCGAGTCGGCCCCCGACAACGTCGACTATGTCAATCCGGCGCACGTGCCGCTGTTTTGAATGCAAAGGGATTGTTGGACTTGTGTGTGTGTGTGAGAATGGGTCAGGGTGACGATTCGTAGAAGGCAAAGCAGAGTCGAAAAGGAGGAGCTGCGGTGACGTGAGCAACAACGATGTAATGTACAATGATACCTTGAATAGATGTAACTTCATTCCACCCTTGATATCTTGTCATGCTGGGCCCCCGGTTCCATTGTCTTTGCTGCTCACACGGCGTCTTGTCACGTTGGCAAGGGAAAGTAGTACACGTCAAGTGGTACGGTCCGAAACGACAACCGCGTGCTAGTCGCCGTATTTTTGATTCATTACTCGCTGCCAAGACATGGATGCATCGCAAACCCGACCATTACGCTAGTGCACACAACCTCAAGTTCCAACCCTCGCGGTTCTTGTCCAGCACCTTCATCATTCATGTCTACTCCAGACCCAGGTAGCCCCCCGACGTGTCAATCAGCGCGTACAGGGAGACCAAGTCGTCCCGCGACTCCAAGTTGACAATGTCCTCGTCGCCCAGGATGTTGCCGCCGTCGAAAACACTCGACGCCTCGAGAGACGCCGCGGCGGCCGCGTCGTCGTCGTGCCTGGGCATCGTGGCGGGCGTGGAGCTCGGCGACAAGGGCTGGACCGTCGTCTTGGCCGGCGACACGCTGTCCCAGGACGCGTCGGCGGCGGCGTCGGACCCGAACGCCTTGTCGATGAGGCTGATGGCGTCCGCGGAGGCGGGCGGGGGGTACGGCGGCGGCAGCGGCAGCGGCGGCACCCGGACATGGAGCGCCGGGTGGTCGCCGGTCGTCCCGGGCGGCGTGTAGTGCAGCTGGCCAAACAGGCTGCTGATGAGCTGGCCCTCCATGTCCATGGACGCGGCGTGCCTCTTCTCGGCGTAGGCCTGGCAGGCCTCGTGCAGCAGCTGGACAATGGTGCAGTTGCGAAAGGCAATGGCGTCGCTGGAGAAGCGCTGCAGCAGGCTGCGCGCCGTGTACATGGACTTGTCGAGCGGGAAGATCTGGTGCATGTCGCCAAAGTGGGCGAGGCCGACGACGAGGGCCGAGTGCACGACGCAGCTGACGCTAAAGGGCAGCCGGGTCGGCGTGTCCCAGGCGTCGACGAGCGGCTCGAGCAGCGCGAGCGTGCGGATGGCCGAGTTGACGCAGGCGTGGGCGAGGACGCGCGACGACTCGGGCGGCGTCCACGCGGGCGACGATGATGACGACGCCGCCACGCCCGAGGCCGCCTGCCGGGCGTGGGCGGCGACGCGCTCCGACAGGAACGGCCGCGTCAGGAGCATGACGGTCCAGTGGAAGACGACCTTGAGGTGCGTCAGGCCCATGTTGGGCGCGCCCTCGATGCCGTCGCCCGGCTCGATGTTGTCGGCGGCCAGGCCCCGGGTGAAGACGGCCGCCCACTCGCGCTGCCGCGAGGCCACGCGGTTCAGCGTCGTGGCCGAGATCTGCCGCTGCTCGTAGACGTCGGTCAGCACCTGCTCCATGATGGCGAGCAGGTCGCTGCACGCCGAGTAGTCCTCGGGCGCCGCCGTGTCGCGCGTCTCCTTGGTCGCGGGCGGGCGGCCCAGCAGCGCGCTCGACAGAATGTCCATGCTGCGGAGGGACTTCCAGATGCGCTCGCGGTGGCGGAACTCGTCGGCGGTGAAGCGCATCGACACGGCCTTGAGGTGCAGGCCGAGGGCGTAGGCGGCGCGCACGGCGAAGCCGAGGTGCATAAAGGCGGCGTTGCGGCGCGACGCGGCCAGGAGGTACATGGCGATGAGGATGTAGGCCTCGACGGCCAGCGTGCTGGGGTCGTCCATGAGGTACCTGGCCGACAGGTAGCGGCCGTAGTTGAAGCACGACTCGGCCACCTCGCCCAGGTCCTTGGGCGACGACTGCGCGCCGAGGGCGAGGATGAGGTAGACGATGGGCTTGGCCAGCGGGAGGGCGACGGCGTCTTGGGCCACGGCGCGCGGGACCTGGTCCAGGAGCACCGGCTTGTCGTACAGGTCGAGGATGCCGTTGGTGCACAGGTAGAACTGCCGGGCAAAGTGCCTGGCCTCGTCCTCGGTCAGGGCGGGCGGCGACTTGTGGTCGGATCCGGCGTCGAGCCAGGCGGGCGCGCCCTCGGGCGAGGCCTCGACCATGGCCGGCCGCAGGGGATCGTCGACAAAGGGGCCCGGCCCTTGGGTCTCTCGGACCAGGCGCCGGATCGACTGCAGAAAGGACGGGTTGGCCGAGTCGCCCAGGTACATGAAGCGGCCCTTCTTGTCGAGGATGAGGCGCGACTGGTCGAGGGGCGTGGCCGCCGGCGACGAGTCGGCAATGTCAATGGTGACGGACGGCGGCTCGACCGAGGAGCGGCCTCGCGAGCTCGAAATCGAGGCGCCTCGGTGTCGAGCGGGATGCAGTTTGGCAGCCCGTCCGCCGTGCTCCGTCTCATACCGGCACTCGTTGTGAACTCGCCGCTCCGTGCATCGGCCGCAGGGTTGCCGTCCGTCGCATCGCTCTTTGCGCCTCTTGCACCTGCGCCGGGGAAAAGGAGTGTAAGCGTCATGGCAAGATGGACGCGGCGATGGAGGGAGGGGGGAAGTCAGATTTACATGTCACATGCTCTGCTGCATCTCTTTCGCGCGGCCATCTGGTCATGACGCTGTTGGGATCGCATGTCTGTATGCTGGAACTCGGGTATATGTACACGGCGGTAGGCTATGACGTGGGTGAAGGAGAGAGAGGAGTGGAATAAAAAAAT
This sequence comes from Metarhizium guizhouense ARSEF 977, assembly GCA_000814955.1. Lineage (NCBI taxonomy): Eukaryota > Fungi > Ascomycota > Sordariomycetes > Hypocreales > Clavicipitaceae > Metarhizium > Metarhizium guizhouense. The sequence continues at coordinate 129,813 of AZNH01000052.1, read as the reverse complement.
AAATGACAAAAAAAGGATGAGTGCGTCGTTGACCCTTGGCAACGGCAAATCAATCTTGTACGGATCCCGCTGGACAATGGGCGCAGGCCGTCGAATGGCATGCTCCAGATGTCGTGGGAAGAGCAAAGCAAGCGACAGCCGAAAACAGACTGTCGCGCGCGGTCCAAGGTCGGCTGCTTAATGCGGCGTCGTCATGGAGTCGTGATTGAAAAATTGCAAAACGTGGGGTAGTTGGAACGTGGTGGTGGTGGATGGACGGGTTTGCCTTTGTCGTCGACTCGTCAAGTCCATGTCGTCCAGGATCCTGGCACATGGTCCATGGAGAAGATCAAATTCAAATATGGAACCGCGCGCCATCTTCAGGCCCCGCGTCGGCGGCCCACAATGGCTTTGCTGATGAGGAATGCGGGCGTCGTCATCTTGAACCAGCGCATCTTGGTTGGCTTCCATGTGGCACCGTGCATGACCAGTCGTGCTCAACTGACAATCCTTTTGTGGCATTGTACGACTCATTGGCAGGGACCAGACATGACCTGGCGTTGCCCAAGACATTGACATTGATGTTCCTCCTCCTTCCCCCCCGTGGGCTGGCCTCCAAAGAGACTTCAATTCCCCCCAGGCCCGACGACACGGCCACTTCATGTTGCCACCCGCCGCGTCCCTCTCATGATTACTACTCCGTACACCGTGTTGCATCGAACCCGTCTCGAGTCAATGCTGCCAGGCGGTGGGCAGAGCGCATTGCTGGACCCAAGAGTCCAAGACTCTGCATCCGAAGGCTGCCGAAGCTGCTTCCGACGAGACCAGAGCGTTCCGATGTGGCCGGACTGGGACGGGAAACGGCGCGGGGGGTCCAACGCCACGGCGCCCAGGAATGGGTTGGGGGAACGCCGCCATGCGCCGAGCAGCGTCATTTGGACTTGGGACGCAGTCATGGCCCGTGGCGTCGTGTACGTATCGAGTACTAGTATGAAACTTGACACTATTACCGAGTTGTTCCTCTGACCTTCAGGCCTTCATGTTGCATAAGAGGCAGCAACTCGGCCTCGCTACAGATACATCGGCCAAGAAGGATCCGGCCCTCTTTGAAACTAACTGCCAAGCTGCCCTTTCATCTCTGCACAGCAACTTGTGCCTCTTGCCACCAGACGCAACATGATTTTCCGGTCCCCAGTTTATTACAACGGATGGCGCCGGTCATGTTGACCAAGCCACCGACTCATTTCAAATATGGCCATCAACGCCGGTGACTCGCTTGCAGCAGCCCGCGACGACCAGACGCAAATCACTCCTTCGAGTCCTTCCAAACCAATACTGCCTTGAGCGCTATGCCGCGCTTGGTATCATCAATCGCCTGCTGAAAATCGCCAAAGTCATAGAACGTGACCAGCTTATCCACCGGGTAGTTTCCCTTGGCGTATTCGTCCATCAAGTACGGAATAATCTGGCTCGGTCAGCAAACGCACCCGTGCCCCCTTTTTTGCGGCCACACAGCGCAAACTTGCCTTGCTGGGAATCGAGTCGCCCTCGCAACACCCGGAATAGCGTCTGCCGTGGATGACGTGGGCAAAGATGTCGACGCCCGTCTTGATCCCAGGCTACCGCGTCAACCGTCAGCAGCAACTCCGCCGAAAACAATCGCAAGACTCACCGTCGGCGCTCCCACAGACGCCGCGTGGCCACGGCTCCCGAGAGCCTGAATCATTGTCTCAATGACGGCCGGCACCCCCGTGCAGTCCACGGCGTAGTCGACCCCGTTGGGAGGGGCCAGCTCTCCCATCTTGGCGACGATGTCGGGGTCGTTTCCGAGCAGTGTGTGCGTGGCGCCCAGTCGAGTCGCCAGCTCGAGCCGCGACGGCTGGAGATCAATGGCGACGATGATCTTGGCCCCGCGCATCTTGGCGGCCATGATGGCGCTCATGCCCACGGATCCGGCGCCAAAGACGGCCACGCTGCTGCCGGCCTGGACGTCGAGCGTGTTCAGGACGGCGCCGGCGCCCGTCTGCAGCCCGCACCCGAGCGGCGCAAACAGGGCCAGGTCCGTCGTGTCCGGGACCTTGACCAGGCTGGTCATGGACACGACGGTGTGCCTCGAGAAGGAGCTCTGCCCGAAGAACCTGCTGTATAGGGCGTGCCCGCCCTGTTCCTCTTGCCTGCGCATGGCGCTCGATCCGTCGGGCCGCGTGCCGCCAAAGTTGAGCGACTTGAACGAGTGGCAATAGGCGGGATGGCCGTCCTTGCACTGCGCACACTCTTGGCAGTGGGCGAAGGAGAGCAGGACCTTGTCACCCACGGCGACGTGTTGGACCTGCGAGCCAATCTCTTTGACGATGCCGGCGCCTGCGAGGGTCTGTTACTACAATTGACTGAACTGGCGCGTGGAAAAGACACAGATGGTACCTTCGTGTCCGAGGACGGCTGGCGCAAACGCAGGCAGAGTCCCGTTGGCGCATGACAGATCGGTATGGCAGATGCCGCTGGCGTGTATTTCGACGAGGGCCTCGTCCGGGCGCAGTGCGTCCAGCCGTACCGTCTCGAAACTGAACGGGGCGTTGATTTCGCTGAGCACGAGCGCCGTAGTCGTTGCCATTGTGTAAGCTGGCCTGTGGAAACGTCAAGATGGGAATCGGGATGAAACAAGATTTGCAACTTGATGTAGTTTATATTTCCACTTTCCTGACGATGCGGCGCTTACTTATCCTCGGGGCAGGCTGGATCTGAGCATCTGCCTCCCGGCCCCATTTGGCCCATCTCATCGGAACCCCTGAGCGCCGGTTGACGGCAAATGGGGAACTTGGTACGGGTAGCTCAAGGGAGACGTGGTTTCCGCATAGTGTGCGTTGCGCCGCCGATCCAATAGTAGCGAGGTCCGAAGTCTTGGAACCGTTGTAACTGCCGCTTTGTCGAAGCGTAAAGCTACACACCCCGCCGTACGTGTTGACAGGCAAAACTAGTTGGTAACTTTGAAATGATGGGATTACGGATCTCTTACAACCGACGCCCGGCGTGGGTGGGATGACCGATGACGGCGACGGACGCTTCCCCATTCTCTTCCGAGAGCCGAATGCTTGTCATGCCTGATGTCTAGATTTTTACTAGTACTACTACTAGTATTGTCATTTCCCCATGCGACAGTAGCCAATCACATTCTGTCCACATGTATCTGGGGTTCTCCGTAAACGCTACGGAGTATTGGAGCGATCAATTGATGCCGTGCTCGGGCCCACGCCACGCGGCGGTGGCCTCGGCTTATTCTGTCCGGGTTGAACCGAACATTGAACGGGCAAGGGTCCAGTGTCTCATTTGAGGGTTGAAACACTTTAATGTTGTGCAAGTCCATCTTGACATGGCTAATACCGCGCTTGCATGTCCGTAAACAAAGAGGCTCCTACATGTCGACCAAGTTACTCATACCCGTGGAATACAGGAATGGGGTGAGCCGGTCGCAGCAAGTAGCCAAAATGGGGCGAAACCCTGTCGCGGCCAATTCCGGCTCACGCCAAACAACAACTTGCCATGTGCAAAGAAACCTGAGGCTGTTGCCTCTGGTTAGAAACGATACAAAAGATTGTGCCGCAGACTCATTTTCGCATTCTTCGTCTTTACTTTTTTCCTTGCATTCCTTGACTGCATTGCATTCCATCTCACCGCCACTCATTTGCCGCCTCACATCAAGCACGCAGCGACAACGTGCGAAGCATCATGGCGGCCGTTGCCAAGGTGGCACAATGGGCGCCTAGATGGCGAGTCGTCCAGCAACCAAACGCACCGAAAGTGGCGTCGGCCCTGCAAGCTGCAACGCGCGAATCGCCGTTTCCCAACATCAAGTCACCCGAGAACTGGTGGGCAAAGCCGTCGAGGCATTTTTCCGTCAACCAGACACCAAGCCGGCAACAGGGCGACAAGGCGCCGTCCGGAGAGCACGGCGGCCACAGCAACGGCACCGAGTTGCCGGCATTCAGCCTCCAAGGTCTCGGTATCAGCAGAAACATGAAGCTGGCCCTCGTTGGCATCCTGTGCATCTTTGGCGCCATGGAGACGTGCATGTACGGCAAATGGATTCGGCAATGGTACAAGGGCCAAGCCGACGATGAGCAGACGAGCAAGCCCGTCTCCGGCTGAAACTTGCTTGGTGCATCCATCGGTCGCTGATGCTGATGGAGTGGCGGATGGTGACGAATTGGGATCAATGATGCATGTTGCGCCTTTTGGTCAAGAATCGTCAATGGCGACGACATTTGTAATAGTACACCAGAAAGCCTGCTCTGTATGTATTCTAGATCAATCCCCCCGTGGTTCGCTTTCATGGCTCATGTATCCCATTGAGTGTGCGAAGGTGCAGGTTATGTAGCGGACCCACTTTTTGCGATACATTTAGATACTTTTATTACTAGATTTAACTACAATGTAATGATATATCTTTATGTATATTTAACGATTAATAGTACTTATATTCCCATATTATTTATGAAGAAAGCCAAGTATATTTTAATAATTAGCTTCTTGGCCCACATCCCGGTCCGCTACAAAAGCTGCACCTTGGCACCCTCAATGGGATACAAGGCGCAGTATATGCTATTGTGTGAAAGACGTCCGGTTGACTGGATAATTCGGAGTGGTTGTCGGCCTTTTCCTGCAACACTGCCCGTTCCAAGTGATTATCTGCACTGATGAAGCAAGTAAGTGCATACATGACACCAACAGGATTAAGCCCGGTCGGACGATGCTGCTGAGCCGCACTGAAGCCCAGATATGGACATGTGTAGGTACAACGGCATCCTCGTGGTGTTCATGTGGTGTCTGGTCCAAGTTTGCGCGCAGTCTGAACTAACTGGTCTGGGCGTGAGGGCGCAATCGCCACATTCCAGTGACACATGGCGAGCTGTCGGGACAATGCGACCGGGACTTCAGAGGCCGTGGACGGTATTTGATGCCATTTGATGCTTTGGCAACATGAAGACAATCACTTTGTAACTACCCGCCCGCGACTGGGTGGACGAGCCACTTTATCTACGTGGCAACTCTGCCGACTTTTTGCGCAACATTGGGCATTGAAGCTATTATGTGTACGAGCTCGGAGGGAAAAAAGAAAGGACATGACCAACAACTGCATTGACTGCAGTCCAGACTTACGAGGCGCCAATTTTATTAGTAGACTGTCCACGCCCAGCCCGCCCAGCCTGCATGGCCAAGCCAGAAGCTGAAAAAATGGCAGCCAAAAAAACTGCCAGAGGCACACAAGACCTTGTCATTCGTACTCGGTGTGTTGGTGGTGTTCTTGATTGGCGTTTTTGCCCCCTCACCCAAGTCACCACCACATCCCACCGTTATAACCAAAGAGCCTCGTGACGACGCCGCCTTTTGGCTTGCACGGGTTGAAATGTCGACTGGCCTCTGGCCTCTTTCAGCCGCCGGAAACGACAATGCAAACGTCAAACGGGGTCGACGCAACTCGGACGCGCTGCCTCGCCTTGCGTCTTGACGCGCAAAACACCAAGCTGCGTAGCAGCAGCCGACAGACGACTCGGCCATGCATCCACGCAAAGGATGAGACGATTCCATCGTGGCCCAGCCCATGTTCTTGCACGGTGCCGCGAGCATGTATCGCTATCCGCCGCCGGTGCCGGCCGCGGCGTGGCCTGCAACACCACGCCGAAATGCCTATCGACTTGGATTCCATCTGGAGCAGCACTTCAACGCCAAGATTTACACGTCTGGCTCGCCAGTCAGGGGCCACGTCGTTCTTCGCCCGGCCCAGGACATTGCCTACGACGATTTCGAGATAAGTCTCGTGGGCGTCAGCAGCACGCAAAACTTGCTGCAGCACGAGTCGTCGGGCATCGTTGCCCTCCCCTTTATGAAGCTGGTCATGCCGCTGTGTCCCGACAGCCTGCCCGCCAGCAAGATATTCGCCGCGGGCCAGGAATACCTTTTCCGCTTCCACTTTGTCCTGCCGTTCCACCTCGCCATCGGCTCCTGCCGGCACGGGTGCGTCTCGCCCGCCGTCAAGGAGCTGCACCTGCGGCCGCCTCCCACCATGGGATTCTGGGAGGGCGACGACCAGTCGCCCCAGATGACGCAGATCAAGTACGCCGTCGCGGTGCTGGCCACGAGACGCCTCCCGGCCGACCCCCTGCCGGCGCGGGTGATTGCCGAGTCGTCCATGATCCGGGTCCTGCCCGCGTTTCCGGAAGACGCCCCGTTGGACATCACCCCCGTCGACGACGGCTACGCCCTCTCGAGGAGCAAGACGATACGCAGAAACTTTGTCGCCGGCAAGCTGGGGAGACTGACGGCCACGGCCGCCCAGCCCAAGGCCGTCATGCTGTCGCCCGACGGCCACGCAGCCTCGGCCACGTCGTGCCGTCTGACTCTGGTCTTTGACTCGGTGGGCGCCGGCACCCCGTCGCCCAGGATCAGCTCCGTGTCCGGGAAGCTCACGTCGCACACCTATTTCGACATGTCCTTCATGAACCGCCTCCCCGACCTCGGCAACCGGCCATCGCTGGAAGCCACGTCGCCGTACCGGTACACAACCTCCACCAAGCTGTTTAGCCTCCCGGTGGGCGATTTGCCCTGGAGAGAGGAGCGCGCCGAATCGGCCTGGGAGGAAACCATGTTCCCGCTCGCCCGGGGGGCCTTGGCGTCGACGCAAGAGAATCCTTCGAGACGTGCGAGCGCCGCGACGTGCCCCGACATGTCGTCGCCGATGGCCTCGAGACCAAGGCGATGCGTTGCCGAGCTCGACATTCAATTCACGATACCCAGGAACAATAAGAAAATGTTTTTGCCAACGTTTCACTCGTGCCGCATATCGCGCACCTACACGCTGGATCTTTGTCTCGCCGTTGGCCAGACGTTTTCCACCCTGTCTCTTGTTGTGCCGCTGCAGATTGGCGTTGAATCCACGTCAGACAATCGTATGCAGCAGCACGAGTTCCGGGCAGGTCCTGGCCTTGCTTTGGTGCGAGGCCAAGACCAGGCGAGGCGGAATACATATGCCGGGTTGCCGGGATATATGCTAGAATCCAGCGATCACGAACTGCCGGGCTACTGTTGATGCTCTGACACGAGGTTCATGAATACAATAGTGTCGACTCTACACCAGATCCCGACTGCACTACGTGTACATCATTGATGCCTTGTATACGACGCCGGCGCGCCGCCAGGCTCTACTTTATACACAAGACTTCACCACTCGGCACCGAGAACCACGCATCGTCCTCGCTCCCCCAACGCCGCCACGTCTCAGCAACCTCTGCCAACTGGTCCGCCGTCGCTATCCCCGACGCAACCGCCGCGTCGGCAAACGACGAAGCCACTGTCCGCTCTGCCCATAGCCCGCTCCACCACGCCACTTCCTCGCCGGTGCTGTAGCACCACGAACTCACCGTCGACGTGATGGCCTTGGCCGCGAACCCCGCCCGCCTCGCCCACGCGTGTACCATCCTGCCCGCGTCCGGCTCGCCGCCGTTGTGCGCCGCCAGCTTCCTGTACAGCGCTTGCCACTCCTTCATCCCCGCCACGTCCGGGTACCATGTGAATGCGCCGTAGTCGGATTCGCGGGCGGCCACGATGCCGCCGGGCTTGGCTACGCGGCGCATCTCCCGCAGCACGCCTACCGGGTCCTTGACGTGCTGCAGGACCTGGTGGCAGAATACAATGTCGAACGAGTCGTCCGGGTAGCGCAGCGCGTTGGCGTCGCCCTCTGTAAAGTCAATGTTGTCGACGGCCCTCGACGCGGCCAGGGCTCGCGCCTGTTGGAGCACTTTTGCCGCGCGTTCCAGGCCCGTCACTCGGCCCTGGGGCACATGACCGGCCAGGTCGACGGTGATGGTTCCCGGGCCGCAGCCAATGTCGAGTATGGTCATGTCGGGCTTGATGTGAGGCAGCAGGAAGCCTGCCGAGTTGCGGGCTGTGCGCCAGGTGTGCGATCGCAGCACCGACGCGTGATGGCCGTGGGTATACGTCGCTGTCTCGGCTTTGATGCTCATTGTTTTGCGATGGAATCGGGATGTAATACTTGATGGATTTGGCACGCGAAATGGGAGCGTTTGATACCGGTTTGGCCATGGAATGTCGATGGTGACAAGTAGGTTTGGTCGGCTCCGGTGTCGGAGAACCTTGCCGATTCGCGGTCTTAAGACCCTAACCCTAAGTCAGTCAGGCTCAGAGCGTTCAGCGCGCGACGACTCTGTTTGTTCATCTGCCGATGGTATCGAAATTGCATCTCAATTACTCCCTGAGGTATGAACCGACCATCTAGGAGATGCCGTGTGCAGAGTCGCGAGAAAGCGACGTCTCAAGGAGTCAGGGCCCTTGTTGCCATGCACATCACCCTACACTCGTTGTCAACGTCATACCAAGCGCTGATTCTTCTCGCTTCAAAATTTGCCATTACTTCTGTAAACTCGGAAGATTGCCCTGTTTTCTTCTTGGACTCGTGTATTCGGGCAATGTCTCCCCTCTGGCTCTCGTGAGGATGGTCATGTGTTGGATTTGTACAATGTCCCGAGCTCGATGCGCCACGAGGAGAAGCGGAGAACTTGGTCATGGTTCATGGAATTTGCGGCCAACGGGCAGAGATGCAGTAAAATGAAACTGGCTAGAATACATGGCTGAAAATTGAGTCGTCTCCATGACCAGGCCAGAGGAGGACTGGCGACGCTGCAAATCTAGTCCAAGTCTTTCTGCATAAGGCAACCCGTGGGAAACGCTCATGGCGCCCTTCACCAAAGCGCTACCCGTATAGGCCTTTGGTAATAGTCCCATTGCCCTCAAATGCTGGGCTACCGGCGTGGACAAGGAATCCGTCTCGCCAGAGTCTACAAACTAGCTACTATATACAGCCGTCTCGAAGAGAAAGCCCGTAAATGATACCCACTATCATTGTAATTGCGAACCAAAAAGGACTGAATGTGTTGTATTTCTAGAGTCAAGCACCGAAAACACTACATAGATATATGGAAGCAAGAGATTATCTGGCCCGGCATGTTTGTTGTAGGAGTGGATTTCTGGACATCGTATCTACGCGGGATAATCAGTGTCGCACCCCTTGGAACAGATATTTTGTGCCATTATCTCACAATACTATTCCAAAGTCCCCGCGCGATAAGCAGAAAGAAAAAGCATCGCTACCCTCGACTCATAAACGCCCATGTAGCATTCGGAATCTGCCAAGGTGCCCATCGTGACGCCTCTATTAGTGAATTCGCATACGGAAGTACTGATAAGCAAGTACAAGCACGGCATATGGGAATGGCATCATCGGCCAAGTCCATGCTGATCATTCAACCAGCGGCATAGACTCAAGAGTCGAGAATCGGCAAGGGAGGAATTGGGCGGAGGGTCGGTTCGGGAGCAAATACGCGCTCGGGAAGCCTTTCCACAGACAAAGGATCGAACTCTTTCCGCTGCCCGTACGAGTTGAACTATCCAGCTTGCCTTTTTGAGAAACGCATTGGTCGAGTCCATCTCGCCTGGAGGATCCTGATGGTGCCACCATCCTCGGGTGGAACAGGAGAGGGAGCACGACGAGGGAGCAAATGGCGCAGGTGTCAACGTGAAGGCTATCGATGGGCCATGGCGAAAATACTGCCGACGATTTCTTCAGACTAGCCCAGTCTAAACGAATCTACCAGAAATTGGTAACATGTCCATACGACTGGAAGCCTAGAAACTAGTTGGTTCGTTGCTCAGTGCTAGAGGGGTTGATAGAAACCTGTGCCGTTGTCGGCAAGGCCCATCAGGATGTTCCGGGGTTGAAGATTTTCATCCTCGTCTCCCCTGGTCCTCGTGAGTGATGGTGGCCGTGTCAAGCTCTCTTGTCTTGGATGTCAGCACCGCCAGGCCGCCTTGCCAGATATCTTGCCGTGTCGTCATCTTTCTCTCCACACCTGCACCGACTTGCCCGTTACTCGGCCGCGACAAGTGCTTGCACATGTCAGCGCTACCAGGTCTTTCAGAGATTAGTTCTCAGGAGATAAGGGTTTAATCTAGGCTTGGCAAACAAACTCCGACGATAAAAAATGGGGTCTGGATCCGTGGCCCCCAAGCGTCCGTCACCAGCCATGTCAGACGTACGTGATGATGGGCACCTCAAATTGCCGGTCTGTGCAAAATTGTCAAAGGAACAGGGATAGAAGCCACCAAAAGAAATAGTTCTCCAGTGTTGGGGTGATGTCCCCGCCGCCACAAAGCCTCCCCACGTTACGTCGGACTGTTGATCGGACTGTTGATCGGACTTGGTCTAGTTGCCATTGGACAGGCCGAAAGTAAACTCTAGAAACATTGAACCTAATATCCGGGCCTGAAGAGCTGAATAGTCGGAATCGGAGCCGAGTACAGTTGACGAGGGCAAAGATGGACACTGCAGCGAGAGTGGTGGTCTAGTTGCATACATACATCATACATGGATGGAGATTACAACATGGCATCGGTATTATTATTAGCAGTAAATGCTAAGCTTTTGCGTGTTTTCTTGGCACGCTAGGCAGCGTTTTCCTGTATACCCATGCCGCAAACTGCACGCTTGGCCTGTCTACCGCCCGCGTGACGAAATCGGCCGCGCAGAGGGTAACAGGCAAGAGTATCAAGTGCGGCAGAACAAACGCAAACTCGAGCCCAACAGGCCCATTCTGCGGCAGAACAAACCTGTCCACCCACTGCGGCATGTGCTCCATTTGACCCGGGCCCTTGAAGCCGACTGCTGCATAGAGCCGGTCGCCCAGTGTCCACAGTAACGGTCCATGGACGAGATACAGCGCAAACGATATCCGTCCCAAATACTGGCAGACACGCGTCTCAAAGAACCTCTTTAACCAGCCAATGTGCGAAACCGAACCGACAAGTAGAGTCGCGGCCCAAAAGAGGTAAAACCACTTGTAGTCAAAGACGGCCTGCGGCTTAAAAAAGGAGAGGAAATACCAGCCTCGATTCCGGGCAAGCTGGTCCAGCTCGCGGTTTTCGCACGGCACGCCGCCCAGGTAGATGCCCAGCACCAACATGTGGTAACAGACGACGGTCTTGTACGGCGCAAGCCGCGCAAGAAAGCGCGGGAGCCTGCCCAGCGCCGCCAACAGGTCCAGATGGCTCAAGAGCATCCCCGCGACAAACATGGCACAGTACCACCCGTCGGCAATGTACATGAAGTAAACGACAAGCCCGACCTGGCACCAGAGACGCGCCGTCAGGGTACATCTCGAAAAGGCCAGCAGGGACGCAAAGACCACCATGGAGCCCTTGAACTCGACGGGTATCGACCACACGTGCATGCTGTACGAGAGCCAGGGGACGCCGCCGTCCTTGAAGACGAAGCTAAAGTTTTTGAATTCGCAGTAGAGGAACCACATCTCGCCGAGCCAGCCGGCTTGCGGGCTCGCTCCGTCAATCCACAGGCCCAGCAGATGCCACGAGGTTGCGTAGACGGCCATGGTCGCCGCGACGGGGAGGAACAGCCGCAGCCAGCGCCTGAAGAGGGCCGAGGCGAGGTGGTCGACCAGGCCGGCGAGGTCGTCGCTCTCAATGAGCCGCAGGGGCTTTATGGAAAGGACATAGCCCGACAGGACGAAAAAGGTAGAGACGGCAAAGTGGCCGCCGGAGAAGAGGAGCCGGACGCCCGGCAAGGCGGCGAGGTGGTACTTGGACTCGTAGCCGAAGCCGTTTTCAAAGATTGCGTTTTGCGCCAGCCTGTCGGCGTTGTGAACCCAGAGGACGTGGTGATGCCAGTACACCAGGAGAGCTGCGAAGCCGCGCAGGCCGTCGAGGTAGGCCGTTTTGTGTAGGGCTCTTGGGCGATGCGCTGCCTGCGGCCACAGCCATGACTTGAGGCGGGAGAGGCTCGTCCATGTGTCGCCCGAGGGTTTGGCGCATGTCCACTGCGTCTGTAATGGCCCGTCGTTGGCCGCTTCCGGGTCGGCGTTGAGCATGGCTTCTTCAAGCGAGCCTCTGTCGAGAAGTCTGGGTGAATTTTGGGCGGGCATCTTGCCGGCTTACATGGTAGGGAACGCGGTTGTACAAGGCAGAGGGTCGCTTCAAATTGTTTGAAGAGAATTGGACCAAGGCGCAGATGCCGACGGAGGGTGTTGTTTTGCGCGAGAGACGACGGCCCCTAGTGCCGCCACTGACTTGCGTCTTGTCCGGAGTAGTCACTTGCAACTCACGGAGAAGGCGGACAAGACCATTGTGTGTCTGCACCCCTGTTCTAGTTGAATAGTGCAGCCACTCGACTAGGGTCCTTACTCGATGACGACGAATGGTTGACCAAGGCCCCGGACTGGAGAGATCTGGTTTCCGGGAATCCGGGGGGATGGCTGGCATTGCGTGCCAACAGAGCCAACCAAAGAGACGGTGAGGGCAAGCGTGTGCAGTTTGAGTTTGCGTCTGAGGGGCCGAGGTGTAGACTAATTGATGGCAAAGTTGCTCGTCTTTTGCCATGTGCCCGGAAGCAGACACGCCTTGCCACTTGCTGAAGTCCGGGGATGAGGGATGGGTGGGAGGAAAAGCGGCCGGCCTTCTTGGCCGGATAATAATAATAATGGGCCGCTTAGGGTCCGGAGCAACACCCCGTCATGGCCATGGCGCCGCCGATCAGAGGGACAAAGGGGGGGCAGACAAAGAAGCCACACACGAGTTGCAGAGTCAAGAGTCAAGTTGGTACCGAGTCGACGCTGTTGTAGGTGCGGCATGACCCGAGATGTCCACATCAATCGAGGCCCCAGACTTGAGCCACCGGGGTACACCAGACTTGACTTGATTGTAATTTGTGGCCTTTGTGCCGTGTCCCTGGCCATCGACTGCATTTGTACTATGGCCTTCACTAGGGTTCAAATGTTGCCCCACAAACGATTAATGTCAAAGTCGATGGAACATTTGAAGCGCAAACGGCCTTCTTCTCGGGCCTAGCGACGGCAGGCAACTTGACCTAGTTTCCCGCGACGCAACATTAAACGCTCACGATACTCCAACACCACATGGCCAGCCAGTCTCGAGTTGCCCTCAACCACATCCCAGGTCAACAGCAGAGAATCGCCAGGTTTCGCGGGCTACATCGTCCCTAGATGGAGAAGCCGCCGCTCATGCCCTCTCTCCGGGCCCGGCTCTCGCCCAAACTGAGAAGCATCACCCTGCCAAAAAAGATGCAAAAATGCCTGGCCATATACCTCGGCTGCGTCTTCCTCCTCGTGCTCCTGCTCAACTTCGACGTCCTCTTTTTGCTCCCAAGCCCATCCAGCATCATGGCCTCGCCCGCGCCGCCGCCCGCCAAGCTGCCGGGGAGCACGTTTCCGCAAAAGATATGGCAGACGTGGAAGATTGACCCGTTGCTGTTTGGCATCACCGAGACGGCAAGGGCCATGACGTGGATCAAGCAAAACCCCCATATGCGCTACGAGGTCATCACCGACGCCAGCGACCTGACCTACGTCGAGCAGCACTTTGGCCCCGACGGCTTCAACCGGCCCGACATTGTCGACTTTTACCGCCAGGTCAACCTGCGCATCATCAAGGCCGACCTGCTGCGGTACATGATCCTCTACGCCGAGGGCGGCATCTACGCCGACATTGACGTCGAGGCCCTCAAGCCCTTCCACCGCTTCATCCCCGAGCGCCACAACGAGCACGACTACGACCTGATTGTCGGCATCGAGGTGGACATGCCGCAGTTCCGGCACCACCGCATCCTGGGCCAAAAGTCGCAGTCCTTTTGCCAGTGGACCATTGTCGCGCGCCCGCGCCACCCCGTCATGCTGCACCTCATCGACAACATCATGAAGTGGCTCAAGGGCGTGGCGAGGAAGCAGCGCGTGCCCCTGGGCAAGGTCGAGCTCGACTTTGACCAGGTCATCACCGGCACGGGCCCGTCGGCCTTTACCGCCGCCGTGCTCGAGGAGATGAACAGGGCGGCGGCCGCGGCCAAGGGCAAGGGGCCAAAGGTCACATGGGACGACTTCCACGGCATGGACGAGTCCAAGGTCGTCGGCCGCGTGCTGGTGCTGACGGTGGAAGCCTTTTGCGCCGGCCAGGGCCACTCCGACTCGGGCAACCACGGGTCTCGCGGCGCCCTCGTCAAGCACCACTACCACGCGTCCAACTGGCCGAGCAGGCATCGCCGCTACAGGCATCCCGCCTACGGGCAGGTCGAGGAGTGCAACTGGGACGCCGCGTGCGTCGAGCAGTGGGACAGGGACGTGGCTGCGTTTGACAAGCTGTCCGAGGCGGAGAGGAAGAAGATTATCGTGGAGCGGCTCAAGCTGCTGCAGGAACAGCAGCAGCCGCAGCAGCAGCAGCAGCAGCAACAGGTGAAGAGTCCGTGATTTCCAGAGGTTGGAGTATAGACTTGATTGGCTAGGATTGTATATCAGAGCAGCGGCATCAGATTATTGCGACGGAGGCGTTGGGGAAAATCAGTTTACTTGGCGTTTTGCCATTCGTTTTATCCAAGTACATATTATATTATATGCATTATTCACACAAAGTCTACGTTGAACGCGGGTGGCACAAAACTAGCTGCCATATACTATGGATGGCTTCCGTTGCACCAAGACATCAGTCATCAGTCATTACAGAGCACTCAGTACGTACCGGTGGTGGGAAAGGGCTCTGTCAATTTGCAGGCCCGAACCTTGCCCCGTATTCCAGCCCTGTCAAGAATAACATCACGAACCGGGTTCATGTTCGCTGTGTTGGAACCCCACGGAGTCGCAGAGCATCTACTATCTTGATGAGATCGTTTGGGCCTCCGCTTTGGCCGCAGCGTATTTCACATGCCATGACTCTGTACACACACGTAGTCTCTTGTCCTCGGTTTCCGCCGCCACTGGGTTGCCGGGTTTGGTGTGGGAGCCTGAGGGAAGGGTATCCTTGGCCGGTCCATGTCCACGGTCCTCTACCATGTCCGTTGTAATTGGGAACATGTTGAGGGGAGAGTCGGGGACGACACGGTATTAGATAAGCGACGGGCAAATTGCTGCCATTGGCCTGCCATGGTTCCATTGTAGATGGCAGGATTGGGTCGTCGTCCGAGCCAACCGAGCCACCTCCACATGCACCCCTGGCCAAGGATCCATGGCGGCAGCCGGGCTTGCAGCCAGCGCCACAAATCCATGGAGAATATGCCGCATTCGGCAGTCGAGTCCACTTGGCCAGTGGAGCAGGACATGGACGATTGTCTTCGACGTCGAACATGCTCGCGGGCCCCGAAGCGAGTGTGACACGACGGACATCGGTGATACGCAACAATCTGCGGGGAGGACGAGAGGAAGAAAAAAAGAGGCTTAACTTTTGGTGCTCGTATGGTCAAGGTGGACCACTGCCCTCGTGACACTCCGTGTTCGTGGTGTTTACGCCGGAAAGACACATGGTGCCTCGCCCACGGTGTTAGTATCTAGAACAAGTGGCAAGTCTAGGACAAAGACGGGAGCAATGTGTCCGCTCAGTTGATAGACTACAAGTTTAGATTTAGTAGCGTAAGGATAATACCAAGCTCTGTGAAAATAATTACACGTGAAGAAAAAAAAAACCCTTTCGGGGTTTGACCAGTTCCCACGGGAGACGTGCCGAAGCAACGCTCGCGAGTCAGGACCAAAGGATGCCTCGCAGCAAGCCATTGGTCATTGTCAATGCGACGACACGTCTCCCACAATTCCAGAAATTAAGAAGAAGAAAGAAAAAAAAAAATCTATGTGTCTTGGTCCATGCCGAATTCGCGCCTAGGCAGAAGCTTTCTCTGTTGAAACGGCTCCAACCCCCATTGAAACAAATCACAGAGCCAACGCCGCGACTGCCAACATGGCCAATCCTCCCATGGGCGCAAAGCCAGTGGCTCCGCCGGTGACGGCAGGAGGCGAGACCGGCTCTACCGTGGTCGCGGGAGGAGGCACAGGCGCGACAGTAGCAGTTTGGCCCGGCCGTTTCGTCGGCGTGGGCGCAGACGTGTCGGTGTTGCTGCCGCTGCCGGCGTTGGCACAAAGCTTTTGCGTTGCAGGAAGGACCTCGTCTGGATGGCAGGTGTCAGTCAACCATGAGTCCATGGCACGGCAACATGTGTACACGTACTGAGAGCGACGTCCTGGCCGCAAGCCTTGAGAATACAGCCCGCAGCGGCGCCCTGGATGACATCGAACTTGTTGCAGATGCAAGGCAAATCCGTCGCTGAGCAGCTCGTGCCCTGTTTCACAGCGTCGTTGAGACAGTCAAGCGAGCAGCTGGGCAGATCGGCGAGGCTCTGGCCCGCGGCCAACGAGGCCATGGCCAGCGATGCAATGGTGAGGAACTTCATGGTGAGCGTAGATGGTTCTGAACCAGGTTCGACAAACTTGAAAATTGTCTTGTGCTGGGCCAAGTCTGACTCGACAAGAGTTGGGGTAGACGTTTTCCGGGGAGATGGGCAGCGTGGCCCATGTTTTGTACGAGGACATCCATCCCCACAGATGACTGTGGATTTTGTTTCTTCAACCCGTTGATCGGCCAAAAAAGCCTTCTTCCCCAGCCGTCTCCACCAGCGCGCCAGAGATCAGCGAGTTATTTAAAATAACCAGACCCAAAGGGGCACAAGTGACCGGGAGGTTCCCAGCTAGCGGCCGGGGCCCAACAGCTCCGGGCTCTGTAGACTGTCAAATTTTTGGCATGTGCTACTGGGCGGAGACGCTGCCAGATGCGTTGCCTTGATCTGCTTATGCTTAAGTATGTACATGCTCTCTGGGGCGTGTCATGCCAAAAGTCAACCTTGCCACACTTTGGCCGAATCCTTGGGCGCAGAACGCGCGTTCGAACCCGGGGCGCACCGTCTAGACATGATACCGCAAACTGCCCCATACGTCATGGGAAAATTTAGGCCGTACGTCGCTGCCCAGTCTGGTAGTCCGAAACGCCATGAATCTTGTGGCATGTAGCGGTGATGATTCTTCTCTTGGCCAACGGGGACTCGTAGCACCTTGTTCGTTCTTGTACATGGCAACTAGGCGCTAGACAGGAGATGGTAGACACCCTAGCTATTTTCGTAGTAAAAACCTTTGGGAAATTGCCCGGTTTCATGTCTCGGGTCCGTAGCGCCCCCCGCCAGATGGCAACGAGGTCCAAGACAAACACGGACGCTCCGCTGGATCTCAGACAGGGCGGATCGGTAGAACCCCCCCCATTACAGATGCGTCTTATGGCGCGAGACGGAGCAAGTAGTACGCTAAGGCGCTGTTCCCTGGTTCTGGCTCTTTGCCAATCTCTCCCACGGCGTCTCGTATACACCACTCGTTCTTGCCTTGACAAAGTCGTCTGAATCGAAAAACCTGCACATCTTCATCCAATCCAGATCCCACATGTCATTCAGATGCGTCAAGTTGTTCCAGGACCCCCAGAGCCGATTCCACATCTTGACGTGCAGGACCCGGATCGGACCCTCAGTCCACTCGGCCTCGTCGCCAAGGTACTTGCTGTAGTATTCCGGGAGGGCATTCCAGATGGGCGGCAGGCGGTGTACCGGAAACGGGCCGTCGGCTGCAAAGGCATTCTTGGACTTCAAGACACCCTGCTCCATGTCCCTTACGTCGTAGTCGGCCGTGCTCCTGGCCGCCCTGATGAGTTTGGCGTGCATGTCGAGATTCGGCTTCAGGACCAGCATGCCGGCGTTGATGTTGTCGAGCTGGAACTGTGCCACGCCCGCATAGACGTAGTTGCACATGTCCTCGCCGCCCTTGCCGTTGCCGACGACGGCCTGGTCCTCGGGATCCAGGGCGGCCTTGTTGCACTGCTGCTCCGGCACCAAGTCGAAGATGTCGTCCATGTTCCTGATGGGGAAGGCATCCGAATCCAGGAACACGATGCGCTTCCATTCCACCTGTTTCCATACATTAAGCTTGGACAGCACGTCTATCCACCGCTTTGTCAGAATCGCTTCGTCGGGTATAATTGTATCGAGCAGTTCAATCTCCTTGACCATGGCACCTTGCCCGCGGAAGATCCGACGGTGCGTCTCCGGGATAAAGGGGCATACAAAGACGATGACGGGATATTTTGACCGGTAGTCAGACCAGAGAAGCCTCCAGATGATGGATTGCGTAGACTCGAAATAGGGACCTCGAGTGTCTGCGTTGCGGCTGCAGTAGAATGTTGCAAAGGCAAATCGAGATGGCTCGTGGATGTTTTGCGCCGCGTATGTAGACAGAGGTGCAAAGTCGCGTCGAGGAACCGGGTCATTGGGGAATTCGAGGCCTGGGTCTTGGGCGGCCGAGAGAGCGCCGTGTCGGCTCGGGCTTGCGTGCCATGGTATACCGGCGTAGAGGAAGCATGTGGCGAGAAGGAGAACAAGTCCAATCGCGGCCACAGACGTTGGCCGAAGAGGCCGCGCAGCCATTGGGAACGAGAGTCTGGTGTGCTGAGGATTGAATCGAGGTCCAAGTTGATGATGGCGAGTGGACGCCTGGCCACGCCCACTAAAGTACGTAGGTTGATACATTACATGGGACCATCCGACCAACCGCGCCTCCACGTGACATCCAGAATCGACACCTTGCCCTATTCCGGACCTCGGATGCAAACCACACGCAGATATGTAAGTTGGTCCCTAACCATTGTTGGGTGACAAGTCGACAAGTTGACAACTTTGGCGACGTGCGATGGAGAGCCATTGACATGCAAAGCACGTATGGTGCCAAACCATTGCGGAAGCATTGCAAGCATTTGAAGAGACACGAGTAGTCCAAAGTGGCGGCGGAAGTTACACTCGAGTTTTATTTACCTTTCTTTATGCCTGATCCAGACCGTCACAGTCGTTTTTATTTATACTAGAATACTTGAATTTAAAAGCATTTTATATGCTAATTCAAGAATAGTAGCTTTGTTAAAAACTATGCCAGAAAACGAGCCTTCTCGCAAACAAGGGAAACGACATTGTCGTTGAATTTGGGGTTTATCGACTTGGCCCGGTACATGTCAAGACCCTGGCTGGTGGCTTCGACATAATCACCCTTGGAATCCAACTGTCTAACATGAAGGTGTCAGTCTCCATGCAACTCGTCGACAGAAACATGAGTTGTGACAGGGGCTCAATACAAAGGGGGCTAGGAGCAATCACTCAATTCAGTGATAGTCTTGAACCATCTCAAAGGTACCTTGTTTTCCAAGAGGAAGGAAGGGACGTGTGTCAGACGGAAATGGCCTGTTACACAAGGGCTACGATCACGGGACCTGGGGTAAAGTCTCTCACCGACTTCTTGTATTTAAAGACGTCTTTGGCCAACGAGGTCTTAAGGAAAACCAAGGACCTTTGATACCAAAGACTGTTATTAGATAAATTGAGCTATTTGCTCCAAGCCCTCTTGAGCCCTTGTCACAACGTGTCACCACTATATATACATGAAGGGAACAGCTGTGCCCAAGGTTTTCACCGGGTCATGCATCCAATCTGTGTAACTTCGGGGCTTCAACCTTGGTACGGCGGAGCATAGTTTTTGCAAAGTTGGACAACTCACTTGTCGTCTGGTGATGCGGCAGTTAGACACCAATGCTCTAGTGTCAAGTTTTTGTTCGGCTATATTCCACCTACCTTTTTCTCCCTGGGCTCCTTCTAGAGCCACCAAGCAGATTGCAGCAACTTTGTTTACGCGGCTCTGTTTGCCAAGTGTCAGTTCAACTCTAAAGCATGACGCTATAGGGAACATTTCAATCTTTGCTAGCTCGTAGGTCAGCTCCAAGGCCTGACCTCATGAAATGTGAGCCAAGCCTAGTCAAGGTGGGACATGCACCACGGCTGCCACCGACAAACATCTCTTGTCCTGCCTCGTTACTGTTGGGAAAGATCCCATGTAGTTGTCGACGGTCCATGTCGATATAGCGCTCAATACTCTCGTGGCTTTATTGGCCATTGTTAGCACGAATGCTGCCGAAGCATCTTCTGAGGTCTACTTACCTTCCGCATTCAGAGATTCCGGTTCCGTGTTCGGTCCGGAAATTCTTTTCTAGGTGCTTATTCTGTGAAATGAATGTGAAATGAAGCGGAAGCGCGCCATACACTTCGAAAACACCATCAGTTTGGTCCATGTATATGTCCGCAGCTGCAAATAGTGGGCGTCGCGGGGGGCGTCTTTATCATATTCTTCGTCAGAACCGCTCTCAGAACCGCTGCCAGACGAGCGACACGTTAACACGAGAGGGACTCGCTGCTAACGTGGCATGTAGAGGCATCTGTCTCTCGCTGATGTAGTTCGACATCGTATTCCGCATTATCGATCCAACTTGCTTCATTGACTCTATTATCGCTTCCTTGCCTTATTTGTGTATACCTTCATATCTGCCTCCAATGTATGCTTCCTAAAACAACCACTTTAGCTTCGGTATTGAGATAGTCATTATCAAGCATGTTTAGTGTAGCACGGATCTTATATAGCCACCAGCTATTAGTTTCTGCTGTTCCCCTTTCCTGTGCTGCCGATACGTACGCGGTTCAAAAGACAAAACCAGGCTCGTCAAACTCCTCCAGTCCGCACCCATTTTAACCAGCATTATAATAGCGTGAAAGCTTAAAGATGATTCGTGATTTTTCCAGCTATTAGCCTGAGGCTGGAATCCGCGAACAGCCCGCATCTCTCGAGGAGATGTATCGTCCCCGCGGGAGACGAACGAGGCAACATCGGGAGTTGGAGTGACCTGTCGACGGGCAAGAGCGGTCTCTTGGGATACGACAGCGGCATGCCCAGAACAGGGCCAAGAGAACTATAGGGACTCGGCTGATGTAACGAAATTAGTCCAACACATGTCTGTGCCGGGCTAGTAAGACTTTGAAATATTGAGGCTTTCCAGTTGGGATGGTTGACAAGTGTCACAGCACAGAATGCGATACGACGAATAGTATAAATCATATAATGCTATTAAGGAGATTTACATGTTAGGGGATGGTAATGTTTTGTAAATGTGAGGTTGAAAAAGTCCAACTGTTAACGTGCCGGAAATAGCATGTCAAGAAGTGTAAGAATACGAGTATTGTTTCTCAAGAGATGTCTGACAAGTTAAATATCTCTTCTTCTTGCTGTCAGGTTTAACCTCTTATAAGGCGTTATTGTCACGTGGTTTACTTATCTTGACTGGATCGTAACAAGAAACTTATATTACTATTAGGCCCCGAAATAGGGTATTTGGGCTGTATATGGAAGCTGCTCGCAGCCAGCAGGTCGTATTTTACCCCTTTTTATAGAGTCTTTTAGCCAGTGTTAACTAGCAACGACACAATCACCACAAAACACAAAACGTCCCTTCCAGGTCGTAACAATTACCCATGCAAGAGGACCGATACTTATTGTACGTGTCTTGGATAAAATGTAGTTCAGATTTAGGTCCTCTAAATCTCAGTTAGGAGTTTCTATTTAAACAAATATATAAGTTACTTATGTCCCATTTTGATAACTTGACTGGGACCAACAATTCAATTTCGTCCCCTATTCTGGTCGCCTTTCTCGTTTATTCAATTTCTGCAAAGAGAGTACCGTGTAGTTATTGCGAGACAAAATCACACCAGGAGCAAGGAAGTGGCTCACCTCCCTAGGCGTGCGTGCGATTGACTCCTATATCCCCTTCACTATCTATCCCTCTACGTAATTGATAGGCATGACAATCTACTATACTACTTGTCCTTAACTTGCGCTGCCTAACACGAAGCCATGTTTTGCCTGCAATATTCATCCATACATTGCCTAGAATGTAAAGGCCTACTATACGACATGAAGGGAAATAGAGAGAGACTTACACCAACAGGAGTGCCTTCAGTCTTGGTAACATCAAGTGCTACCACCACGATGCAGAATATCCCATCGATGTAACTGATTTCAGGGCAAGTCAATACAAAGTCTGCGACCATCTGCTATGTGGCTAGCTTCTCCGTCGCGGGCAACACTTTTCCCATTCTATGTGTCTCAAAACCGCCATCGTTCGGCCTAAGAAACATGCCGAGGCAGGACATGAGTCTCACCGATACTACAAAGCTCGCATGTCCGGGACAGCTTAGTTTCCCGGTCGTCATCTGCCGTGCCTTCAATGTTTGTCAACTAGACTATCGGGAGACGCCTTTCCTTAATTGTACATGCTCTTTGACCTTTGTCTAAGCGAGTCTCTAAGCGAGGTGGAGTGCAAAATAGGGAAGCGCGGCTATGTCAGCCATCGGATTGGCTACCATGAATATCGCATAAGGTTTATGCCCGAACAAGCAATAGAAACAAAGCAGCCTGGCGCTAGTCTTTCCAGCCGCACCGTCGACGGTTTCTACACGCATTAATATCAACTCTGCCAAGTCGCAGAGCCGCACAGACGCTATCCACGACTGTCTCACTTCAAATGTTGCATTTGCTCCACGCGATGACACAGCAAAACCTCTACCTCGGTATCTCGATTCTCCCATCATGCCAATCTTCCTCAACAAAGCAGGGGCCACAGCAACTAAGCAAATAGAATACATACATCGGCAAGGCGAGACATGTAGAGCCCTGTAGTGTAGCATCAGGTCCCCGTGCTAACACAATATGCCACCTGGAATTGGATAGTTACTAGCACTGGTAATGATGTATATATATTCACAAGGACCTCATCATGGCGAATCCTCTCTCAATAGCAACACAATATCATTCTCTAAAGTCCATTTGGGAGTGTCCTATCTCACTATTTGATGTCCACAGACAAGTATCGAGTTCTGATATACACCCCAAGACACGGATAATCTTGTAAAGATGCACGTCTTGTGGCTAGCTACGGCACTTTACACGCTCGCAGAGGCAGCGGCTCTGACACCCGAAACCAAAGCAGTTTGCTCGGGCCTGTATTCAAAATTCCCAGGGCAGCTGGTTTGGGACCCAATCGGACCGCAGGCCACCGACACCATCACCCATGCTTCAACATACAACACAGCCCTGTTCGACTACTGGAACGCCGCGAGTTCCAACAACAGAGCCGGCTGCGCGTTTTTCCCGTCTAATGCTGACCAAGTCTCTGTCGCAGTAAAGCTCCTCAACGCTTACCCCACGGTCCGGTTTGCGCTCAAAGGCGGCGGGCATAACCCCAACCTAGGCCACTCCAGCGTGGACCAAGGGGTTCTGATTGCCTTTAGACCAAATTCGCAATACGCCATCCCCTCTGCCGACGGAGAGACCGTTGAGGTCGGCGCCGGGTGCAAGTGGGAAGATGTGTACTCGGCTCTTGAACCGCTGGGAAAAACCGCCGTGGGCGGCCGCTTGGGAGACGTCGGCGTTGCCGGCTTCCTGCTCGGCGGCGGGCTCTCCTACCTGTCCGCGCAATATGTAAGATGAAAACAGACGGGTCTTGTATCTGGCGAGTTTCCAGCTCACACCCCCGCCTAGGGCTTCGCGTGCGACAACGTCGTGAGCTTCGAGTGCGTCCTCGCAAATGGCACCATTGTGACTGCCAGCTCAACCTCACACCCTGAGCTGTTCTTTGCTCTACGAGGCGGAGGCAACCAGTACGCCATCGTGACCAAGTTTGTCTTGAAGACACACAGCATTGGCCAGAACGGCACCATCTGGGGCGGCGTCCGTACATACACGGCAGACAAGCGGAGCGAGGTTCTGTCCGCCGTGACAAACTTCACCGCCAACAATGCCGACAGCAAGGCCGCCATTATCCCGACATTCAACTTCTTTTCGACGCTCGGAGTCAACGTCCCCGGGAGTCTGGTCTTCTTCTTCTACGACGGACTGGAGCCGCGCCGTGGCGTGTTTGACGAGTTTGACGCCATTGCGAGCTTTTCCGATAGCACCAAGCGCCGATCCTACACTGACCTGACTAGGGAAGTGTTAGCCGGGGACATGAAGGGCCTGCGATTCCAAATCAGAGAAAACACGTTCCCCAACATGCCGGCAAGGGAGATGAACTCTTTTCTGAATAGTCACTTTGATCTTCTTGTGAAGAAGTCTACCGAGGCGGCGCTGGGGGATGTGCTCGACTTTAAACTCTTCTCATTTGCTGTCCAGCCAATGCCTCGAGGAATTGCGCGAGCTTCTTTGGAGAACGGGGGTCCCAACGCATTGGGGCTTGTGCCGGAACATGGGGACCGCGTGTGGATGGAGTATGACATTGCGTGGTTGAGCCCGCTGTGTGACAGCAAGTGTCCCGAATTTTTTGAAAAGTTGGTCCAGTCCCAGCATGACCTCCACAGGGAAAAGTATTCGGGAATATACCCTACCAATTACGAGTCTGGCGACCTGGAGTTCCTGAGGTGAGTTGGTTTTGCGTCCGTGTGCATTTGTTGTAACATGTCTCTACTACTACCCCCTTACGCTGTCTAAATCAACTGATGTCCTATTACTAGCTATAATCCGATATTCATGAACGATGCCATGCAAGGACAAGACGTGTTGCGAAGCTACGGAAACGAGACATATTCGAGACTCTTGAGTATACACAAGGCGTATGATCCTCGTGGCTTTTTCTCCGACAGACAGGGAGGCTTCAAATTTACTACATGAGGGAGTTGTGACAACGGCTGAGTATGGCTTGTAACGTAAAGGTTTAAATTCAAAGATGATATCGAAGAGTGTCAAAGGTCCTTAATTTTTGAAGAGAAAAAAAAATATTAACTACTATATATATATAAAGGGAACGCTTATACTTAAGCCTCTGTCCTAGGCACGTGTTTAATCTGTGTAACTAACACGTCCTTTGTCAGTGAATCCCCTTTGTTGGGCTTCACGATCTATTGGGCCTTTTCCGTGTAACAGGAGTTGACACTCCATGCTTAGTAGACGGCAAAATAGAGAGTGATTCAACATGGAATAATCAAGGGGATACGCCCTGTCCTGCGTGTTGTGTCAGGCCATGCCAGCTTCTCACTTGCAAAGAGTCATCTGGCAGGAATAATTGTGTCGTGGGCAAAATCACCAGCGATGGTGTCATCACAATCACAGGCCGCTTGATGGCAAGATGCCGGTCAAGAGGTATTGCCAAGCAGCAACGTTTGGTCACCGTCTGTTTATCGGATGTTTACATGTGCCTATTTGCGCGTCTCTGATCCAAGTCTATTCTTACATGGCGCCCAGTATACCCAAGATTCCGAATCAGCGGTTTACTTGCGGCCGAGTCTACAGCTTACTACCCCCATCAAGGTACGTGCCCCCGGTCCTCAGCATATCGGCAGCTTCCTCGACAAGCTCATGAACAATCTCGCCCGCCGGCTGAATGCGCTGAATGGAACCCGCCACCTGGCCCATGAAGTGAGGCACATCGATGTCCTCTGCGCCGTTTTCCAGGTCATGCTGCACGGGGACAATGCCGCGGTCGCAAAGGCTCTGAATCTCCTGGGGGTTCTTGTTCCACCGCCGAATGTAGTCGTTGGGCATCATCCTCAGGGGTCTTCCGGACAAGACTAGCGTTCGCTCCGTGCCTGTAAAGTCGCAGTCCAGGACGGCCTGCTTGTGCTCGTTGCTGCTGTTGGCTTCCACAGAGGCCACGAAGCGGGTTCCAACCCACACGGCAGAGGCGCCCTGCATCAGAGCGGCGGCAACACCCCGGCCATTGCAGATGCCACCGGCGGCGAGAACCAAGGCAGTTGAACCCTTGAGCATCGGCGGCTTGTAACGTCGGGCCACGTCCACGACGGCAGGCACGAGGACCGAGCTTGCAATTTCGCCGGTATGCCCGCCGGCCTCGGTGCCCTGGGCGCACACCATGTCGACGCCGAGATCGAGGGCTTTGACGGCGTGCTTGGGGTGGCCCACCATGTTCATGACGAGAATACCGTTCTTGTGCAGCTTTTCGATGATGTGCTTGGGCGGCACGCCGATTGCGCACACGAAAAGTTTGGCGCCGCTCTCAATGGTCAGGTCAATGAGCTCCTCGAGCTTCCCGTGCGTGTAGTCGTGGTTTGTTTTCCGTGCGTTGCCGCCCACCTGCGGAAGCGCGAGGTCAATACCAAAGGGCAGATCTGGCTGCTTGAAAGCGGCCTTCATTTCGGCGATGATGTCTCGAAGCTGGTCGGGCGAGTACTGCAAACCACCAATGACTCCCAGCC
This sequence comes from Metarhizium guizhouense ARSEF 977, assembly GCA_000814955.1. NCBI lineage: Eukaryota > Fungi > Ascomycota > Sordariomycetes > Hypocreales > Clavicipitaceae > Metarhizium > Metarhizium guizhouense. The sequence goes on along the minus strand of AZNH01000052.1, from coordinate 103,820 downwards.
CGCCAGCATTGGAGACGGCAGCAGAAAGCTCGCCTCCGGATGTATGGGCCATGCCGGCTAGAACCACGGGGTGTTGAATGCCCAAGAGTTGGGTGAAGGGCGTTGTAATGGGCCCTTTTGGTGCCATGGTGTCTGTCGTCTGGTCTGTCGTCTTGTTTTTTGATGGGTCAGTCGGGGAGTTTAGCCTTAAAAGACGGCGCAGGATGATTTGCAGCGTATATAAAGGGGAAGGCAATACATACGCAGTCAAGTGGATTCGCAGCTTATATCTATATATGTCAACTACTATCCATGACATTTGCGGCGCCAAAGTGACACGGCCCCAGCGGGCGGATAATCGTTCCGAGACGGGAGGGGGGCTCACGGCTTGTTGGAGTGTGGGGTGATGGAGGAGAGAGGAAGATACCGAGGCATCGGCATCGAGTCGAGGCGCGGGGTTGGGGAACTCTAGCAGGGAGAACGTCGTCAGATGATACCGACGTGCCGAAAGCCGACGGATCGTATGTATTCTGGGGTCAATGCGAGTAGGAATACAACAGATATCATGTCCCTGAACATGATGAATTGCGGCCTCTCTGCGTCCAATGTCTGGTGAGAGCAGTCTGGTGGGCCTAGACGGCACCTGGGAGTTGTCGCGTCTGGTGCTGTTTTCGCAAGCCAACGCGTCCATGTTCAACCTGCCCAATGCAGAACGGTCGCGAGACCGGCATACATGTCGACTATCCTTTTATCCAATGCCTGACAGATCTCCCCGGGTCGCTCCAGATGCCCGTCCACGGCAGGTCGATTTACCCCCAACCACCGGAAACAAGACGGCGGGCAAAGTTGGCGGTTGAGACCATGTGTCAAGTCGTGTTTACGAAAACATGGCCAAGGATTCGGATTTTGACTAGATGCGGAGCCAATGTCTCACGCCAATTACGGCCACATGCGAGACAGAAGCTCTCGTCATGTTGGTAAAAACACAACACACCAGCAGGGAATACGGATGACTTTTGTCTTTGGAGAAGACGCCTCATGTGCCCCGCTTTGACGCAAAATCACCATGTGACGTGACGCAAAGGCTGAAAAAGAAGAGGAAGAACAGAATTGAAGTTATGCTGGACCGTGGCGTCGAACACATCATTGATGGGACAATGGATTCAATGTTGAGGTAACGTTAACGTCGCAATGCGGGGAAATTGCCTAGATGCATCGCGCAGCTGTGGCAGGCAACATGGAAGCATCGGCGCGGGCAGCTGAAGCCACAGCCATCAGTGGATGTCAGGCCGCGGTTGAGGCGTAGGACTGCTGGCGGATTGTTGTTGGAGATGGGCGACCGACATGGAGTCCGATTCTGCGGACGGAATGCATTGAAACGGTGAGGATGAAGCCCGTCGAAGAAGGGAAAAAATGTGAAGGGTCGACTTCAAATGTTCAATGTTTGACGGGGCAAAAATGGTGGGGGAACAATTGACTTGACAGCTGGCCAATGTGCAGCAAGCCACCTGCACATGTGGTGACATCAATTGATCAATGATGTGCACAACGGTTGAACACAGAGATCTGGTCGAGGCGCCCTGATTGATATCTATCCGTCAGCGACATAGCAAATGTCCCTCAGCCTTGTGTTCATGCCAAGCCCGCGCATGAACAGACCAGTTGACGTCGGCTGGCATGAAACATTAATGCGATACATTCAGTCTGGTTCCGCAAATTGCCGCACGCAGTGACGGGTCCTGCCCTTCATGGGACCTCCTGGTTCGGTTGCCATCTATTCGTGGTTGGGTTGCATTGCATCTCCCCGTCCAATATCTTCTGCCTCCTCAAGGTGTTCATGGTCTCCTTCTGCTGGTTCCTGGCCACGGTCAAAGGTGCTTTTGCTTTGATTGCAGGCGCGCAAGGACCCCATTCCACTCTGCCTCACCGAGTCACCGAGTCACCGCGTGGATGAAATGTCAATTGTCATTGCATCAGAAAGAAGACGTCTGGAAGCCATCGACTGCTACATAAAGCGGCTACGCTAGAACATTAATAAAGCTACATGTACCACCAGACCAGCCACGCCTCGCCGACAAGAAGCCAAGTCTGGTCCTGGAGCTTCCATGTCAGCTGCGGCGTCTTGGCTTGCTGGCCTGCATACTACTTCCAGTCCAGTCTACTTTGGGTGGGGTTACATTTCCATGGTCCTTTCAATCTTCCAAGCTTCCCTCTCCATCCAACTTTTCTGTCCTCACGCACACGTTCGCCATGGTTCTTTGAGGTCCCTGGACACAACCCACCTGGCCCAATCCAATGTCTCAAAGACGCTTGCAGCCACTTGCTTTGGAGGCGAGACCTTGGATCCAATCTCGTCTGGTTTCGTACAAAAGGCGCCGAGTTGGCCCCTCCAACCGCCCGTCCTTTCATGTTTGGCAACACCAGCAGCTCTCTCCAGGCTCGTGATTCACGGTCCGTGTGTGCCCTTTGTTCGGCACATTTGATTGTGTACGCGTTGCCAAGGCACCATCATCAACTTCTTCCCTTGACACCACGTCACAATCCGTTGGCAAAACTCGTCTCAACATGCGCTTCTACACATCTGCCCTCCTCGCCGCCTTGGCGACGGTCGAGTTGAGCTCTGCCGTCACCGTCAAGGTCAACCCGCTTCCCGCGCCTCAGGACGTGACCTGGGGTGACTCTGGTCCCAAACATGTCGGCTGGCTGAACCTGCGTACCAATTCGAATCGCAAGTCCGAGTCCAACACCCAACTCGTCTCCGAGGCTTGGAATCGCGCCTCCAAGGCCATCACCTCGCTGCGATGGGTGCCGCAGGCCATTGAGCAGCCCATCCCCAAGTTTGACCCCTTTCCCACCGCTGGCAGCAGCAGCGGCAGCAGCAGCAGCAGTGCCAACTCGAAGCGAAACACGGGCGGTAGCTGGCTCAACGAGGTCAACGTACAGGTGTCCGACTGGTCCGCCGATTTGAAGCACGGCGTCGACGAGAGCTATACCCTCACCGTGTCTGCTTCGTCTTCGACGGTTGAAATCGCGGCAAAGACGGTCTGGGGTGCCCTTCATGCCTTCACCACCTTCCAGCAACTCGTCATCTTCGAGGGCGGGTCCCTGATTGTTGAACAGCCCGTCACCATCAAGGATCACCCCAACTACCCGTACCGAGGTGTCATGGTTGACACGGGCCGAAACTTTATTTCCGCCAACAAGATCAAGGAACAGATTGACGGACTTGCCTTGTCCAAGATGAATATCCTCCACTGGCACATCACCGACACCCAGTCGTGGCCCATCCACCTCGAGACCTACCCCCAGGTGACCAAGGATGCCTACTCTGGTCGCGAGAGCTACTCGGTCAAGGATGTGCAGGACATCATCTCGTATGCTCGCGCTCGCGGCGTGCGCGTCATTCCCGAAATCGACATGCCCGGCCACTCTGCCTCTGGGTGGCAGCAAATCGACAAGGACATTGTGACGTGCCAGAATAGTTGGTGGTCCAACGACAACTGGCCGTTGCACACGGCCGTGCAGCCCAACCCGGGACAGCTCGACGTCATGAACCCCAAGACGTACCAAGTTGTCGGCGACGTCTACTCGGAACTGTCCAAGAAGTTTTCGGACGACTTCTTCCACGTGGGAGGTGACGAGCTCCAGATTGGCTGTTTCAACTTTAGCCAGGGCATCAGGGATTGGTTCGCCGCCGACCCCAAGCGCACCTACTTTGACCTCAACCAGTACTGGATCGACCACGCATACCCATTGTTCATGTCGGAGGAGAACAGTGGCAAGAAGGACCGCCGACTCATCATGTGGGAGGATGTCGTCCTCTCTCCCGACGCCCACGCGCACAATGTTTCCAAGAGCGTCATCATGCAGTCCTGGAACAATGGCGTTGCCAATATTGATAAGCTCACCAAGGCCGGCTACGACGTGATTGTGTCCAGCGCCGACTTTATGTATCTCGATTGTGGGAATGGCGGATACGTGACCAACGACCCTCGTTACAACTCGCCGCAGTCGAATCCTGATGCTACCGGCGCGACCTTTTCCTTCAACTACGGCGGCCCCGGTGGCTCGTGGTGTGCGCCATACAAGACGTGGCAGCGCATTTACGACTACGACTTCACCGCGAACCTCACTTCTGACCAAGCCAAGCACATTATCGGTGCTGCCGCGCCACTGTGGTCCGAACAAGTCGACGACGCCGTCATCAGCTCCAAGATGTGGCCACGGGCCGCTGCACTCGCCGAGTTGGTTTGGTCTGGCAACAAGGACCCCAAGACTGGCCTAAAGCGAACGACGTATTTGACGCAACGCATTCTCAATTTTAGGGAGTACCTTGTTGCCAATGGCATTGGGGCCGCCCCTCTGGTGCCCAAGTACTGCTTGCAGCATCCTCATGCGTGTGACTTGTACTACAATCAGACGGCTGTCCAATGAGCGAGGTGGTCTTGAGCTTTGGGGGGATGTGTCGATGGGGGGGGGCGCCATTTCACTATTCTTTTGTAGTCTATTTTTAGCAGTAGTGTCTAAAAGGAATGTATTACTTTGTACTTTTAACAATATTATATTATGCCATCAGGTGTACTGTTTCAATTTGCCAGATGTCATGGCGTACATGCGACGTAGAATTGGAATCAAAAGGCAGAACCAAGAGGCCAGTGATGATTCTGAGGGAGTTGATGGACTGAAAGCCAGTCTTGCACACGGCCACCCATGGGCCGGTTCTTTAGAATTCTCGGCCATACCGAGAGCTGCACTACCCTGTAGCAAGTGGGTAGGGGTTTGAGAACTCAGAAGCTGCAAGGTTAATGTGTTGGTGCAGGGTGGCGCAAGGGGCCTTGTGCTGAACAGGCAAACACTGGCGGAACGGAGCGGCTACCGCTCAAATGGCACGGGCGCACGTGGTGGCAGTTTCATGTTTCGGATAAAATCAGAGATTGGCTCTGCATAGGCCCGAATAGGCACCGTGATGCGCCCATGTCCGGCTGTTGTTTCGTGGGGAGTCGGGAGCGTGTTCACGTAATGCATTGATGCTGTAAAGTCCGTCCGTCGTCGGACCAGACCAGACAAGGTGCAATTGGGCCTCCACTATTATCCATGGCTGGGCCGTGATAGAGCCGAGAGAGGGCGCATACCATGTCAATCCATGAGTCATGGCACGGGGATGCGGTCAATGACCAACACAAGTTCACGACGCATCGGGCACATATCCAACTTGCCTGGAGAGTCTGGGTTGGTGGACGAATTGGCTCGAGCTGGGTTGGATGGCGAGGCAGATGACACCAACTGCCATGCGCCGGCAGGTATTCCATGACGGCTTCCAGGCCGGAATCGGCAGCGGGGAGCTTCCAGAGTCTGCTGGTGTCGATGGAAGCCGGGCTAAAGCTGCATGTGGCCAAAGTCAATTCCCCATACTCCATACTTTCCCCGCATTATGGAATGACGTTGAGGCGGGTTGGCGGGGTCGCCGATGGCTCTGACCAGTGACGACCGTGACGAGACGGTTGGCGATGAAGAGAGGGGAAATTGGAGAGCCGATGAGTCGACTGGTGTTGATGATGACTCTGCTCATGCCCAATGGGCACGTCGTGAGCTTGATGCGATACATGACCTCGATGGTATGCCCATCGTATGTACTCCGTAGCGCAACTTGAATAGCGAGGGCCGCCCATATATTTCGCATTGAACCTTGTATTTCTTTTCGTCTTGGTTTTTTTTTTTTTTCATTTTCTCTTCAACCCCAGCACAGCTCGTTGAGCAACCGCGGTGATTGAGGCTTAGCCCAGACAGGGTCGTCTCTCTCGATTCAACCGGACCATCATGACGATGGGCGCACGTCAATGGATACCTGCAGAGTGCCGCCGGGTCAAAAGCCATGTCTACACCGCGATGGAGATTTGCTCGCGGTTTAGCATGGTGGGGCTGAGCTCCGCGGACCGGGTTGAGCTTTGCTCCCCAGGATAAATCAGGGATTCTTCCAGCCACAAGACAGCTACCAGTCGGCCCGTTAGAGATTTGCTGCTTGCGAAGCACATTGTCCGTGCTGCTTCGCCATCAAGTAGCTCCAGATGTCGTCCACTTGGTAGTCGCTGACGGGCCGTATAAACAAGATCTCGCGTGCTCGCGCGGAATACAAATGCTGCCGAGCACCTGTTGCACTGTTCTCCCGGTGGCATTGCTTTGTTCCATCGCTTCTCGTGTAGAGTGAATTGACCCTCGTTGCCTTGGTTGAGCCCGGGACTCGCAACATGCGCGCGACTGTGAGTCCACCAGACCCTTAAAGATGTGATTGACCGTGTTTCGCCCGCTGACACAGACTCGGCAGTCCATCCAAGCGGCCATCGTGGCCGCGACCCTCGGTCTTTGCAGCGCCGTCCAGGCCGCCAATGGCAAAGACCGCGTCGCCAAATGCCTGGCGCGGTACAGCGGGCAGGACGGAGGCCGTAACCGCACAACCGTGTACAAGACGGACTTTCCTGGCGTCACTTGGGATGACGACAACTGGCTCCTCAGCACCACGACGCTGGAGCAAGGCCGTTATCAGTCGAGAGGCTCTGTTGCCAATGGCTACTTTGGCATCAGCGTGGCCAGCGTCGGCCCCTTCTTTGAGCTCGACGCCGAGGACGAGGGCGGCGACGTCATCAACGGCTGGCCGCTCTTCTCCCGGCGTCAGTCCTTTGCGACAATTGCCGGTTTCTGGAACGCCCAGCCCGAGACCAACGGCACCAACTTTGGCTGGCTGCTGCAGTACGGCTACGAGAGCGTCATAAGCGGCGTGCCTCACTGGAGCGGCCTGGTGCTCGACCTCGGCAACGGCGTCTTCCTCGACTCCACGGTCGATAACAAGACTATTGCCAACTTTCGCTCCACGTACGACTTCAAGGCCGGAGTCCTCAGCTGGTCGTATACGTGGTCCCCGTCGGCCGGAAACAATGGCTCCTACGATATTCGGTACTTGATGTTCACAAACAAGCTTCACATCAACCAGGCGGTTGTCGATCTGGAGATTGTCCCGTCGGTGGATGCCAATGCCACCGTTGTCAATGTCCTTGATGGCTATTCCGCTGTTCGAACCGACTTTGTCCAGTCTGGCGAGGATGCCGGCGCCATCTACTCGGCCGTTCGGCCCACCGGCATCGCCAATGTGACTGCGTACATTTACGCCAACATGACGGGCTCCGACGACGTCGACATTGGCCGCAGGACTCTGGTCAGCGACAAGCCCTACATCCGCAAGAACGAGTCTTCTATTGCCCAGGCCGTCCCCGTCACATTGTCCGCCGGCAAGGCAGTGAGGATTACAAAATACGTCGGCGCGGCGTCCGGAGATGCCTTTGACGATCCTCAGCAGGTGGCCAAGAATGCCGCGTCGTCGGCCTTGTCCCAGGGCTTTTACAAGTCTCTTCGTTCTCACGTCAAGGAGTGGGACGACGTCATGCCCGACCACTCGGTCGACAGCTATGCTGACCCCGACAACGGAACTCTACCCCAAGACAGCTACATTATCGACTCGGCCATCATCGCGGTCGCCAACACGTACTACCTGCTGCAGAGTACGGTCGGACCAAACGCCCAAAGCCTGGTCAAGGACGCCCCCGTCAACGTGGACAGCATCTCGGTCGGAGGCTTGGTGTCGGACTCGTACGCCGGTCTCATCTTTTGGGATGCCGACCTGTTTATGCAACCGGGGCTTGTCGTGTCGCACCCCAAGTCTGCCGAGCGCATCACCAACTATCGCGTCAACAAGTACGGCCAGGCCAAGGCGAATGCGCAGACAAGCTACACCAGCTCCCAGAACAAGACTGTCTTTTCCAAGGACGCGGCCGCATTCCCCTGGACGAGCGGTCGTTTTGGCAACTGCACCGCCACCGGCCCTTGCTGGGACTACCAGTACCATCTGAACGGAGACATTGGCATATCGTTTGTCAACCAGCTCGTCGCGACGGGCGACACTCGGTACTTTAACGAGAGCTTGTTTCCAGTATACGACTCCATCGCCACGCTCTTTTCAAACCTTTTGGCCCCGAATGGCTCATCCTGGACGGTGAAAAACATGACGGACCCCGTGCGTGATTTTGTACTCGGACCCAGCCATTTTTGCTCCTGTGCTAACCCATGATGGACAGGACGAGTATGCAAACCACGTCGACGCAGGTGGCTACACGATGCCTCTAATTGCCGAAACGCTGCAAACTGCCAACACGTTCCGGGAACAATTTGGCCTTGAGAAAAACGCAACATGGGATTCCATGGCCACCAACGTGCTTTTCCTCCGAGAGAATGGCGTCACGCTCGAGTTCACCACCATGAACGGGAGTGCCGTGGTGAAGCAGGCTGACGTGATATTGAACACGTTTCCGCTCTCCTACACAACAAACTACACCACCCAGGAGTCGCTCAACGACCTGGACTATGTGAGTAGAAAGCTCCATGGCTGCTTCACCCCCCTCAACGCGAACAAGACTAACAGTCGTGCCGCAGTACGCAAACAAACAGTCGCCAGACGGGCCCGCCATGACGTGGGCCTTCTTCTCCATCATTGCCAACGACATCTCGCCCTCTGGCTGTTCAGCCTACACCTACTCGCAGTATTCGTACAAGCCGTACGCCCGCGCGCCCTTTTACCAGCTCTCCGAGCAACTAATTGACAATGCCACCGTCAACGGCGGCACCCACCCCGCGTATCCCTTCCTCACCGGCCACGGCGGCGCCAACCAGGTCAACGTATTCGGCTACCTCGGGCTGCGGCTGCTCCCCGACGACGCGCTTCACATCAACCCCAACCTGCCGCCGCAGTTGTCGCACCTGCGCTACCGAACCTTTTACTGGCGCGGCTGGCCGTTCGCCGCCTCGTCCAACGCGACGCACACGACGGTCCGGCGCGCCCGGCACGTCCGGCCGCTGGCTTCCGCAGACCCGCGCTTCGCCAACGCGACCATCACCATCGACGCCGGCGCCGACGGCAACGCCACCGCGTACCGCCTGCCCGTGGACGGCGCGGCCGTCGTGCCCAACCGCAACATTGGCCGCGTCAACACCACCCCCGGCAACCTCCTCCAGTGCCGGTCCGCCGACTCGCCCGGCGCCCACCGGCCCGGCCAGTTCCCCATCGGGGCCGTCGACGGCGCCACCTCGACGAAGTGGCAGCCGCAGTACGCAGCCAACCTCAGCTCCGTGACGGTCATGCTCGCGCCCGACGATGTGGGCGCCATGGTCTCCGGCCTCCACTTCAACTGGGCACAGGCGCCGCCCGTCAACGCCACTGTCGTCTTTCACAACGCCACTATTGCCAGCTTTGCCGACGTGGATGTCTCCGCGCAGAGTAAGGGCGCTGACTACACTGTCGTGACGCACCTGGCGGGCGTGCCGCTGTCTAACCCCTACAGCGTGCAGGCGACTAACCTTGATGCTATTGCTATTCCGGTGGGCAACACGACCAATGTTACCCTTGGCGAGGCTGTGCCGGCGGCTCGGTACGCGACGCTGCTGATTATCGGGAACCAGGGGCTCGGGCAGAGAGATGTGGATGCCAAGAATGGCACGGGGGCTACGGTGGCGGAGTGGGCGATTATTAGTGATGAGAGGAGGAAGATGGATGGGGAGGCGGCGCCGGCGAAGATGAGGCGGAGCTTGACGTGGCGCGAGGAGGGGATGCTTATGGGTAGACCGTATTAACTTTTGGTGCAAGACAAGGGGAGAAGCGAGAGGAGACGTTATGAATTAGATGCTTGACTATATGTTTTATATAATACATACGGTAGTTGCGTGAATAGTATAGATGCGGCGGTTTATATACTACTGTAGATGTGACACGTATTTTTAAAGATGAGTTACGTTGAGGGGCATAATTTAGTTGTTGGAGTCAGAGTCATGTCCAGCTTGCGTGGTTGGTGGTGAGGCTATTGGCAAAAATGTGAGGCCTTCTTACGGACGGGCTACCGCGTCTCTTGTTTGCTGGTTTTCCTCTAGGACTTTTGTACAAACTGTAAACAGTCAATACATGTAGGACATGGATTCCTGTGCTAAACTTGTGCTTTGGTAGCCCTGGTTTCCTGGTCTTGCTATCGCAGGATATATTGGGTCGATACTAACACACAAATGTATGTGGCGTGGCTACGCTCATTTTTTGGTGCAACGCTTGCTTCTTGACAGCAAAACTGGAGCGCAAAACTAGTCAGAACCGGTATCATAGCCATCAATTAGAGACTGTGCCTGGCAAAAACCTGTTGAGCTTCCGTCACGTTTAGTAGAATGACCCAGGAATGTATCCAAAAGCCAGGTAATCCAAGTGCCCGAAGCTAAAAAAGCCATTATATCAGGTAATCAACGCGTGATTATCACCATAGACGCATGCCTCTTACATTCCCATACATGTAAAAGTGCGTATACATCTGTTTCGATCATTCGCACAGGATAGCCTGCAGAGAATCACAACCCCGGCATACTATATACCCTCTCTCTGTAAATCTTCCACCCCCCAACGGCCTCGTCGTCCAATTCGCCCGTCCACTCGCCTTTCCCCTGCCATCGCCACCAAAACAAGGAAACGGCCTTTATCCGAAGCACATGTCCCTTTTTCACGCCCCACTGCGGCATATCCGCGCCCGCAACAGCCTCGCACTCAAACTCGCCGACCACGAATTCGGGGGTATACCCGGTCGTCTCGGACCGGAGGATGCGGAACGTCGGCATGGCGCGGTACATTTGTGCATAGTGGTCGCGGACGGCGTCCCAGCCAGAGAAGACGGTGCCATTGACTAACAATGCAATTAGCAGAAGGCAAGACGTCATCGCGGTTCAAGGTCGGGGTCGGCGCACCCTTGTCTGTAAATGTGGTATCCGCAGCCTGCCATTTCATGAGCGCGTCCACGTCGCGCGCCTCCGAGGCTTCCTGTAGCCGTGCGTTGCGAATTTGGATAAGACGCTGGATGTTTTCCTGCGTGGCCATTGTGATGATCTGATCAGGTCTGGTTCTCGGCTGCTTAGTTGCAACAGGGCGCGTTTTATACCCGAGTCTCGGCTCGTATTCCTCGTTTACGCGACATGCCAAAATCAGCGTCCAATGACCAACCGGACGCCATGTGGGGTCTAGGAGCGTCAACTGGTCAACTGGTGGTATTTGAACCGCCATCACACTGTGGCAAAGCTGTTATGGACTTGAGTTCGGAGCTTGGGTCGGGTTGACCATGACCCCAGAGGTAAAACAACAGCAATTCACACAGCCGAATGAAGATATACATGTATTTTTAGTGGTGCCTATTTCGGAGCCCACCGGCATTATTCATAAAACACTGACCCCCCATTCACGATATATTAAGCCAGCAGGGACCGTGCAAATGCCTGTAAAAGGCCTAAATGCCAAGTTCTCAATTCATTTGAATGTATGTTTGCAAAATTAATGTAAATCAAAGCACAGGGCTTACACACAGTCGCCTATTACAAGTGGCCTGACACCTTGTTGTCTATTCGATTGCTCCAAGACTTCTCTCCAGTCTTCAATGTTAGTAGTGGCCCGGCTTGCCGCACTGTCTCGCGCATTCGTTGCACGCATCGCATAACCCAGCGAATACGCAGTTCTGGCAACCTCGAGTCTGATACTCATCACACGTCCAAGTGATCCAAACTGCACTCTCATGTTCTCTTCTCACGGTGCACGTGGCATGCCCTCCAAGCTCAAAGTTGTCAGACATCAAAAAGGGGATTCTCCATCCGTCTTCGCAAACAAAGGCAGCTTTCCATTGCCCATTTCCCAGTTCCGTCTTGTTAAACCGCACCTCTCCCTCATTCGCCTCCAAGTACTTCCAGGCCTTGAAGTCGGTCTTGAGCGCGGCATTGGCGCCCCAGACGCCGACCCAGGCCTTGACACCAGCGTCGCACCCGGTATTTTTGGCGTCGTAGCCCATGACTATTTCGTCCGGGGTAAGTTTCTTGAACAGGAGCCTGTTACTGCTGCATTCAGCTGGTGCTTGGCCGAGCGCCGGCTGCAAGGCGCATAGCACAAGGAAGCCCGCGGTTGGTAAAAGCATGATGGGGGAAGTCGAGTGATAAAGTGTATAAATATGAGGTAATTGAGAGAGTTGCTAGTTGTTATGTATTATAAGGGCGGGATGACTTGATACAGTAAAGAACGTGTAGCTCGATGGTAAATTGTAAATAAAGGACAAAGACATGTCTTTATATTCGACACTCTGTCGCTCCTACGCCGGGGATACACAAACCTGACTAGTCCTAGCCTATGATATTGTCGATATTATAGCCTTATTAGGATTCTTCTACTCGTGCAACGCCCCATCAATAATAATTGGTTCAGTCAAAGCCCTCACCGTAGGTGGGGCGTTGCACGAGTCGATAGTCATAAGTTATAACGTTTGTACGTCTGGCGGCTTGGCAAATAAGACCACATGTGCACTTGGTCGCTGACAGCTCGGCCGCTAAGTAGATGCGATAGGCTCTGTTATACTAGCTCAGTTGTGTGTAAATTCGAAATTATTACGCCGAGATAAGGCCAACAGAACTCGTACGAGCAAGAGGTACTAAAACTGTAGAAATCCAACTATTCTTCGTTATTTAAGCCGTATTTCGAATTCGGCTTCGGCTCGACCTAGCAGAAGCTGGATGGTCTGTAGCAGAAAATGTTTGCTCACCGCAAAGTATATTGTAAAGCGCGACAGTCAGGGATGTAGACCACCTTTTGCCTCCCACTATGGATCTGCGCAAGGATTCAGGAACAGTAATGAGTGGACTAAGAAGCAAAAGCACCCTGACTCGCTTATTAACTAACCCGCTTATACATTTGGTATTCTTGGTCGTAATAACTCTTTTCTTGACAGGGGCTCTAGTTGTACATGCAACGAACCCGAATATCGCATGATTTTCGGCAATACCATAAGCAATCAAGGACGGCTTCGTAGCGTGACCTATGTGGGATTTTCCGTGAATAATACTCGACGCCAATTCATTCTTACCGGCATAGTACAGATGATGCGGTTACTTGGTGAAAGAGTGGCATGTCTGACAACGCAGCCATTCGAAATGCGCAGGACTTCTTATCTCTTCGGGCTTTTAGTGATATAAGTTGGAAATTACTGACAAGTAGAATGTGCCGTTGGGGTTCTTTTTCATGGCTTGGAAAAACAGTGCCCCTCATGCTGATAATACTGCGGTCAGGCCTTTCAGATCAGATACGCATGCTATCACACGGAAATGGCCTTATGTTAAAGGTTACACAAGGGCTACGATCACGGGACCTAGGGCAAAGTCCCTCACCGACTTCTTGCATTTAAAGATGTCTTCGGTCAACGAGGCCTTGAGGAAAACCAAGGACCTTTGATACCAAAGACTGTTATTAGATGAATTGAACTATTGCTTCAAGCCCTCTATCGAGCCTTTGTCACACCGACATTGTCAGAAAAGGGTCCTTTACAGCTTGAGCACGCCCAAAATTTCGTCGAGTATTGAGAGGGTGGGTAGTCTGGTCCGAGTCGGCCCGGCCAATTTTGTCTTATGCCCAAATAACTAGCAAAAGCCATGCATGGACAAGAGTCATGCCCGAGCATCAGTTCCCATTCTAATATTGCTACCCAGCAGCAGCATACTTGCAACAAGTACGTCATTTCTCATGATGCCCCCTTTCGCAGATAGGAATCAATCGTCATTTATTTCGCCCAAGCTGTCCCAAACAGTCGTGTCGTGTGGCACATGGGCTTCAACATAATTTTGCTTTTAGCTGTCGCAACACAAGCTACGCTACTCTATCAACTCCGCACTTTCGGATGATAGAAATGAAAACGAGCGCGGAATAGCTCCAAAAATCACAACCTCTGCAATTAACATGGACCTAAACAACAAAAATAGCACCCCGCGAAATACTAATAAAACATTATGAAACTAGCTGCGAAACCCGCATCTAAAGTAAGCGAGTACCGGTAAGTATTGAAGAATAGGAAAATGTTCCTCAGCCCGTCATGGCGAAGCACTGTGGGAAATACTTTATCATCTCTGCCACGCTTGCATCTGTCCCTCCTGGAGTTATGCCGCAACCTTTTCGTCCGGGTATCTTGTCGCAAAGGTACCTAGAGCGCGGATGGTAAAGGAAAACTTGTAGTTGGGGTATGAAAATGAACAAAACCCGTGAAAAGAGCCTGGAATCTCCTCCTCCAGCCATTCGCCATTGTCTTGCTGGCGGCTCATGAGCAGCTTGACACCACGTTTGATCGGCTCCACGGCCGGGTACTCGCCTGCCATCAACGCGATGAGAGCCCAGGCCGTCTGGACAACAAGTGAGCCTTGTGGGCTTTCTGTATATCTTTGGTCTGCGCAACCCTAGCCATCTTTGTTAGCATTGTCTGGTGCCGCAGGCTCCTCGTGTATGACTACTGACGCACCTGTATGCTTTCCGACCACCCTCCGTCTTGTCGCTGCTTCGAAATGAGAAAGTCGCAGGCCTTTTGTGCGTTTAAACTATTCTCATACGTCTCACCCACAGCAGCCAGCGCTTCCAAGCCAAACATGGTGCCATAGGTATAGCAAATGCCCCAACTTCCGTACCACGAACCATCGGCTCGCTGGTCCGACTTGATCCACTCGACTCCGCGCCGTATAAACTTTGCAATGTCTTGGGTCCTGTAATGTGGCCAGTGTTCTCTGAATAGGGCCAACGCCGTGACGCACGACGACGTACACTCTGGGTAGTCGTGCTCGACCATGTTCCGGGTAAAAATTTCCGTGGGGTTGAGCAGCTCAAGATATGTGCTTCCCCTTCGTGCCTCAAAGGCGGAAACGCCCCCGGTGCTGTTCTGATACAGAATTATGGAATCCACAGCATCGAATATTCGCTTATTGTCTAACAGGGTAGGATAATGTGCAGTGGTTTGCAGCTGAATAATAGCCTTGATCGCCTTAGCTGTGCAGTCACTGACGGTATAGCCTTGGTACTTGTTGCTAAAAGTCTAACACCCTCTGCGTTGTTGATGATGGTATTTTTCTTGGTCTGGACAGTCTTCTCTGATTTGCTGCTTGTCTAGAAATTGCAGAGCCTTCATACATACCCGTCTCTAGCGTTCTTCTCGGTGTAGGCCGCCTGCATATATGCCTAGAATAATAAAGGCAGTGTCCCAGGACTGGCTGCTGTTGGTACTGTTGATTAGTATGCCGTCCCTAGTTATCCAGAGAAATTCTTGTATTTTGTTGATATATTTGGCCAAGGATGATGACTTTGCGCCGTCTCGGGAGAAGGATATAATGGTCGATATTGGCTGGTCGGCTGCAGCGATGCCTCTGTAATACGTATTTCTTGCTTGCATATTAATCAGCTTGCCCAGCTAGTCCTCTGCCCTGGATTTAATAAAGTTGGGAAGCAGCTAAGGCTTCTAAATATTAATATATGCCCAGTTTATGCCATCAACGATCCGTGACTTACACTGTTTGTAGTCTACCTTTGAGACAGCTGTCCTGTGTTGTTCCTAGTTAATATCTCCGTATGGCCGAGCAACAAGTTCTTCTCGGAGCGACTTGATAAGATCAGTTTCTTTGCATCTCCACCTGGTCGAATACAGGTAGGACATTGGCTGACCGGCCAGCCTCATCTCGACGTAGAACCTCCACGGATGAAAGGGCACCCACTCGGGGAGTAGCCAAATTTCTGCAGGCATCGGGTGGACAATATCCCAGTCAACAATGCCCAGCATGGCCATCCACAGCTTCCCCCAGACCGACGAGTATAGGGCACCGCCGTGAGAGTGAATAAACTCTCTCGCTCGAATAAGAATGGGGTGATGAGGAGACATGCCAGCAATTCTCATGACAATATAATTGATGGTGGTGCCGCAAACGTTGCTCTCACCAGTCGTATGGAGACCCCAGCCTCCATCTTCTGAGTTGACTCTGGTAGCAAGATATGCCTGTAGTTCTGTTGCAACGTGGTCGGGGATTGCCGTCTCTGTGACATACCAAGCAATGACTATGCCTGCACAAAACGTTATGGGGCCGCCACTTTCATATCCCCAGTGCCCAGATGGGAGCTGAAGCTTTTCAAAAAAAGTCAATGCATTCTCCACGGCGACCAAAGGGGATATGGCCCGTTGTAAGTCAGGAAGACCCTGTAGCAAGTTTAGTGACACGTCAGTTTGATGAAAGAAGGAGGAATGAACAACTGCTACGCACCAAGGGCAGGTCAGGATAGTACTTTTCCGCGTGGCTTTGCGGCCAGTCCTTTTCTGCAGCTTCATTGTGTAACCCCAAGCCGTCATTCAGCTACGCCTCGAGATGGGCAAATCCGACATCGGGTCGAATGACAGCTACAATAGAACGCCTCTTTTACTGGTCGCCGCAAGCGGACATGAGGCTATCGCTATATTGCTGCTCGGAAGGGCGTCCTTCTTAAGTTGACGGTATAGTTGGGCGCCACTATTAGACCCGGATCTATGAATTCGAAAGGAAATTGTGAAATCCTAATTCCTTGACTAGTAGCTGTCTAAGTGTTTACTACGAATATATTAATTACTTATCTTGATTATACATAGTTAAAAAGGCTATATTGATAAAACTATAGAGTATAGAAAAGCAATTCAAGATCAACTTGTTTTTATATAAAATTAAAATAATATACTTAAGACCTATTAATTGGCTTATTTATTTCTGTTAATTTATTGTAGAATAGAGGTTATAATGCAACCCTGACCCTAACAGCAAGAATAATAAGTATTACGTATTAGAGAGGAAAGGTATTATAAAGGAGAAGAGAATAGTATAAAGTGATATCTCTACTATCCGATATAGCTAGATTATACTTCAAATAGCTGTTCTAGACTTTTGCCTGTTTCATGGGTATAGACCTTATAAGGTGCCGCAAACGGGCGCGAGACAGTTCTTAAGGTGCTGCTAGGGACGAGAAGAGTCAAATAAAGTGAAACAGAAATATGCTTAGTCGCCGATGCCGTGTGGCGCCGCAAACAGGCAGGAGACTATGCTCCGGCTGCAAATGGATATGGGCCAAGTTGACCGGGTTAATTCGAAGAATAATAGTCGGGCGCCGCTTTCACTAGCCGCCGGGAACTAGCACATGGGTGTGGTTAAGTTGCTGCCCGAGACAAGCAGAGTCCAAATTGAGGCTGGGCTGAGGAAAAAAATGGTGGTCGCCACATAGACGGACATAGGATAGCTTTTAGTTGACAAAAATATGGGTTTCAGGCTACCTTTAGCGTTAGTCACGAATACCAGACAACCCATTTCGCCAAGAACACCAGCATACGCATAGATAGCACTCGTTACCACTACTTGACAGTGTGCAAATATTAATTTATTAATAAAAAAAACTTTGAAGAGTTTTCTATAAGGCAATAATAGCCGCTCTATCAGATCGGGGCGATTCAATGTTTCTTGGTGCAGAGCAATCATGCCTTGATCAAAACGGAGCCACGCGCCTGCACTCAATTCTTCTGTTACATAAAGCTGCACATGTGGGAACTTAATATCCTTGATGCTCGCCCAGAAGACCCAAAAATGGAAGCCATTCTTTGCATTGTTAAAAAAGACGCCTTCCGCCAGGGCCACCCGAATCCGGTACACAGCATAACGTTAGACTGCCCCGTATGTCAAGCCTCACGCAGTTAGCTGCCACATCCGGCTGAATATTCCTTGTTTCTGTAAGTTCCATAAATGCATTCGTACTTCTGCTCCAATAATACACAGGCTTCTATCATCTGTCTCACTACGGCCATATAGACTGACACCTCACCGGCTCGCCCTTGTTGACACGTCAGCCTGCAACGGGTTTAAAATGGACGCTATTAGTTAAAAGCCCGTCCGGTCACGATAGAGGTGGACAGCTAACAATGACGAAGCAACTCCGTATCCGGAGAAGGCTTTGCTAGCGCGACCGAATAGAACCGCGGCTTCGGGATTCCCTTGTGTCGAACTCGGTAAAACGCGAAGCAATGGTCGGCGACTTATTATCGCGATCACGAGCAGTACAGCCATTTTTACCCATCGTGATGCCGATGCGCATCGAAAAGATTACACAAACTAGTTAGTCCGATCGTTAAGCAAGAGCTTCTGGAGTATGCCGAAAACGGCAGAGCAGAAATGAAAAATTTGTTGACGAGAATTTTGCAGCAACCATCGGATGCCAGAACACTAGATCCACGAGCAGACAAGGGCGTTTATTAGTGCTGACTCTAAGTTTATGACTGGCTACAACTTGCACAGCTCCGATGAACATTGCCCAAAGCGCTGGGTAAACGAACCGTGTAGAGATAATACGAGTGCCAGCAACACTTTCTCCATCGGACCCTACAGTTGTCTTGAAGCCAGTCTTTGCGTGTCTCGATATAAGACTATATCTGGCAATACTGGATGTCTACCGTGCGAGAACGGGTTACATGACAACACGTTGTAGAGCATATCTGGTTGCCATCAGTTCGTATTACCCGACATGATTTTCTCCAAACATGATAATCTACAATATTCACAGTCAAATTAGAGTGCAAAAAAGAGCCTAGTCGCACTAGCCGAAACGGGCTGGATCAACGAAGCTACCTTGGCTGTATAGTTGGAACCTTCCAAGAACATCATGTCAAGCTCGGACCAACCAAATAGGGACAAGTCTGGTCGGGCCCGAAAGTCGGCATCGTCATGGTACCGCTGAGCCAGAGCGCCCCACCGCCACCACAAAGTGACGAGAATTCCCCCGCCTCGACCTCATCTTTGAAGTTCCAACCTCCCATATCCCCTCCTGCCAGCGAATGGACGTTCGAATTGACCACTTCACGGCCGACCGAGCGCTTCCTGTGGCCATGTGCAGTGCCTGAGATATGAAGAATGTCCGAATCAACAGTCTGCCGGCAAACCGGCGAGTAGCTGCTCACTGTCAGTCTGCCCACGCGCCCCGTGGCCCAACATCTTCCCTCGTTAACCTGATCCAGACTGCCCTACCTGCATCAGACGAAGAATCAAATGTGACCGTACCGAGCCATCCTGCATGAAGTGTGCTAGTCGCGGACTGGAGTGTCCTGGCTTCAAGACAGTGTACCTCAAGTGGAACCAAGGCATCGCAAGCAGGGGCCGGCTGGCGGGCAAGTCGTTTCCCATTGCCAAAGGGACACGGAAACAGGCTGGCAAACAGAGGCCGTTGTGTCAAGATGAGAGCCCTAGCGGAGAGAGATGTGCCGACAAAGATGGACAAGCGTCCGACACCAGCTCTTTGTCTCGAGATGCCCCAACATCGACGGTATACGAGCTGACCCCGGCGCTTTCCCTCCAAGAAGCCAAACATGTCGTCGATCCATTCCTCAGCACATCTATATTCAATAGACTCGTTGATCATTTCTGCACAAAGGCAGTCTCCCGGCTTACATGGATAGATCGGCCGCGCCACCCACTGCGCACCATTGTCCACCGCCTCCTTCAGACTTCGGCATGTGTGCAATTTTCCGTGGGCTCCCTTGCAGCTGCCCACATGTCCATGGTGCTGGACACGCCTCACGATCAATCAAAGGCCCTGTTCAAGACATATGTGTCGTTGCGCGACAAGAGTATGCAGGCGCTGAGCAACAAGCTGCGCCCGGGGTTGCCAACTCCGTCCCACGTGGCGCCAAGTGCTTCCACAAACTTCACGCTTACCGAGGTCCTCGCCTCTATGCTTGTGCTTTGTTACACCGAGGCCCTTGTTCCAGGTTCAAGGGCATGGAGACTTCACCTCCGTGGATGTCGAGCCGTCATCGACCTGCAGTCCCTGGAGCATTGGTTCGCGGCATCCACAGACCCCATCATCAGGTTCCTGCTCAAAGAAGTATCAGACCTGGAAATGTTTACTGGCATTTCCATGTTTCACCAGGATTTCGCTCCTCTGCCGACGTCGCCGCTGCAGCCAGAAAGCACAGACACGGGCTGGGCATTTACCAAACTGATACACGCCATCACGGCGTTGGAGAGGGAAAGACACTGCTTGCGACAATCCAACGTGCCGCCTCCAAATGTCGACATGACTGTCTGGTGCAACAGGGCTGAAGAGGCCCGTATCAGCTCTTTGGCCTGTACTGACTGGCTGAACGAAAGTCAGCGCAGCTTGCGTGAATCGTTTGAAGCTGTCGCGCGGGCGCACTATTTTGCCGCTATAATCTACAGCTATCAAGCGTTTCAAACGTGCCATGAAAAAAGGGCAGCGCTCCCTGGGCTTCTGCAGCCTCTCCTGGCGGATGTTCGTTTTGTCATGGCCGGGCCGACAGACGAGCTGTTTCACGACCTGTTCTTCCCGCTCTTTATTGCTGGCATTGAGAGCGCCTCTGACCCCTTGATGAGGTCAGAAATCGATGGGCTGTTTCTCGAATCGCTGTCACGAACCGGCGTATGGTGCAATTATACCGCCTTGCAGTTCCTCAGGTCGTTTTGGAGCGCCACGTCTACTCTGCAAGAGCCCATGAACTGGATGGATTTTGCCCGGCAAAACTTGTCAGTGATGGAGCCGTTTATTGTTTTTTGAGAATGGAAAGCGAGGCATCTTTTGGCCAATGGCAACAGTTTTCTGTCCAGGTGACATGGACCTGTGTGGCAGCCTGAGATGCCATGTGCCATCTTTCATTGAGATTCGTGATAGCATAAACCCGTTAGTACCGGATACTACGAGCCGGTTGGACACGTGTAGCATCGGCAGTGAATTTACAATTTATTGAGGCTATTTTGCTATGCTATGAGAGACCTGAAAGTTGCCGTTTCTAGCAAATGTTTTGTAATAATTCTCCATACATGGATCCTCCAATAGTTGTTTCTACGCATTACTACTATTTGACAAAATAGTAAATTGACAGCGCTCACTCAAATCCTGCTCAGAGACCTACTGGAATCATCCTTCCATCCCGGGAAGAAGGGGCTCTCCTCCAGAGTCTGTGGTTCCCAGCCAGCTTCTATTAATCCACGCTCTATTTGAGACTTTTCATAATGCGAGAACAGGGGAGTTAGAACATGCTCCGTGTGGTGTACTTGTTTATACTCTCTCAGATTTGCCTTGCTCTCGGTAAGCACTTTCAGACACAAGGAAGGTATGTACGGCTCATCCATCAAGTCTTTCACCGGAGTAAAGAAGGCCTTAAAGTTGAAGACTATTGCCCCAGATAGAGGCAATCGTCGCAGCGTCTGCCAATCTACGCGAAAATAAATGTCATCCGGGCGAAGCCCTGCATCTTGTGTCTTCATACCCTCAAGATGAGGGTGGCCTGGCGGCGTGTACAAATGTTGCCCGACTTCAAATCCCCAGGCTCCCCTCTGCACAGGTTTGCCAGCAGGGAACTTGGTGAAGAAGCTAATAGCTAGTCAGTCAAGACAAGACGTCTGGGGTGCTTCCGGTGACATTCAACCCACCGGTCCATGCTGAGCTGCATCTTGCTCCTGTAATCAGGCACTGGTCCGTGGATTTCAGCGAGACCCTTGCCCATCTTGACGCCCAAATTCCAACCCGTGGATGCGCAAATGATTCCAGCTCGCAGTTTATATTTTCCCGTCTCGGGATCCCTCAGCATGATGGCGAAATCCTCGGGAACATTTTCCAACAGGAAGTGCAGGCCGTCGGTCTGGTCAACATGATGTCGAGTACCTCGAATCTTGTTCTCCAATACCCCGTTGACCAGCATGAACTGCCGGGGATACCGGGCACAAAGGAATTGAGTCACCATTTCCATTAGTTCCCTGCATGCGAGCTCCGAACCCGGAAGGGCCTGCATAACATCCGTCTTGTGTTTTTCGACAATGCTCTTGCGCAGGCGAATTTGCTCTTCGTAGGTACTCTCCAGCTCAATCCAATAGTCGGGCTCCATCTTCTGAATTGCTGCAGGCAGCGCATTCTTGATCAGCACTTCTCGCCAGGTGTACAAGTTGAAACATGCATCTCACCCATGGTTTGGTTATATGGCCACCTCAGTGGTCGATATGGTCTTGGCCTTGCCGTGGCAATGTCGAAGTCATTTGCCGCACGAGGCAGAGGCACCTCGGACAATGCCGCATAATCTGGGAAGCTCCCCAAAGACCGTATTTCCCCAACACTGAAGCCACTAAAGACAATTCTTGAAGGTGATGCGAGGCGATAATCTTCCTCGAGGCCGAGAACTAATTCAGGGTGTTTTGACGGGTTGGTTGAGGAGGCGTCTGCTGCCCCGATGGCCGCGTCGATGCAGGCAACAAGTTTTCGCTGTGATGGTGGAAAGACATTAGAATAGTCGGTTGACTTTGGCTCCGGTATTCTTGTTGTTGATATCACAGGCCATGGTAGTTTTTCGAGCGTCTGCAATAGCTGAATGAGGAGTCTGCCAAGTACATGCGCCGCGGCGGTGCAGAATACGACGACAACGTTGTGTTTCGCACTGGAAAGGTTTTGTTCCATTATTGCCGTACAATGTCACATGGAAACGCATTTAAACAAGTGCCGTCAGTCTGTTTAGTCGAAGAAATCGAGTGACAGGCGTGGACGAGCACCTGGCCATTTAAGGCAATTCCAATTGACTCTACAATAACAACCAACAAACCTACCACTCGCCGCAGCCACGATGCTTCTAATGTCTGCGCCCTCTTGGCGTTCAAACACTCCAACACGCCCAACATGAACGTGTCCAAGCTCTTCCACTTCTCGCGGGGCCTTCCCCATTTGTGTCGTCGTGGCTGTCGGCTTTCGGCGTTCAGGATCTGGTAGTTTCTCAATCGACCTGTAATTTTGGGACTAGCTCCCAACCCCACAAACTCGTGGCCTAGTTGCAGAGGTTGACGGACCAATTATATCACATGCATTCATCAATGTTCAAATGTTGTCCCTTGAGTCACCACCACTCTAGCGCACTCATTCCCGATGTCACGAAAGTATCTGCCTACTCTCACTACAGAGTCAACTGGGCTAATGAGGGCCTTAAATTATGCCCTCTACTACTCTCAGTGACGATCCGAGTCTGCTGACGCCAAGATCTCAATAACGCGTCATGGCCCTCGATAGGCTGGATGAACAAGAACAACAGCGGCTCCATACTCTGCGGAAGCTGCCCGGAGCTAGCAAGCCGGATTTGACTTTTTTTCTAGATGCATCTAGTTAGTATTAACTAGCAATAATAACAAGTATTCATAAGAAACAAAAAGTCTCTTCCAGGTCGTAACATGTTACCTTGGGTTTTAGTTAACCATCACTTATATTGAGACTCTATTAAGCTGTCCCTGTATTCCTCCGCGGAGTTGATATTTAGAAATAAACCTGACACTTCTGAAGTCTTTTCTTTAGATGGGTTGCCGCAAGAATCATCCTTATCTCTCTAATGATGCAAACCCTATGCCCTGCAGACTTTACTGCTGCACCATCCCCAAGATATTCTGCATCATATAGAAATGGCTTTTTATCTGTCTGGGTCATAGAATTCTATTCCATTGTCACTGGTATATTACTCTCGGATCCAGGAGATTTGGTAGAAGTCTTCTCAACGGAAAGCACCGCCAAATTAGGCCATTGAGTTACCGGAGCCATGTTGCGAGGAGTCACAACGTCTACCAAGTTGGGGCGTCGAAGTAGTACATATATGTTCTAGAGCAGTAAATTGAAGATGGTGCTTTTATTTTCGTCGGCTGGATTAATGAGATTCCCACCCTTTTTCTATTCAAGTCTTGTACTCTGACTTATGTGACCCAGCAAGCCAGGAACAGAGGCACACATCAAACTCATGCATGTATTCCCGCCAATATTCGGCTTTGTAGCACTTGGTCCAAAGGGATTGCATTTGAATCGACACGCATTTCGAAGGACTTATGTGGGAAAATTCAAACTATCGTAACTACATATGTAGTCTGATATAGGGGGCATTCAGTCAAGGGCCCCTATTCCGGGATAATTTCGCTCCGTAGCTCAATTGTTAAACCCGATAACCAATGTGACAGCATCTATCATGTAGAAAGGAGATATCGCCAGCCAGCACACATCTTTGGATAGCAAAGTGACTACAAGAATAAATGTGAAAACTCACATCTACCAGTACCCAACCACACGGGAAAGCACACAAGGTGGTGTTTTTCAAAGGTATCGACTGGTGAATCAATTTGTCAGAGATGAAGCAAACATGAGTGGCCCAAGTTTTCACGAGTTGCACTCTGCTGAAAAAGCATCACACCCGTCACAAGTAGTATTCAAGCAAGCACATTTTTGCCGCAAATTAAGAATAGCGCTTAGAAAGACCAACCCGAAGTAAACTCGAATACGCAGCAGTCTGCCGGCGACAGTTTGTTACACAAGGAAGTATTGGTACGATGTGATTCATGACCTCTCTCATCTAAGAACATGACTATCAAGTAAGGACGCTCACATGTTGGTTTTTATAAGGGGGGTTTATAGCGATAATTGTCCCCAAGTATAACTTAAATATTCCTTTGTTTAGTAAACTTTAACAAACCAACTCGGTGAGTTTATAACTTTATATTATGTAACCAAGAACGTATACAGTAAACAATATTCCTACTATAATATTCATGAATTTTATCTTATTCACAGTACTTTGAGCATACTCGAGGTACAAGCAGTGGCTTTGAAGCTGAAATCTGAGTTGGACCTAATATCGGCAGATATAAAAGTCAACTTGGTGTCTAATAGCTGTACTCGCCTGATATATACTGTTTTTTGATCCTCGCCAGGCACCTAATTCAGCGAATCGCGTGATTGGTTTAGTGGTAAAATTCTCCGTTGCCATCCGAGCAACGTCGGGGAGCCCTGGGTTCGATTCCCAGATCACGCAGCTGTGCTGTTGGTGGCTTTTTCTCCCGTCTCCGGAATAAGGTGAAAAGATATTATTTTTTTGAACTGCTTATATTTTAGTGTTTTTCATCGCTCGGCAGCTTGTATCACACCACGATACGTGTACTTGTAGTAGATAACGTAGTATATTCTCCGAAATAAGGCTAAATTACCCGATAGCGCTTCTTTTTTAGCTACTTGTTTAATTAAATTATTAATCTCTTATTGTGTGGACCAACTTCAGTCACAGTAATAATAGTTGCCAGCTAGCTGCTGTAATACTATTCAAGGTCAACTGGTTAGTATTAACCCCTGTGCTAAGATAAGAGTGTTCTCTCACTTGGACCACGTGCGCCCAAGACGGTGTAAGTTAAGGCACGTTTCTTAGATTGTTCCTTAATGCAAAGCAGATTAGAGCGAAATCAATTACGACTGCTAATAATAAAGTAATTGTTAAAAATACGCTCAGGTAAGCAGACACGGTGCCATTTTAATGGGATAATATTTGGGCAATAGTTGACTGCTCTCTTACAAGAGCGCCACTTAATATATTCACTTCGACTACGGGGTTTACCCTCACACGGTCACATCTATTAGGAAGCAAGTGTCGTCCTGCCCCTGAAGTTGAAATGGCGGTTTTGAGGCTAGAGTTGATAGCGGAAGTGGACTGCTTAATCACCAGAGGAATCAAAGGTGTTTGTAGTTGTTTCTGCACCTTTGCTATAAAGTTTCTTATTTGCTCTATGTCTGTTCTCCCTTGATGTAACAGGCTGAGCCTGACAGTTGGTCGGCTTGCCGTGGTGTGAAACAGATCAACAACGAGCGAATTGGGTGCTTCATTTTCTCTCGCTTTCTTCGTTTTCAGTCTTTGTCAAGTGATAAAGGTTATTAAGCATCTCTTTCATCTGCTGTACCTAAATGTACTTGGTATTATCGGTTCTGTGTTTCTCAGCTTATGACTTCATGGCCGGACCACTTTGTTTAATTTTAATATTCTTGGTGCGGTAAGGGTCAGTTTTACATATAGGCCTAGTAAGTATAGGTTTTCCCTATACAT
Source organism: Metarhizium guizhouense ARSEF 977 (assembly GCA_000814955.1). Lineage (NCBI taxonomy): Eukaryota > Fungi > Ascomycota > Sordariomycetes > Hypocreales > Clavicipitaceae > Metarhizium > Metarhizium guizhouense. Next base: position 78,048 of record AZNH01000052.1, on the reverse strand, counting down.
TAATGCGAATGCAAAGGCTTACTATGTCCTCGCAGCTTCTCATATATTTGTTTTATTACATTTATCGAAAGCATAGCGACACTATCTAGGTAGCTACTAATTACTACGTCTTACATTTGGCAGTGAGTTGATTGAGGTTTGATCTCCTATTGCTCATCCAGATGTCTTCTGCGAGTAAGTTGAGAGCCTTGTCTAATCGGGGGTGCCGCCTAACTCGAAGGAGCAAATAACGCCTCCTTGACTACATATATTGTCAACTGGTACCAGCATCTTTAATAGCAATTGCATGGCATAGACGTCTTTGATCCTAAGCCGCGGCCTTTCCAGATAACTCGGACCATGATTCAATTATATTCTTCATAACGTCAACCCCCCACATATAATCTTGCCAATGAGTGTCAGCCCACAGATCGGGGTGGTTTCCCTCCCCGTGACTAGCGGCCCGGATAGACTTGTCTCGCTGCTCCTGTTCAGGCCCATCCGACAGATGCAGGGTTTTACGAACCGTGGAAGCACTGGCTTGGATTCGCTCGCCTCGTTCCTTGCGTGTAAGCTCGTAGACGCGCAAGGCCAGCTTGACATCACTGGTACAGGTCAAGGCGGCCGCGATGGCGCCAGCATCCTCAATGGCGTTTGCTGCGCCCTGGGCCACGTACGGTAGCATAGGGTGGCATGCGTCCCCCACGAGGCCAACTTTGTTCTCGACCCATCGTGGCAATGGGACGTGCGAGTTGAGTGTCCATTCGAGAACCTCTCCTTCGGGCACATAGCTCAAAAGGTTTCGAATCAGAGGTGACCAATGCTGGTAAAAGTTCGTCATTTCGGCCTTGTTTCCCTTTGTGGTCCAAGATGTCTCTTTTCCAGCCTCATTTTCCTTGGCTGGGTGAATGAGTACCATGTTATACACGGTGTTGTTCTTGATGGGATACGCCATAATGTGCCCGCCTGGGCCCATGTATCGCATACCAACATTCTCCTGAAGAAGGGCCATTGCTTCCTTGTCATGCTCCATTTCTTTTTTAGGAATCAACACCCTGTATGCAGCATCGCCAGTTGGGGAAGAGCGGTCTTGGTTCCCATGGCTAGCAGCAACCTGTGCTCGGATAGACGACTTGATTCCGTCTGCTGCAAACACCACATCTCCAGAAAACCAGTCACCGCCTTGGACTTGTACGCGGGGCTCAAAGCCATCATCTACTTTGATAACCTTGTGGGAAGTTAAGATGTTGCAGCCATAGTCTTTCGCAGCTTGGAGCAAAATTCGCTGCAGATCGCCTCGATGAATGACGCTTAATGGAGCGCCGTATTTATTGCCAGCATCGGGCATTAGCTGCGCCGATCCTAGTTCCTCATCGTTTGCATAACGTCTGCGTAATAGTTAGGTCTTGAGCAACAGACGGGACAGTATTGGATGAAATGGGTAGTAATTTGGGCTTCTTCACCCACCCACCTCAGCGAGTTTCTTTCCAACATGTTGGCGTATTTCACGACCTCCTCCAACACGCCAAATCGGTACAGGATGCGCGCCGCATTAGGCGCTACCTGAATACCGGCTCCAACCTCTGCGATCTCGTGAACTTGCTCGAGTATTGTCACCTTGTGCCCGGTTTTTTGAAGACCTATTCCCAGGGCCAAGCCACCTATGCCAGCACCAACGATAATGACGGATAATGGCTTCACTGCCTTGCGACCCTTCCAGTCAATAGTCTCGCGGATATATTCCATGGCTTTAGTTGTTGCTTTTTGAATGGGAACAGATGATGTAGGGTATGTGCGAAAGAATCGGAAGAAACCGTGCGACGTGCCATAATGTCTTAACAGATATTATATATACCTACACCTCCGCTCGCTAGCAAATAGCATGCATTTCTTGCCATTGCATTATGAGTAATTTGTTGGGGTTAGCTAAGCATTAAAGTTACTACTAGAGGCAAATTTCCTCAACTTCTTGTACCATGACGCAAACGTTCTGTTCCAAGCTTGGGATCCGAAACAAGGAATAAATCTCGTCCCATCCAATCAACCGTTGCTAATGTCGGACATAAGTGGAGGTGCAGGAGAAAGCCAAAGCTAAAAGTTGGCTTAAGCGCCGAGCATTCCGAACGCATCTGACGAGTCACCTCAACTCGAACTCCAACTCCAACTCATTTTCGACTAAACGTGTGATTACTATTGCGGTTCACCCCAAACCCAAGGCTTGGTCGAGCAAGATGATAGAGGAAAATGTCCGAGTCTGACACGGCTACATATGCTTGTGGGAGTCGAAAGTCCACCCATACGCCAAGTGGCTGCGATATTGTTTGTCTTCACGACAATGTACCTGGCGCCATCATTGATTTGAGAGCCAAGGCAAAGTAAGAAGCGGCAGGCATGTTTGCTGGGGCAAGGGAAACGACGAAGGACCAGAACATTCAAGGTTGCGAAGGAGCTGAGGAAATATACGCAGTGACGAGCGTTTCACACTATGCAGGTTTAAAAACTATGAGTTGCATTCACAATGCACTGCTAAAGGTTAACCACTATACAATCACGACTATATCGCTCGCTAGTAGAAAGGGAGGCTCAAGATGGCTTGGTAAAAAAGTCAAACATGCGGAGTACAAAAGACTTGTTATTATTTGCTCCCCCCATTCCCTGCATTACAGCCTACTTCTCAATTCTACATGCTAATCTATACACATGATAATTGTTGCTCGACAAGCAGGATTCTACCGTTTGATTGAGCTCTGGGCCTTGAACCGAGGAACCCGCAAAAGATAGTACAAGGCAAAGACACAAATTACATCAAAAACGATATAACCAGTCAATATGCCAACATTTCTCCACGCGATACTCTTATCCGTGCTCAATCCGAGACTTTTCAGCACGGTATCGGCACTGGAGACGGGGCAAAAGACACATGGCCCGTCCGCGCTCTCAGAATTCACAACATAGCCTCCTGTATCCCGCATATATGCCTCAAGATACTTTTGGCACGACCCGTAACCCGGTGGAAGGGGGACATGAAGCATCTCTACCGAAGAGCACTGTACACGAATCCCCGCGATGCCTGCAATAGCAATACCTTCGAGGTAGTAGGTGAGGGGCGAGACGCGATACATGAACTTCCAGAAACCAGGCAAGTGATCTGGTGTCACCAAGATTCTATGAGCAGTTAGCGTATCCCGTCGTCAGGGCCCAAGCGAGCAGACATACCCGCAGAATACAAGACTCAGCCAGAAGCAAAGAGTAGACATTTGGATTGCGGTTTCGATTTCCTCAATGATGGCTGCAAAGGCTTGAGAGATGGTGCAGCTCCAAATAATGAAGAGCCACAAGAGCATAAAGGCCAACCCCCCGCGCTCAATCACGCCAAAGGAGGCATCGCCGTTGCGGTACATGCCCGTGGGATAATACCAACAGACGAAGATGAAGACGGAAATGAGCGTAAACCAGGCAACCTCGACGATTAAATTGGCTGCTACCAAGACAACCCACGAATAGAGCTTGGAGTCGCGCTCTCGCACCTCGAATAGATGTCGTGCTCTAATAAAGCGTGGAATGATGAGCATGGAGAGGATGCTAAACAACTGACAGGTCAGAAAACATGAAAATAAAAGGCTAATGAGACCCTGGATGTCGCTATCGGTTTTGTAGAATGAGATTCCGTTCACTAGACTCTGGGGGTTTGTCAGCGTCAAGAAGATGGTTACGCGAGAGGGACAAAAGTGAAGCCATACTAATCCGAAACAAGTGGCCGTCTTTGTGTACAAATAAATCGGGTTCCTCCACTGGTCGCGAAATGTTCGCTGCACCAGGATGAGCAGTTGATGAAGCATAGTCGCTCCATACCCTCCTTGATTCTGCCGCCGCGCATCTGCTGGCACGACAGCTTGGTGGTCGCGCTGGCTCGTAAAGCCTGCAAGCTGATCGAGGACCTCTTGTCTTTCCGTACTAGCATTCCACTTTTGAGACCAGGCTTGCTGGTCATCGGCGGGCTTGGTAGAGTCTTCTATTACATCCATCATCCACTCTGCTGGGTTCTCGTCAATCGAGCATTTCCGCGATCCCCGCGACTCAAAGTACTGTTTTAGAACAGTGGCTTCTGGCCCAATATCTCCAAAGTAGACAGTTTCGCCACTTCTCAGGAGAATAAGACGGTCAAACTGGTTGAATAACTGTGCCGAAGGTTGATGAACGGTACATAGGATGGTGTGGCCATTGTCTGCAAGCTTGCGCAAGAGCGTACAGATTGACCAGGCTGTCTGACTATCGAGACCCGATGTTGGCTCATCTAGAAAAGAATCAGCAAGCTTGCATCCCGTTTGCGAACAAGGTACCTGCCTAGGAAAAGTACGAGATCCGGCATGGCAGCCAGCTCAACTCCGATGGAGAGTCGTTTGCGTTGTTCTACATTTAAGCCTTCGCCTGGAACACCAACTGCCGCCTCGGCGTAGGCTTCCATATCCAGCATCTTCAACACAGTTTCCGCGTAGGCTAGCTTTTCAGATCTTGACCGGGTGCTCGGCTGCCGCAGCAGTGCGCTAAATTGCAGTGCCTCGCGAACAGTCGAGGTGGGAAGATGGTTGTCGTCCTGCTTCACGTATCCCATTCTTTGCTGGTAGTCGCCGGTGGCGCCTCTTGGCCTACCATCAACGAAAATGGTCCCATGAACCTTTCCGCGCAAGGCTCGCGCGGCCAAAACATCAAGGAGGGTTGTTTTTCCAGCCCCCGTGGCGCCCATCAGAACTGTGAGACTCCCTGGTTTCAGCCATCCGCTGATATCTGATAATAGTCGTCGGTTGCCCCCACGAGTCTTGATGTCATACGATATCTCACTCCATTGAAAAGGTGAAGTTTGTCGGCTTCTTTGCATGGGCGTCGTCACATCTGGCTCGGTATGAGCACCTTGTCCACATGTCTTGGAGCCTAAATTCGCATCGATTGCGCCGATTTCAGACTCGGGAATGCCCGTCTCCTCACTGTATTCAAGTTTCGGAAGAGGCTTCTTGAATAACAACACCTCTCCACGCGACTTTTGGGCCGGGATGTACTCTGCTGCCAACAAATGGCCGATGCAGAAGATGACCATCATGGCGAGCAGAATAGCCATATTTCTCCACATATGGGCTTCGACATAGCCGTATTTCAGCCTGAGAAATTCAGTTCCATCCACCAAGTCTGTTCCGGCAAGTCTACCCACTTCCATGCACAGTTTTTCCGCGCTCGTAATGTTGCGGTAGTCTGGGCCATCTGGAATAGTGGTTGAGCATAGAAATTGACGATGGCGTAGTTCATTAATCATGACGCCTTCGTAGGTGTATGCGATGGGATTTATGTAGCGGAACCAGCCGAGCCAGGGAACCATGTACGGCGGGGGGACAACGTATCCTGTATATAGCACACATAAAAGGGTGAGAATAGAAACTGGCGTCAGTGTCCCATCTCGAGATCTCGAGAGGAACCCTATCATCCGGAAGAGCATTGCCATGGCTAGCAGATTGACCATCATAAACAGCCAGTAGGTAAAGAAAGATTCTCCGGTTCTGCGAAGATTTGTCATGAAGTAAATCGGAAGATGGAGCATAAATGATAGGGCTACTTTGGCGGGAAAGTCCAATATCATGAATGCGACACGCTCAACGAAGGCGTGATAGAAAGCATATTGACTTTGCTTCTCCACGATGGGCCGTTGTGCGTACATGAGGTCAACCTCAAACGCAGGGACGAAGGAATTCAACATGGTCACGAAGAAAAGAAGGGTCGAACGCGGCAACAAACTATCGGAGCCTTCGTCGAGGTTGTAGTATGCACTTCCAATGATGAGGCCCAAGACGACATTGGCAACCAGCATTGACACAACAGGGACGAAGTGGTTGCGCTGGCGTTGATACGCTCGTCGAAGACACACCATGGTTTGTTTGTATATTGAAAGGGAAAAGGTGGATGGCGGCAGGCTGCAAAACCAACACATTAGCCCGAGATGCACAATGTAAAGATATTGAAGCTCACCTTGCAACGTCCCCCGTGGCCTCCTTGTCAGTCAAGTGGCTAGAACCTCTGCCATGGATGGGATTTGCCAACTCAAACTCGGCAATCTCATCACGGAGCGATTTAGCCTGACGGCTCATGTTCCACGCCGAGACAAAATCGTCCCGCGATCTCGGCGTCCGATTGCCCCAGCCTTCTCGAGCAACACGCTCTGCTGGATTCGTCATGGATGTCAAGAAATCCGGAGTGGTTGCATTGATGGGCCTGGCGAAGCCGAGGGCTGTGAAATAGTCTGCAGCGTCGTCTATGGGCCCAAAGTAGATCTCACGACCCTCATAGAGGAGCATTACTTTATCGAATTGCTAATTGGGATTAACCGGAGCCTGGGTGGAAATTGGACTTGCGACCAAGAGCCTCACCTTGTACATGGATTCCGAGGCCTGGTATAAACTCATGGCAACCGTAGACTGCAGCACGTCTGTCGAACGTCGGAGAAAGTCAATAAAGCGCTGGGCCGTTAAACTGTCAAGCCCTCGAGTGCTGTTATCCCAACATTGCACCTGTGCTCCGCCAATGTAGGCCTCAGCGATGCTTGTCCGTCGTTTTTCGCCACCGCTCACACCCCTGATGAGGGCATCTCCCATCCGCGTATCATATCCGGAACTCAGGCCAAATAGCGAGGCAATCACGCGCGCCGTACTCTCTGCTCTCTGCGTATCATCGTGTTGCTCAGAAGCCAGGTTGTGGCTGGGCCGAGTGGAAGCTGCAAACTCCAAGGTCTGACCCAGAGTCAGCTCCGGGAAGTGGACATCGAGTTCGCCAAGGTTGATACATGTTCCGGGTGCGTTGCGGTGCATTTCTTTGAAAGACGTTCCTGTGCATGGCAAATAACATTTGAGCTTATTGGTTTCATCCTGAGACGGGTACATGTTGATTTGAACAATACCTTGATAGTTGATGACTGATCCTGCCCCGACATGGAAGCTGTGAGTATCTCCTGACAACGTTTTGAGGAATGTTGAGCACCCGCTGCCAGGGCGTCCCAGAACCAGAAGCATCTCTCCTGGAAGTATCAAGCCTTCGAATCCAGACAAGATCTGAACTTGTTGTCGCGACCGTATGGCTCGACATGGTCTCGTAAGAGCCGATATGTACGTGTCTAGATATTGTTCCGACGCTCGGCGACCGATGCACTGGAGGTTGCGAAAAGAGATGCCGATTCGACTACGGCGACGGCTCTTTTGTGTACGTAGCCACTCTTCAAGGAGCGCTTGATAAGAGCCAGCATTGTCGGCGACTTCTGGCGGTTCAATCCCATGCTGAGTCTCCATTGTCGCGACATGGAACGCTTGGAACGCTGGGAGTACTGCGGCAGTGTGGTCGTGGTACCTGGATTATATAAAAGCAAAAAGTCAGAACATGGATCCTGTAAAGCGGTTGACTAAGTACCGTACCTCTCTAACTAGTTAAATGCAGCGGTGTCGAGCAAGATGAATCGCAGCTTCGTTGCAGGTTCAATGGGTGCCAGAGGGCATCACGTCAATACATGGACACATGACAGGCACGCTACGCGAAATGAAGGGCAGCCCTCAAGCCAACACGTAAACAATACCCATGACCGGCACTCGGATGAAGTAACAGCAGGGTTGAAAAGAGTTGAACAGCCCAGATGTTCCATGTCTCGATCGACTTTGCGCACTTGACACCCACCCGTGCCGTTTGTCACGCTGAAAGTACGGAGTACAAGAACACATATGAACTTCTGGCGGAATCAAAAGTACTGTTACCAAACGGAAATTGGCAAGACTGGGTCCAAGATTGTTTCGTGGCACCGCATGCGCCAGTGCGTCTTGTGTAACCAACAGAGTCGCGCGTGCGACCAACAGCCCGTGTTGGCTGACAAGATATAAGACCAGCCTTGTTCATCTTGGGGCTGTGCCTACAGCAGAAGGGTTGCATTTACGACATGAATGATGAATTATGATTAGTAATAAGATGACTGTTTCACAGCGACCCCCTCCATTTCCACAAGCATCCGCATGCATCTCATGATACTCTCCAGCAACGAATCGGTGAAGTTCTGGCATCTGTCTACGGAGCATCATGTGCGAGCGTGACACTCCAGATGTGAGGTCTGCTCCATCCCAAGTTGAAGTCGCAAACCGGCGTTATTTGTGAGATGTATGTATACAAGGCTACGTGTGTGTAACAAACTAATATTGACGAACAGTGCAACCCTGATGCCTTGATGGCAATGGCCCCAATGTACCCGTGCCCGCTCCATGTCCGCAGAGTGGTCAATGACTACCTCATTTCCCGAGTACGCTCATCTCGCTACATGTAACTATCCCATCCTTCTCGGCATAGCATGTTGCAGCAGCCACAGGGCCTGAAAAGCCCTGCAGGCGGGCGCTGAAAGCCACCATGTTCGTTTTGTGTCCAGACTTGGAAACAACTTGATACTGGCAAATTTACTCGGGTGTGAAATCGCGACGCCGTTAACGAGTGCCGTTCGGCGCTCTTCGTTTCCTGATGCGAAAGGGAATCTTGCGTGTTGGCAGCTCTACCCCAATTCCGAACCGGTCTTTGCCCGTCGGAATCGTGTCTGTGAGAAGCTCAATGTCATACTGAATCACCATCATAGCCAGGGCGAACGTGATGACACCTTTGGCGAGGAAGCGGCCTGGGCACATATTTCGTCCACCTATACTCGGCACATGGTCAGCGGACTCACGGACACGTTTGCAACTTGTAAATATCGCGGCTGCTTACCGCCAAACGGGACCCAGGAACCCTCGAGCCCCTCCAGAGAAAAATAGGGCTTGCTGCCGTGACCATCGTCATGACGAGACTGGGCATTCTGGTGCCGACTCTGATGGCGAGACGGCCCGCTCGAGGGATCGGCTGGGTCGACTATAAACCGATCCGCCCAGAATGACTCTACCTGATGAAGACCACCTTGGGTATTCCAGACATGCTCGTTGTGATGGGCGACACCGGCGTTTATAAATCCCCAGCTCGCTCGAGGAATGCGCCACCTGCCCAAATCAAGCTCGTTGTCAAGCGGAATCACCGGCATCAAGACCGTCATGTGCAGGCGCAGCGTCTCGGCGAATATAGCCGACAAGAGAACGTGTCCTGTCAACTCTTTGTGGTGTACATCTTTGAGGGACTTTCCGTTACAAAGCTCGTCCAAGTCTCGTCGCAGTCGTTGATGGAGGGAGACATCTTGAAGAGTATGAATAATGGCCATCATGGCGCAAGGGGTTGTATTGGCCAACGCACTGCCATCATGTCAATTTCAATTTCGCCCCTGCGCGTCATGCAACTCAACAGCGCACCACTTACCCCCAGGCTACACCAACATTAATAGATGCAATGGCATCGTCATCGAAGAACGGCTGAAATGCCTCGTGACGGTATCGGGTCCAGCGACAGCCCCAATGAGGGTCATGGTCGCCCTCATTGTCGTTGGGTGCCGCGGCGTGATTCTTCCTGGTACGTCTTACCCAAGACCTGAATTTGCCGTGGAGCTTGGAACGGAGCCTTTCGGCCCTGCTAAACGGAAGCATCTTGAGCAGTGAAGGGATCAAACGATCATACTCGAAGAACAGACTGATGAAATCGGGGTGCATTTCCAACAACTTGGGCCCGAAGATGGCTTCTATCTCAGCCGCAGCAACCGTGTGTTGGATACAGGTCCAGAAGTCTTCCATCTCTATCCACTCTGTTGCCGTGAAGACGGCCATTCGTCTGGAAAAGGCATCAATGAAGCGTTGGAGCGTTGGATCCAGCCCAGGGCCCATCAACGCTTGGCGATCGCTTTCGTAGATTTTACGATACACCCGCGGGTGCTCTGGACAGCTGGTGCCAGGCAAAGGCTTCGCGTTCATGCCCGTCTTGTCAAGGAGATACAAATTGGCAGACTCGCGAGACAGGCCGCACGCATTTCGGAGGAAATGAACAGCCATAGGGCGGAAATCCAACGAGGACGAGACCTTCCAGATGCGCTCAATTATATCTGGGTCCTGATACAAGTATACATCGATACCGGGAAGCATTGGTACACGTGCAACGGTTGGTTTCCCATTGTAACATCTCCACACCACGGCGGTTAGCTCTCAGACAAGTCCGGTATGAAACAGGCGCGATCACTCACGTAAGACGGGTTAGAGTCTCTCTCGTGTCTCGCAGGAGCGGGAGGATAGCTCCCAAGTAGGGAATGAGGAATGGGTACTTGGGCGGTATCTTTGCATTGCCAGGAGAGCGATGCGTGTAATGATACCGGACAAGTTGATGAGAGAATACAACCAACTGTGTGGCAATCACAATGGCCAAGACACAAACCCAGGTTGGTGGGCATGCAATACCAAGTTCGCAAACCGTCATCGTGTCTAGTCCCAACATGGCGTTTGCGCAAACAAGAAGGGTGTTTGTGCGTTTTTTAAGATGCGCCGAGTAATACCGGCAAACTCGAGGCTGTATACCATTATCGATATCATGTGAGAAGCCTCGATACGTTGTGAGGCTCTCGTAATCTTGCAAATCAGCCAACGGCCTATTTCCGGACCATGCTGACGAGGTGCGTCTCGAAGCAACGATGCTCTCGACGACTATGGTAGTTGCCGTACGGAGCACAGCATTCTTTATAAGCCTGCAAGTCTTGGATGCACTTGACAGTGAATCTATGGGAGAGACTTAACCGAACTACGGGCTGACATAGCCATGCATGCCACCCATCTCCGTCTAGGAATATCACGCAGCCAGCTTTAGTGCCGCCTGAAGTGGACACTTGCATTTTCGACTGCAGGATCCGCTGACTGGTAACCATACTTGGGCGCAATGGTTGTCTCACAAGTTGGAGGCCATGGCAGCATCAGGGTGGGAGTATTGGCGAGCCTCCAGCCTCGTCTGTCTGACTTGGCATAAGCAGGCCGTCATTCCACCAAGAGTTCTTAAAACTCTGCAGTTTCCTCTTCGCACTTTTCGCGAGTGTCGGCTATCTCGGCCATCAAACAATCCCCAATCCGAGCCGCATCATACCATGGACGGGCTAGACCTTACGAAAGTCCCCCTCGGGGTACCGCCTCCTGGGCAGCAAAGCAATCTAGTGTATGCTGAATCTCAGGCTTGGATCCCTCGGCTCGCCATCTACACTACTCTTCCTGTGGCCCTGTGCTTTATAATAATGCGTGTCGGTACTCGCATTCGCATGAAGCAAAGCCTGGGCTGGGATGATTGTACGGAAATGCAATAGCTTGGCCGTGCGGCATTTATACTAATCGTCTCAAGATCTCTCCATACTCTCCGGTGTTGGTCCTCGCAAGCTCATGCTCCGGCGTGTGTGTACCAAAGTCTAATGTATCAATATAGTGCGCCAGCGCAGGACTATGCGGCATCTTGTTGGCTGAACGCAAGTGCTTTGCTTCGATTTCAACGTTCTTTATCTGACCAATCTCTAGTGCTCGACGATGTATACGGACGCCACTACTGGGACATTCCGCTCAGCGCCGTAACACCCGCGTTGATGAAGGTAGCCCTGCCGCATTTCCCCTACACACGGAGAGCCCTGCTAATGACGGACAAGTAGGAAACCTGCGCGATAACCGCAGTATACGATGTATCTGCTGCTCTGACCAAGGTTTCTCTCTTGGCCCTGTTCCTCCGCATCTTTGCGCGATCGCGGAGGAGCAAGATGATGATTTGGGCCGGCATCGGCTTCACCGTCGCATCCTACGCCACCTTGCTCGCGGCATGGATATATTATAGCGCTCCTCACCAGGGTGATGGAGGCTGGACGGATCCGAAATATTTCATGAGAGCTGGCAGGGACACGCCGGCCATTAGTGTTGTATTTGGCGCGTTGGCCATTGTCACGGACTTTTACATCATTGCCATACCCATCACGGCGATATCCAGCCTCAACCTATCGACCAAGAAGAAGTTTGGTGTCTCGGCCCTCTTTGTAACCGGTCTCTTGTCTGTACCTTCCAACCCCCACCCTGATGTGCAATACTTTTGCTGACGCTGCCGACCGTGTTCAGAGCCTGCGCCTTTTCTGTCGCTGGGCTGTCTCCACGAATTGAAAATTATCGACTGACCATGGTCCATGGTACTCCTGATCCGTTTTGGGTTTCATGCCCGTCATACGGCTTAGCGTCAGTGCTATATTTATATACATTGTCGTCTGGTTCTCAAGCTGACTTTGACGCTGTAGTGTTGCCGAGATCAATCTCGGCATCGTCTGTGCTTGTGTTCCCGTCATTGTCCCCTTGCTGAAGGGTCTACTGACCCGGATATCGCTCACGACTTCAACGTGGCGGCGCTACTGGGGGGCAAGATCCAAGGGGTCGACCGACATTCGTAATTTGGAGGCTGGCAAAGGAAGCCCGGCGCCAAATCCGAACCATCTCGGGAGACGTTGGCTATCCTTGAACCTTGGCTCGCAGAAGCCGCGAGGAACGCCGTCGACAGGGACCATAACGGTAACGCAAGCAACTGAAATTCACATGGTGCCGTATTCGGAGCTGCGCTCCATCGACATGGACTACCATAGATATCTGGGCAATGGAAAAAATGGTTCGCACGCCGCCAGCGCTGAAAGGGGACGAGCAGGGTAGCAGAACGGAGGTTGTGTGTTGGAAAATGTCACATTAGCGTAGCTGTGTACTCCGTAGTGATTATTGGTCTCTATCATGATGCTGTCATTCGCTCCATGTCCTTGATGTCCCTTGGGATCTATTTTCGATGTTGCGGCAGCGGACAACTCACTCATGTGCCAACCTTGGATTTCGGCACATGCCCGACTTTAACCTCATCCATCAACAAGCACTCTGCGGTAATATGCGCAATGCGGGATTGCTCTCATTCGTGTGGTATGTTGTATTGTACGCGGTTGGCTTGGGAGCCTAGGTAGGAGGTGAGACGGGAATACTACCCCCAAATTTACGACAAACGCATTCCAGTGAAGAAGCCAACACTCCGAACCAGAGGTGGCTGTCTCGTTTGTCACACAAGGCTCTTCTCAGTGGCCCCTGCTCGCCGACATGCAGGATACGTGTCAGGCTCCAAGCCTCGAATGATGGATCACAGGCACCTCGTTGATGGCACCCAGTGGCTGGCCTCGAGCGCATTGTGTTCAATGTTGGTCCAAGTCAGCTTACTCCTATAAATGGATCGCCGATCTCGTCTGCCAAATCATCCAGCCAACACGCATATTGATACGTCGTACATAGGCTTACGCCACCCGCAGAAACCAACCGGCGACATTTTTGAACGCCCAACCACCGACAGCCACACTCCCCATAGCGATGAAACTTCAGGGTCGCAGCTTTTGTGTAACCTAATTTTTATTTTTCTCCCCTCATCTGGCTTGTTGCGCCCAGGGTTGCAAAAGAGAAGAATACCTACCGTGCACTACGTACGTGCCGCTTATCGACGCCGTGCCTCGAACCCATTTGAGCTAACAAATTCGGGCCTCTCTTTTCTCTCTCACTCTCTGTTCTGAACAGCCGCGATTCTTTTCGGCCCTTTGCGGCATCAACCCCAACAAGATGGGCTTTGCCGCGTCTGTTCCCGTGCAAGCGGTCCTGGTTACTTCAGTACTCCTTGCAGGCGCATATCTCTACAATAAGTTGCACTACAGACGTTTCAGGCAGAATGCTCATATCCCTCAGCTTCCCCCGTCTCTGCTCTGGGGTCATCTACTCTTGTTTGATAAATTCACCAAGAAAGGCATCCCCGACCGTCATCCAGGTAACCCCGCTACGTCTGCATACCATCATCAGATGCCAACCGAGAGCTGACCCGAAAAGATGTTATTATTAGTGAGATGCACGAGGCGTTGGGGAAACCGCCCATTATGCTTCTAGACAACTGGCCTATCGTTCCCCCCATGGTTGTCGTTGCCAACCATGAAGTAGCCGAACAGGTGTCTCGCTCTTCTGCCGATTTTCCATATAGCGTCATGAAGTCGCCCTCCGTTGACCGTATTGTGGATTTGATTGGACCGAATTCAATCTTGCTCAAACAGGTAGATAGACCCGACATGTTTCGTTCGAGTTGCGATGGCTAACGCCCTGCAAGAATGAGCGATGGAAAGCCGTTCGCAAGAGATTCAACCCTGGCTTCGCACCGCAGCATTTGATGACACTTCTGCCCGTTATCCTTGAGAAGGCGCAGACGTACCTCGAAATCCTCGATCACTTTGCCAAAACAGGGGAAAGCTTCTCGTTGGACCAGCACACAACAAACCTCACATTTGACATTATCGGTATTGTGACCATGGGTGAAGATGTGAATGCACAACAGGTGGATTCGACACAGCAAGGGGAGCTGATAAAGAGTTACAAACAACTCATCAAAAGTGTGTATATTCGATCAAAAGCCGACCATGGCAAGGCCTGGCTAACACCACAAATGAATAGCATATGCCGACGATAAACTTCAGCTCCCCTGGTGGCTGATGCCTCGAACCCATATCAGGCGCCGTCTCATTGGGCAGCAGATTAGCAACAGATTAAAGGCCATTGTTTCCCGCAACTTTGAAGCCACAAAAGCCGAATCCAACACTAGTCGATCGCGGAGCATCCTGGCCCTCAGTCTGCAGGACGTGGAGAAGCTCACACCCGACATATTAGCCGAAACGTCTGATCAACTGAAAACCTTTCTTTTCGCAGGCCATGATACTACTAGCACGCTAATTATCTGGACCATCTATGAGCTTTCGCGGACGCCGCACGCGCTGGAAGCCGTACGCGAGGAGCTAGAAAGACTACTTGGACCCGAAACCACACAAGATCCAACGGCAATAACTCAGAAGCTTCTTGGTCCCGGAGGTGATGAAATCATCCACCAGATGACGTACATCTCTGCCGTTCTCAAAGAGGTTTTGAGACTCTACGCGCCCGCCGGTTCTATTCGCATTTCCAAGCCGAATACGGGACTCGTCGTCTCCACTTCGCAAGGCGACTACAATCTAGACGGAAACTGGATCTACCTGAACCACTACATTATGCATCGGGACCGAGCGGTGTATGGGGACACGGCAGAAGACTTTGTGCCTGAGCGTTGGCTCAAGAGCGACGGCTTCCCGCCCAGTGTATGGAGACCTTTTGAGAGGGGCCCGAGAAATTGCATCGGCATGGAACTGGCGAATATTGAAGCGCGGGCCATTACTGCCCTCATAGCCCATCGGTACGCGTTTGAAAAGGTGGGCATCGGTGAGTTGGACTTGGACTCGGGCGGCGAGCCTCGTCTGAATGACAAGAATCAATACGCGACCAAGTCCAAACTGTATACTGTAAGTTAAACCACATCCTAGACATTCGAGGGTCTGTTACTAAGAAAGGTCTTAGACGATTCAGATTACGGGAAAGCCAATTGATGGAATGGTGGTAAAAGTACGACGAGATACAGCCCCGAACAGAACATTAATCTAGAAGGATCCAGTTCCCTTTTTCGAAAGAGTTTCTAAGCTGTGGCTGCTTTGCTAGTTAAGTAGTTTTTTTAGCTAATTTGCGTAATTGGCAGAGTTTTCTTGAGCTTCTTTTATTAATAATATCATCAGAGGTCTACTTCCCCAGTCGCATGCGTTAATGTCTCCCACGCTATAAACAAAGAATCTGCGTGTGCGGGCCGCGCAGCTGCCGTAAACTTCTTTGTATTCGGCATTTCATATTTGTCACCGAGGATGCTATAGCCAGGTTCCGTCATGTCCTTGATGTTCATGGTAACATTTCCGTTACAAAGCCAGTCGGGTGCTTGCTCAGTACCCCTTTTATTATCATACTTTGTGAGGAATTCAAGTGCATATCGTAAGCGATTGCCAGTATCCTCAGAGTACAAGTCTCTTCCCTGGATTCGCACAGTCTCAGCAACATGGCTGATTGAAGCAATGCCATAGCTACTGTGCATAAGGTCTCGACAAGTCTCCATGACCATTCCGTCTTCCTGGAACGTGTCTTGACCCCACCACCAGCGGTTTAGCAGTGTCTCTCGAGACATTCCTGGTGGTATGCGTGGTCCAGAGCCATCGCTAGGAAGCATGTGAGTATTACTTGAATATTATTAAAAAGGGACATATGACTGGCCGTACCTCTTTAAATAGATGTAGTAGCTTGCCGAGTTGATGAAGCGTTCCAAAGACGACTTATACACAGCCCTGTGGTTGAGAAAAACCGCAATAGAGATACTAGCTTCCATGAGGACTAGATAGATGTTGTTAGTGATATAGAAAAGCCGTAGGAAGAGATTTAGTACCTACCAAGTTCCCAGTTGTTCGGTTTGTCAGATCCATCCTGGACAATAGGGAGGTACACCTTTTTAAGCATGGTTGAAAAAGTAGCAATATCTTCTTTTTCCCACCCTGCTCCAGAATATCGAATGATTTCCCCGGCTCGAGCCCAAAGTGAGGCAGCCCAAGCAGCTTGAAGGGGCGCATTACCCCCGGTATGCTCCTCGATCGTATTAGCCCAGGCATTCATAATAGAAATCGCGACATCAGCCTTGGCCTGGTCTTTTTTTGTAAACCACGCTAAAGCATTGGTGTAAGCTGCCATGGCATCACGCCGCTCGTCGGTACACCCATAATCTGGCTTTGAATAAGCACCGCATTTGACATTTTTTCGAGGTTTTGGGTCTGTGACTTGGGCGTATCGATGCTTCATCATGGCCGTGTAGGCATCCGACCATGGCTGCTGACCCTCTTTGACCATTGACCTCATGCGCCGTAGCTGGGCTCTGTCGACGAATACACCTGGATGAACAAATTTCATGCCCGGTGCTCTCGAATCTAGATTCACTTCGGTGGAGTCGGATACATGTTGCTGGATAACATGTCCGTCAAGGCCAACGGAAAGGGCTAGAATAGCCAAAAATACGCCAAGAATCATATTTAAAGCAATTTGATTAAGAATTTTATTGGCAGTATGTGAAGCTTGGATGTAGAGCGTACACAGCTTGGTTGAAATAAAGAGATTCGTCTAGGCATTGGTCGCAATTTATATCGAGTTTACAGTTGGTATTGAACGTGAGAGAATATCAATATAATTGCCGCTCCAGGCGCATCTCCATGTAACGTATCCATGTCCGTAGTCAAGCCAAGAGCGTCCTGACTCGGGGCAGTGGATTTATGTTATTCCATGAGGTCAAGGCCATCCTTATACGTTGATGCACATTTTATCTTTGATTACGATGTAGTATGTCGACAAAGGCACCCGGGAGATGACAAGTTTTTGCAGGGAGGACCTTGCTTTGCGTGTGACTGAACTTTATCCAGGAGTGTCCTAGGCTCCATTCTTTTGATAAGAGCACTGAGATGACAACAAGCTAGTCCGATTCCGTTCAAGGCTGCATAAAGCGCGAAAATTAGATAATGCCTGGCGTCTGGTAGGGCGAGTGACGACGTGCAGCGACGGACTCTTCGTCTCCCGGGGTACTAATAGCTTGGCCCTTGGGCATTTGCAGAGCCAAAAAAAAAAAAAAAAAGTCACGAAAGACCAGCACCTTTACTTGACTTGTCCGCGAGTTTAGACTACTGTTTAGGGGTCCGAGACTTGGAGCGTCGCGCGCATGCACAAGGCCAAGACGCGTTGGGACGAGCAATAGAAGGCGAGGAAGTCATGGCAAAGATGAGCAATCAGGGACCAGCGCCAAGAGGGAGCTGTAATTTACTTCATGTCAAATGCATGACTACTAATTAAATTCGGCTAGATGACCGATATCCACACCCTTTAGCATCCATGTTTCACTCCCACAAAGGACAACGGCAGAGTAGTATTGCAGTGGGAGAGTTGACGTTACGCCGCTTGGCGGTTTAGGTTGCATAGAAGAACTCTTGCAAGACACGGTTGGCGTCGTGAAGAGATGCCGATACAGCGAAACAAGGCCAATAACCTGCAGAGCGCAGCATATAATGGAAGCAAAGGAAGAATGAGTGCGTGGACTTTGATGATGCGACTTTTCGCATGGCTTGACAAGAAAGAGAGAGATTTGTGTACAAGTTTCCATCTGCAATCAAATACATCTTCGGCAATACTTCCATTAGATATAGCCATGTTAGAGCCCCCGATCGCTGCTTCTCTACTATTTGCTCAACCGCGATTTGCTGAGCTATTTCCCAAAGTCGCCGGCTTTATTCTTGTTTTGGCTCGGATCTCTGGCGGTCCCTGCCAATTTAGGACTGTTTTCCCTTGCTGCAACAGCCCAGCTCGCTTGTATCGGGAAAATCAAGACGGAATATTGAAACGAGGCCCTAGTTTGCGATAGTGGCGAATGCAACACACCAAACGTCAGCAGTTGGCCTGCTGCCCAAGAATTGATCAGAAAGAAGCTGCATGTGGTCTGGCGCCTATGTTATTATTTACACGACCATAGCCAATCAATTTTTGTTGGTTAGCTAGCACTGACGATTTCACGCAGGCCGTGCCGCACTTGTTACTGTTGAGTTGAAAAGGTCAAGTGTCCTTTTGAGGCCGCTTAGCTATGATAATTGAGTTTTCAGGCCAGAAACGCAATGTGACCGAAGTATTTAGGGGTAAACAGAGCATAAAAACAGTCACATGTAAGGAATTCGAGAGCACATAGCCCGGATCTTTACACATAACCACTGTGACTCAGCAAAAGCTCCAAAAACGCGGCGATAACCGCCCCTTCCGCGGTGCAAATTTCTCACAGTTGACTATAATCGCAACAGGTGCCAGTTCCTGAAGCTCTATATTATGCAGCAACCACCCATCGCCACAAGTCCACGACCAGTAATGGTACAACGTATCGCACGTTACTGCTTGGCACTATACATGGCAGACATGAAATAGTTAACATTGAAAAAGGGGGCCGCAGCATAGTGACTATCGCCTCTGTGCTACGGAACCACCAAGACTCAAGACCCCAAGACACCAAGATTTCAAAAGCCTTGAATAAAAGGCAAAAAGCTATGCCTTAAATTCGAGGGAATAGGCCATGGACTGGTCCATAAAGAGAGCGTGGTTGGCTTTGGCCGAGCTCAGTACACCAATTGAAAGTCTTGCATCGGATTGAATATCAGTAGTACAACAAGACGAATTTAGTTTCCTGTAATCGAGTCACTAGTTAACCTGTCTTTGGCATCTTTTCCCAGACGCAGCTGGCATCGTTCTTTGTTTTGACAAGCCGGATGAAACGCATCACTGGCCTTGGCTCCGAGATGCGTTCTTTTTTCGGCAACATCAGTCGTCAAGGAAGACGCCATTAATCGCGACTCGGCTCATGAGATGAACCATATTTGCTGTGGCAACAACAGTATGACGGTACTACTTTCTTACACACTAGCATACTCCCAATATCGCATGAGGGGCCACTGCTATATAATCCGCGGTCTCATAAGCAAACATGATTTGTACGCAGCTTCTAGAAGTTTTCGCGCCGCCACAAGACGTATCAGCAAGACATATCCCTCGTGTTCAGCCTCGTTTTTGGCTTACTATAATTATAACACAAAGACATTCCTACGTATTTACAATTTTTAAATGTATTGCTAGGAATTGGCTGGACCTGCTTTAACGGTGCCAAAATAGCAACACTTTTCGCTAGCCTTGTTAAGTTGCCTGTTGTCACGTAATACAAGGGGGTGTAATTGCTTTACAAGTAGAGCGCGTTCTTTCTGTGACAACATTTTATTGCCTATCTAAATTTACAAAGAAGAGAGGAGCCAAGCTCGTGGATCTGCCTCGAGGTAAAGCTACCCAAAGACACTTTGTCTGCGACTCGTAGACACTAGCTAGTTATTCCCTTCTCCTCTTTCAGAAATACTCAACCACTACAAGTAACTTCTAGTGATACCCGACTAAGTTCTGACGGAATATTTTAACTGCAATTTGATATAAGCACAAGAATAAGTCAGGAGAAGATTAACTAGTAGTCGACATACCAAGGTGAATGAGAATCGCGACAAGCACCCCGGTACTTTACACCGGCGGTTTTATTTCCAAACTCTGCAGTCACTGTTAGCGTATGTTACGAATTTCAACTCTCAATCAGGACCAACTTACAATATATAGCTCTCCCCCGAACCCATCTCTTCGCCGCCAACAGGTACAAGAGATCCATTCTACACAGCAGACACAGATTAGCAAATAAACCTCCAACAGAAGAGCACAGACGTCTAGGTAGACATACAAACTGAGGTCCGGCTTTGCCAACCCACCAATGTCCATTGACATTAGTCACCGCATGGTAAATCGGCTGCCTGTTATTCTCATATCCGCCCACGACGCCCTCCCTGCCCTCTGGAATCCGGCCCGCGTACGAGTCCACCCACTCCATTATATCAGGGTTAAAAGGCAGCAGATCATACGAGCCCTGATGGGGCTCTGCTCGGCCGCCAAACGTCCCAACACAATGCGGCACCTCGTCGGCGACAACCATGCAAGGATGAACAGTGCCGTGAAAGTCAATAGCTGACCCGAGATACATGGACTTGCCACTTGCACTCTTCCACTCTACCGCGCCAGCACCATTAGCTAGAGGAAACTCATCGTCCTTTTTGAGGTGAAACCGGCCATCGAAGCGGGTATCCGTGTTTTGGGCGTGGTACAAGATGGAGTCGATTTCGCGGGGGTCAAGCTGCTCCTGCTCCGAAGGGTCAAACTCTTGCCAGAAAACCTGGGTGTTGTCCACGGTGCCCTCGGTCCCATCTTCGTACTGGACAAACAGCTTGCCGTCCTTGCCGCCCTTGAAATTGGCAATGGGCTTGGCAGACTTGACCACGCCGTCGTAGAATTTTTGCCGGAGATCGGGGGAGATGAGATCCGCGGGATACCACTCGGGCTCGGAGTTTTCGTCAAACTTGACCAAGTACTCGTAATGTTCGATCCAGTCGTCACTGCCGTCCTGGAAGGAGTGAATCTTTTGCTTCACGTGGCGGCAGTGAAGCAGCTTGGCAGGGGTGACGGCTTCCATTGAAATCTCGTCATCTTGCTTGACATACTGCAGGTTCTTGGGGAATAAGTGTTTCGCAGACTGTGCGCCGGTGCCCGAGGCAGTGCGCGCGTATTTGAAGGTGAGAATCTTTCCGAGCGCAACAGGATTGTCATGGATAAGCTTTAGAATTGGTGTAGGCAGCGATGCGATCCACGGCGTGTTGACGTCGACAGTCCCCGGGATTACCTTTTCAAAGATGGGTGTATAGCGCCAATTTTGAAGACCATACTGTCGAGGAGCCTTGACGTCAACTACCAGGACGCCCTTGTCTTTGGGGGCCTTTTCGAACTCCGCGTTGGCCTTTTCCAGGTCGGCTTTGGCTGCCTCGAGGTCGGCCCTGGCCTTTTGAATGTCGATATCGGGCTGGTTGGATCCTTGGGGCCCCTCGGCTCTGTCAATCTGAGCCTGTGCCTTGGTGACGGCGGCCTCTGCCTTTCTAACTTTGGCTTCGGCATCTCTGAAGACCTTCTTTTCCTGTTCGGTGATGGCATCCTTTTCGGTTTGTTCGAGGTCGCGCGTCATGACCTGCAAAAGGCATAAGTATGCTTTGGACAGTTACAGCTTCAACGTTCATATTGGGAATACCTTGAATGATTTGACCCGAATATCGTGCGTCTTCTCGGTTACCGCCGTCTTGCTTCCGCCAGGTCGCTCCGCTTCTAACGTGGCTCGATACTTTTCGACGAGGGTTCTGTGGTCAATAAGTTTCTGGGCATAGTATCCCAGCATTCGATCCCTTTGTCCAAAGTTGAGGAAAATGACTTTTCCATTGTCCTTGAAAAGCTTTCCATCAATACCGATTCGGTTGAATGTTCTCAGCTCTTGTTCGAGGCTGTCGGGTCCCTGGTTGCCTTGACCTTTGCCCTTGCCCTTGCCCTTGCCCTTTCCTTTGCCAAAAATTTCATTTTGCTTCGGGTCACCCTCGGGTATTTCAGGGCCAGGTTTGTTTGCAAGCTCTTCGATGGGTCTCAGGTCAG
Source organism: Metarhizium guizhouense ARSEF 977 (assembly GCA_000814955.1). Classification (NCBI taxonomy): domain Eukaryota; kingdom Fungi; phylum Ascomycota; class Sordariomycetes; order Hypocreales; family Clavicipitaceae; genus Metarhizium; species Metarhizium guizhouense. The sequence goes on along the minus strand of AZNH01000052.1, from coordinate 56,143 downwards.
GCAGCTGCTCACGAGCAACGACATTGCCTTGATAGTTAAAGATGCGCTGGTTGTCGCCTGCGAAGAACTTGTCGCCGTCCTTGACAATGCTTTTACCCTCAACACGATAAATCTAAATGTGCAGAGTTGGTGAAAATGCGTCAAAGTACGGCTTGGAGCAGTGGACTTGCTGTTGTTGTTGGCGACACCTTGCCCTTGGTACCAGCAGCGGGCAGACCATCGGTAAGTCCAAGTACCTGCAGATCAAAGAGGCCGTCCTGGAGATTGTCAAGGCTTCTGTCAACGTCTTCTACAGTCAAATTTTGCCTGTGAATAACGTCGTCGAAATCATTATAGATGTTCGTGCCGACAGCGAAATAACCTTGAGGGTCATAACGATGGTGGCGAAGACTTTCGATTCCTAAGGAGGATTATTATTCGTCTGCACCGCCTTCGACTCTTGCGACACTTGTACTAACCAGTAAGGCCAGCGTCTGCTAATGCTCCGCCAGCCATTGCTCCCCCAGAACCCCCCAGGGCACCACCACCCAGCACAAAAATGGTGCGAGTTGCCTGTTCTTCGGCATGAATACCCTCTTCCGTCTCCCCCATGGCAAAGTGAACGATTCCTATACTCTGTTAGACACACCATGGCGACATCCAGCCAGGAGCATTGTTATACCGTCAATATGACCCAAAATGGGAATCGAGTCCACGAGCCCACGAATACTCTCGCCTGTGTGGTTAACCCACGCGTCTGCCATTTGAGCCTGTCGATGCTCGCTGGGCATAACAAACCCCCCAAAGAAGGACGACAAATGCGGGAGCAAGTGCTTCCAAGTGATAGCCGAAGCCATGTTGCCAAGCTCTCGCAACGAGAAAAAAAAAAAGGAGTGTGGTGTAGAAAGAAAGTGAATTTTTACGTGTCCCAGGCTGGGGGGGTTGGACTTTTTGGCCTTAAGCGCAAGAGCCTTTGTCTTTGGTCTAAAAGCAATACCAGGAGACACAGGCAGGTTTATATATCATGTTCTTTGCCTCATACTCTGAGGTTGACGACGATGAAGGCCGATCATTTGATATTCTAGCATGAACCTAGACAACTGTCTGTGGGCACGGCATTTGAGCCTTACCATGCCGCGAGGGCTGTGCTATTATGCAGGTGTTACCCATGATGTCGTGTGGCTAAGCATGAGACGAATTCACCAGACTATTTACCTTGATAGCGTGAGACGTGCTTGCCAAGGAGCTAGCATTACTATGCCTCCCGCTGGGTTGACTGGCTAAGTGCGATTGCATAAAGATAAAGTGCTTGGGTGATGTAGGCAATCACGTAATACACAGCACTCTTGCTATGGTGACGTTTTATTTCTCTAAAGAATAACCTAAATCGTTCAAGTTGAGGATATCCAAGTGCTGTCACGCAGTGAGCTCGTGGTGACATGAGCTTTTACCATTCGCCATCGAATCTTGTAGGAGAAAAGCAATCTGTCTTGTTCCTTCTGGTAGGAGCTGTTAGTTGAAACAGGCTTGGTGGCAAAGTCGGTAGTTGGTTAGTCCAAGGCTAGCCCTACGCTGCTTCGATGCCGAAGCTGCTGCGGTCACATATTGCCTAATTAGGAAATATTTCTTGTTGCTCTTCTGCTGGGGGGTGCTTTAAGTTGTCGTAGTGCTCCCCACTCAAGGAAGAGAGAGTCATGTTCCGGCAATTTTTACCGTTCCTCGGAGGAGTCATGTAGTTGCCGAAGTCGCGGGAATTTTCATGCAAGTTTAATTATACGTTTATGCAAACAGATAGACAGTTGACGTTGGCGGTATATTCCGTCAAAGAGTGAAGTCTAGGACGCAAAGGCATCAATTCCAAAGTGGAGGCGCGTTAAAATTCCACTGGCTAGAAAGTTTGGGTCTTAGCGCAGACGCGTCAACTGCCGGCAAGAGTCCACATGTAACTAATTAATATCAGACCAGACTCTTTCACAATCAAGATGAACACAAGGAGACTGATGTCTCAGCCTACCGGCCAAAGACTCCTACCCCTGAACTGCGAGGGGAGTACCTGATGTCAGGCTCTAAGAAGGTCACTGTTCTTTTCCAATTAGGCACCAGCTACTGCCAGGCTTCTTCAATGTTAGTAAAATATTGATCCGCTGCCGCAGCAATCGTGTTCCGTTCGACTCCCAACGTGCCGGGCTGCATATTGCGCGGGATAGAACATGGTATCCAATCGGAATGGGCACTTTACAAGTTCATGTTGCCGGAGATAGAGAATTCGGGGAAGTCTCGGCGGGCAGGGTACCTTGGTCCACGACGATTATTGTCAAGCCGTGCCATGTCTAGTCATGTAATCGGCAATTGCGTGAATTGCTCGGGGCCCGGTGGCCGCATTCACAGCCCCACAAGTACCAGACATCAATTTCAAGTATACCGTTAACATGCAGCGGGAGTAAATATTAAAAAGCTCTGTAAACATGATTAAATTTTTAATAGGGCTATAGCTTTAAACAGCTACTTATAGCAGTATTATCAAGAAATTCGTGTAATTATCTAACTGCCTTTTTATTTACTCAAAACTCATCGCGATTCACTATATTTATATTAAGGATATACTTGTGGGGCTAGTAGCAGGTGCAAGTGCGTCTACCGGGCCGCGAGCAATTCACCAGACGCTATTTCTTGCTGCACGTGGGAGCATCCATGTCGTGCCCTCTTACCAGACGGAATTAGCCGATGTCCCTTTATGGCGAGGTTGTAGATAAAATAATAGTAGCTCAGGCTGTTGATCCGAGACTAGCTCCACTTTAATACTCCACCTGATAATAGCTCCACTTTTAAAAAATTAATAATTCTATGTTCTAAGGCTAACCTGAATACCTAACCCTAACCCTAATATTAAGTTAACCCTAACTAACCCTAACCCTAACCGTGGGGCTAGTATCGGATGAGCGCCTGTACCTAATATCATGTCTTCTAGGTCCTCCTTTATGGCTGTGCCGTGGCTGGCGGCTAATGTTGTCGAGCTTCCAGAAGTCCCGGTCCAGTGCTCGCGCTTGGCCTTGAGCCAGCGCCCGGGGCGCCCGTCGCGTTCGCGATTCACCAGCTTGAGAGCGAGGTCCTCGCGGGCTTTTTGCACCGCATCCCGCGCGGCCGACACCCGATACCAGGCCGCCATGGATTTTTGTACCCGATTTCAGGACGTGACATAACTAGTGGTTGGCCGGGCGATCACATACTGGTTGCTTGCAATTGACAAGTTCCGCTGGGCCTCATCTTGTTAGTACAGGGAGATGAGTAACAATGACTGCAACATGGGGTATTTAGTAAACCTTATATATCCCTAGAGGTATGGTATTGTACATCTATCAAGCTGCCTCCTGCATCTGGGCGTATTGATTATTCTCGTCGGCCCGTCCGTTCCATGCATGGTTTGCTCTGCGAACCGAGCATGTCGGCTTGAGAAGAAGTGGCTGCATTCGATGATATAGCTATCCATGGGCAGCCTTTTCTGCTCTGGCGAGCTTACCGTCACGTCAATTACGGCATCGATTTTCCGACCGAGCCCTATCGCAGACTGACTATCATCACCAGCCGCGGTATGGACTAGTATGCTCTCTCCGGTTTGAGGACGGGGCAGATGACCCAATCCATATTGTACAGTAATCCTATAAACACCCAAAGCCTTCAGGCAATTAAATAGCAATGGTCCAGAGAGTCTAGTCAGCATAATTTGCTTTACCAAGGCCATCACGGCGGCTGACGTCAACGCCATCATCGCAGAAGGGTCTGGTTGTCCATGTTTCGAACCCGACGGAGCCGACGTTGCAGAATTGCGGAGGGAACTATCATCTATGAACTCGTGCCACGCCCACTCTATTGGCTCTGGTGGGACTCGCTCCATATAAAAAAGATTAATTGATGTCAAGTATTGACCGGTTGACGTTAAATAAGGCAAGACCCGATGTGGCGCCGTCTCTCAGCTTCACGTTGCCCAATCGCCAGCCTCCCAGCTCAGCATTCCGAGACAAAATCGGACACTGCAGAATTCGTGCAGGATTTTGCTTCACCCTCTCAGCATCTGATGTACGGAGTACTCACCGATATTGTGCCAGCCAAGTTGTCATATTGGCTGGCCACCCATCGGCGTCGCTAAATGCACGGGAATCAAGGCATGTCCGAAAAGATGGGTGACGACGTAGCCTAGAAATTACATTGTCAATCACGAATAGGATACTCCGTACAACGTGCACCTATCAGTTCAATGAGCCAGCTGTACGGAGTACTGATCTCACTCGAATCATGTAGTAGCACGTATTCCGTGAGGTAAGCTGTACGCCATCAATGACGGCTGGCTCTTCCCCGATTCGTCCGACTGGTCATTGCACGGCCAATCGCTAGGGACTCTTTGTCTCTATAGTTGACATGTATTTTCAAAATGTCTGGTGCATGACGTGGGGACAAGCTATGTCTCGAACACGCACCGTGGTGACAAAAGTGGCGAAGCACCAGACCAGACATCTTTTGACCGTAAGCTGCAGCGTTCCACCAAGTGACTAGCTCACTGTGGCCTGGAATTTTACATCCGAGTCGGGCACTCGTACTTTTGGTCTGCATCATGTAAGAGGAGCTTGCCAAACTGTGGTGACCAATACAAGATTTGAAGTCTGAGTTGATGATGCTTCCACGACAACCCTCCCTTTGCATACGTACATTCGGCTGTATTTGCACACGTTTGAGGGCGGCTTTTGTCATATCGGATTACTGTGTTGCGATGGGGTAACTGTCAAAGGTGACTACATATATGTGTCCTGCGCGATAATTGATCGCCTAGGACCAATTGAGTCTACGGACCAGAGAACATCTTGGTAAGATGTGTTACACCGCCTATAGTTAGCAAATATTAGTAGTACGAGTGAACAATACATACTCACACCCACAATTTCATTACCCCAGGTGAAAACTCCTCTAATAGGACGACAGTCAATCTCTGTTACATAAACACTTCCTAAGACACGACTTTGTCTGGCGGACAATACGGAGTACTGTATGTATAATCCTCAGAAGTGTTTCTGACCACCACAGGCCTGGTAGTAATTCAAGTGGAGCATCGTGAAATCTAAAAGCCGCTCTAGAAACAGCCACAGACGGGCACAGTAAAGGTGTCTGTTGTTGCGATCCGTCCGTTCTGGTGTGTAAGTACTGAAATGGATAGGATCCGCAAAACATGTTCAACGAAGAACAAAATTGTTCTTCTCCGTTCATCACGTTGAGTCACAAATAGTCTCGACATTTCCCGTCAAGCTACCAACCATGAAGACATTTTTCAGCAAGTGTCACACGGGTAGGTGTCACAACGCCCGAAGACGGTTATATCGCGATGCAGCTGGAGCCGGCTACGTCAGCATTTAGCACAAGTGATGCATTGTGACAGACCACAACAGGTCGAGGTTCCAAGGATGGAAGCCAAACGTACTTGGTACTTATGACCTAGATGTCCCCGTAACCTAAGTCATGTCACACACGCCTAGATTATCATGTATATATACGGGTCGTAGGTCGGGGTCCTAGATTCAACTTCCCAAGGATCTGATAAACTTAAAAGACAACATTGGACTATTAAATTAAATTTGAAGCCATTCAAAAGTCCTCTACGAGGCCTTATCACAGTAAGCCCGGGCCAGCATTCCACTTGACTCTACCCTACCACATCCCTCACACGCAACCCCTAGAAATGAAGCTCTCATATCTCCCGCTCCACACCATCGCTTGCGCTTTCACCACCAATGCTGCCATCGTCAATTTTTACTCGGACAGTAACTGCCGCCAATTCGTCGGAACCCGTAATATCTGGGACGACACGTGCGCACCCGGCAACCCCGCATTCAACTCGTTCATGGTCACTACCGCTGGCGGCGACGGCCAGAAGCTTTTGTCATATACCGATCAGGGTGATTGTCCGTATAGAACGCAAACTGGCTGTTTCAATGCCCAGGCTGTAGGTGTTTGTAATTGGGTGTGGGGTGGGACTAGTTATTCGATCGGGTCTTCAAGGGGAATTTCATGCTAAGCTCTCGAGATATCATGGACGTCAAGGTCGAGTCGCTCATTCAAAACAAGAGCAGTATAAATGCCCGAGAGGCAACACCAACTGCTGCCTGTAAGGTTTTTAGCTTGGTATGATTCCACCAAGTGCTCTTTCATGTCAATAGAAATGAAGAGTCTGTCGTTGCCCGATTTGAGTAGCTACGCCGTGTAGCTATTTGCATTCTAATTCAGCAGCAGTAAAGTGTGAACCGTGTATATGCGCTGTAGGTCCTTTCAGCCGCAACGCTGTCTACGCTGTGCTTTTGCCTTGGTCCTACTTAAGCTACTGCGTCTTGTACTTGCCATGCCTGATGTTTTGTGTATATGTCCATATATTCGAATTAAGGCGCAGCGGTGTGTAATTGCGTAGGACTGGTTCAATGTTTCATTAGATCAGATGATACCTGCAGCACCTAGCGCGCGAAGCAAAACGCTCACGAAAAGCCTTTTTGTAAGCGTCCTGGTTGAAAGGCAGCTTTTTTTTTGATAACTTGATCTAGTATATAATTGAGCTGTTTTGGGGAAGCTATACCCTACCGGAGATTAGTAATACCTAGCATATTAAGAACAGGATGAATAAGACAAAAGACTGTAAATTTTCTATATAAACAAAGGTTAAATACGAATGTAAATACTCGAGCAGGTAGCAATATAGTAATTGCTATACCCTTAAATAAACAACTCGATCTTGACACTCCCCTCTTGTATCTCCAACTCACACCAACGGCGTATAAACTATATCGGGTTCGTGTGTAGTGATATTAGTTTGTCTTAAGTTGACAACCAGGGTCGGGGTTGCAGTAAAAGCACTCTTTCTCCTCGTCGACAAGTACGCAGCCACGAAGTCTTCGGCATGACTTTGTAATATGTTAGAAAACATGATATACGTTCAAAAGCAGCCAAAGATAGTGGTACTCACAAATGGGTGGCAGTTATCATTGAGTCCGAAGATAGACGTAGAGCTATGGTCCTGTGCAACTGGAGTGGCCAAGCACAGGCCAGCAAAGACAGTAACGAGGAAAGTGGTAACTTGCATTTTGGCGAGGATTACTTGTAGCAATGTAAATAAATGAAGGAAGAATGAGTTTGAGATGAAGATCTTTGTTGAACAGTATCTCCTATCCTATTTATACTCAAAAAAAGTCCAGTGGATACTTGGCAAGTAGTTTTGAGCTGTTTTCTGACTTTCGAAATGGACTCATTCTCACCTCAAGGCTCTATATCAGGCGCACTTAAGCTGCCAATACACAAGGGTACTGATTTCGTAGCAGTAGGGTTATAGCAGGGCTACAAAGACCAGGGCAAGTTCGAGTCGGAGCACGAGAATCGGAATTACCACGATTCCAACCAAGTCCGAAGCAAGTTCTAGGTTTGTGATACTTCTTGTCCGTAATCATGGGGTAATCATGGGCCAAAAGTGGCCGGATCAACCGGGAATGATGTGGCATGACACCTTGTATAACTCCAAGTCTAATATGTGTCAGGCCATGAAGTATAGTACTTTTACTAAACGCTACATTTTACGCCAGTAACTGTCAAGGACGTTTTGACTAGGTAACACGTCATAAAGGTGCTACGCAAGCTCAAAGTACACTGCTTTAAGTACAAGGTACCAGGGTGGAAAATATACACTTCGCTATTCGCTATCTCATCTAGTCATCCGAGAATCCGGACCTGAAATACCTAAATGCCGGATACCACAATCGCCGAATAGCCGAATGCGAACTATAGATCCCTGCCAGGTGTCGACCAAGTCTAACGGATTCGCTATCCGCTCGTTCCGAGTTGCATAATAACAGTGCGATATCAAGATAAAATCGATAACCTGCGGACATGTAAAAGTAGCATAGCGCAGTAGATATTAACAAGAGAAATAAGCCCTATCTAACAAAACGATAAATTATTATTAGGGATATATAGGGTACGATACCGAAACGGGCCCAGTTACCGTCAAGAGCGAGCTGAAATTCTCGGGTGACTAGGATTAGTATTAGTAAATAGAATCATGCCACAAGGTTTATTGCGTGGTTCACAGTTGAAAATAGTCGACAGGGTCACTTAGACCAAGGACTGTGTTATTGTCTTTCCTTGTTTATAACTCGGAATTTGGTAAATCGGAGGTTATTAGCCCCGCCTTCACCGACCCGTATTATACCATTACAAGAATGCAAATGCTAAGGCGCCTAGGCTTGAGAACAGCGACAGGTAGCGGGTAGATAAATACGTTGCAACGCCCAGGGACTATAATTCCCGTAAATATTATCCCGTCAACAACGCATCTAGAATTCTTAAACTGCTGCATCCATGAATGGAAAACTTGAACAGTGGTAGCCTGTTTGCCTTCAGTGTTTGCCTTGGGTCCCGGCGTCATCAGAAAATGGCAACACTTGGGACTAGCGAAGCTTGATCGGAGAGGGGATTGACATAATATTCTGCGATTTTATTGAAACGCCGTTTTCTAACTTCTTTGTCGCCCACAGCCTAACTCGACTAATAGCTAATAGCTATAGGTAAGCAAGGCATTCATAGTTACACGGAAGTTACCGGACGTTACTATCAAGGCACGGGCCATAAACCTAATAATAAGTATATAAAAGCTCAAAACTTGACCTACAGCTTTAAGCTTTTAAGATTATATACGCTTTAAGGTTTTAAGAAAAGTAAGAACCTTGAATGTTAAAGCGAAGTATTATCTAACCCGTATAAGAGTACAAGTATAGCGATTTGGCAGGATATATTGGAGGACATGTCTCGGCCTTTGGTGGCATGCCATGTAACTGCGCACGTGCGTTCTTTACAAGATTGAGATCCAGCGGTGGAACTATTTTCTCTTCTATTTTCAACTTCTAACCCCCGTGACTTTACGTATACCCATGCGCTGAAAAACTATTCGACAGGTATCATCGTTTCACAAGAGGCAGTGGCATGACGGCTCTAAGCGTTGAATATGCCACGCCCTTGCTACTAGCACATTGCATTCAGCTAAATCACAAATGCTTATCGAAGGGAACGACAACTCCACCCGGTTTCCAGTCAAGCCATCGAATTCTCCCATCTGACCCATGCCCAAAAATAACCAAATATTCCTCCCAACTTCCAAAAATATTGGAATAGCCTCGCTTGATAGTCTTATCCTCGCCGTCCGGCTGAAGGGACCACGTGTCGAAGTGATAGTAATTAAAGTGCTAACTCTGATCGTCGTGGCAATTGATTGTAATCTCGAATCTATACATTCCATCCTTGGCGACCCTAAGCCTAATTAATAGCTGATTTGAACCTGGATCTGGTGTACTCAACGACAAAGTCATGCCGCATATGTCTCCCTGTGCCGACCTGGCGGTGCCGTTTCAAACATTGAAGGTCTGTCAAAGTCTCCATGGTACCTAGATCGATGGGCCGCCGCCGCCTCAACAACGAGTACAGTATAGTCATTATTGGGTCCAAAGTCCGACATGGATTGAGCCAAGTCCTGAACAATAAAGTGTGTGCAGTCACGTAATGTCAATGGGTGACGGCTGCTCCTGTGTAACCGTCGTAGGAGTGCGGGGAATTCGTCGAGCTGCTATCCTTCCGCAATGGCAGCATTGCACGTCCGGGTGAGTGGCGATGAGGGTGTCTGGGCCGTCCTTCCGCGTGCAGGTGGAAAAAGCCAACCACACACCCGGGCCTTGACGCCAATGTTGGTCATCTCCACCGGGGAGCTGTCTCGGAAGAGGGCTGCGTGGGCGCCTCGAGCTAGCATTGAAGTTCTCGGGTGTATATAGGCCGAGATCAAACATTGAATGGATCCGGCTCGTATGGCGGGCTGGGGGTGGCCCACTGAAATCTTTCCAGCAGCTTGACAGTCCCGGTCTATATTCTATTGACGCGACACCTGTCTGGTCACGTCAATAGCTTCAAGAAATTGGCAGTGCATTGCAAATTCAACAGGCGGATAGAATGTCTGGTGCTAGGCAAGATGACTGACATCCAAGAACTTTTGCGGGCACTTACCCATGTGTCATATAGCGTCAACTTGCTCATATAAATCGCCCTAGTTGCACCACCGCGATTCTTGGTTCAATACCTTGGGGTGGATTTGACGGCGACTTTAGGACACGCTCGTATTCGGTCCTATATTTTTATCACTGATATGTTTAAATATAGTTGGCATAGCCTCGTAATTATTTGGCGGTTGGGACTACGTTAGAGATAGACCTTTAGGCGGGTTTATATTATCATCACATACTACCAGAGAGGAGCTTACGTGTATAGGCTTCGCATTATGGGATGAGCTCTTGAGTGATATGGTAGTCCGTTGCGATATAGCCGGCGTTAATGCTAGTGTTAATACGGACACCCCCGGCGAATGAAAGAGGCTACATGCTACAGAGGAACTTATAGACCAGAAGCAAGGCTCGGGCTCCGACGAGTTCATGGTATACTGGCACTGAGACGGAAGACAGTGCACCAACGCCTCCGTCGTTATCATCGCAATTAGACGACCCAATATGATCGCCTAGGAGTCCTGTCAGCGTTGATGGATATCTCAGCATCTGGGATAATTCCGCCACGTACCACTACTGTTAGGAGCTCAAGAGCTCCTCGAGCTCTCCTTTTGTTGTTCTTCCTTCTCTTTCTTCCTCAGCTTTGGATATTCGTTAGAACCACCTAGTCAGTTGTTAATATACTCGCTAGACCGTTATATATTATAAGGTATAATTGTTCACGTGGCTTGATTTACGTGGCCTTTTGTCCTGAAATAACCGGTAACAGCTAGACCTGCTATTACATTATGCGACAGAAATCACACTAGACACTAGGTCAAAAGTAAAGTTAAGCTCCATTCCTGAGGGTGGATTACGTATCTCGATCCATTTTCGTTCGACATCGTGCCATTCCCGCAGGGCTCCACGGCAATTTATGCGCTAGGATTTAATATCGGCACAAGGATCTGGGAGATTAATTAATAAAATGCCGAGTGGCTCGCGGGGCAGTAGGGGCCCCATGTATCGTGCGGAACGAAGCCAGTACATGTTCTTTGACTAAAAAAATTTACTGGTAAATACTGTCTCTTTAGCTGCCAAATAGCTCGTGGAGGCTTGCTTACCAAAAAGAAATTGTATAGCAGAGAAGGCCCCACGAGCTATTTGGTAGCTAAAGAGATATAAACGCTTTTTTTAAGAAAACTAAGATTAACAGGTTAAGGAAGTTTACACACGAAGCTCAATAAAAGCCCCTTTAAGCGATATTAGCCCTAGTATACAGGTACCCTCCAAAAAGCAGGGCAAGCAGACCTATTATTGGTGTGAAGTATACGGAGTAATATAGCCCTTTATATCGAACAGGGTTATTAGTACAACTATTACGAGCTAATTTTTAATTAAATAAAGGTACTATTTAACCTTATTGTCCGATTGATTGATAACCCCTGGAATAGGTGCTCCACGAGCCCCTCAGTATTCTATAAGATAGATTATGCTCACGAGTCGTTCATACTTGGTTGTTTTTTGCGAGCCTGGCCTTTTGAGCTTCTTTTATTGTCTATAAATAAAGCAAGGTATTCATTTAAATTATTACAGTACAATTCATCAATAGTCAACAACAGCCTTCGCTATTATACATTATCATCTTTTATCAGCCCATCTTCAGCAACCTACTGTGAACTCCCCTTTACAATGGTGCGCATTACTGCTATCACACTAGCCGCCACGTTTTTTGCTACTTCAGCGGCAGCAGCAACTATTGATAAGAGGATAGTAGGCGGAGAAGATGTTCTGGACGGTGACATCAAATTTATTGTTAGTCTTCGTGATCAGAATGGGACTCATGTTTGCGGAGGCAGCCTGTTAGACAGCACCACAGTCCTTACGGCTGCTCATTGCCTTATCAGCGAAGAGATACATATTGTCTCTGTGACAGCGGGAACAGTGGTAAATATACTACCCACCCTTCAGTCTAGTACTTTAGTGCAGCTGATGGAATATGAAGCAGCACAGAGCTAATAATTGCCGCAGTCCACCAAGACGGGGGGAGTAAATGCAAGCGTTGCATCTGTCGAGAAGCACCCCGGTTACAAACCAGGCGCGCCTAGTGATTGCCCAGTGGACTTGCCGTGGGATGAATGTAGCAGACGCGCGAGTTTACCGGGCGATCGGGAAGAAAATGATATTGCCATCTTAAAATTATCAACTCCGATTGAGAAGAGCGATACTATTGACTATGTCAGGCTTCCTCTGGCCGGCGGGGATGCCGCGGTCAATTCCACCGGGATATCTGCAGGCTGGTAAGTGCCATGGCTCAGCACTGCAGCATGTAAATATGCTAACTTGCAGGACAGGGGCGCACAAACCCCTCTGGAATCAAGTGTACCCAAAGATGGAGAAGGGAAACCCATCATCCTAGCCGAAAAACTTAGCAAGGTTCTTCTTGATATTCACGCACGCGAGGACTGTGCCGCCAAGTACAAGAACCAGCGTGTAGGTGATAGAGATACCATAATATGCGCTGGTGGACAAGGCAAGAATCCATGCAAGGGGGATAGCGGTGGTCCTCTTTTCCACCCGGAAACAAAGGAGTTGCTTGGTGTCGTGTCATGGAGCATCAGGGACAGAATCGAAGACGATCTTTGCAATAAGACTCCCACCGTGTTTACCAGAGTTGGCAGCTACATCGACTGGATCAACGGCAATCTTGGTTCTAGGGCTAGCTCTAGGCTTGCTGCTGTGAGGCACTGCACCCGACCTGACACGGACGTGGCCCAGTGCTTCAGCGCCTTACTGTTCTGCCAGGCTCGTGAAGTGAGCCCTGACGCACCGGAGCTAGAGCTCCTTGAATGCATCGACAGAATACAAATATGCGCGGACCAAGATCAGTGCGTAGCCAACGCGAAGGTGTGCAAAGAACAAGAGAAGTTGCCTGTAGGGGATCTGGTTAACCTTGCTCGGTGTGCTAAGAAAGATCTTTAGATGAGAAGTATATTTTTAGGGCTCAGCTTAGATTCAGAATAATAGCAACGATGGGAAGTCAACTATTCTTGTTCTAGACTAGGTGTAGTAGGCTTCGCAGTGTATGCCCATTTTCTGTCAGCATATTAGGACTCGCCGACTTCTGGTATTTATAGACCTCTGATCCTCCAAGACCTCTCAGAAAACCAAGGGCCTTGGATACCGCAAAGTTGCGCATTGAATTGAATTTTGAACCAACCGTTCCGAGGCCCATTTACCCTGCCCTTGTCACATCAGCCAACAACCAACAACCAGCAGCTGCAGGCGTAGACACCGAGCCGCCACCGAGCTGATGCCGAGCACCAGCACTTTTCGACGCAGGTAAGTATGGGCAACCAGCAATTTAAGCCCCAACAGCACAGAACATGCGTTGATTCTGTAGCCTAGAGATGCTGCCAGGGTAAGCTATTTATGGATAGCGCAGGCTGGAGCCTGCGCGTAATGCTATCTCATGTTCAACACTACCCGCCAGTCTTTCTTCGTTAGGTAATGAGTCGCGAATGTATTTACTAGGACTGATTCTCAAACCTTCAAGAATGGGAAAGTCTGGCAGTTGTGTGCTGCGCCATCGTCTAGAATAGGTTTCCCAGCAGAAGATTGCCGATCTATTTATGGGGGCTGTTATCATGATCCTAATCCGGGGCGTAATTTTATCAGTCATTTTTGTCTACGAATATCCAAATTGAGGACTATCACATCCGAACAGAATAACAAGTAATTTGAATCGTGACGGTATAAAAGCCTACTCCACCCACTATTGTCCTCTAATAATACTCATAAAATAAACCTACGAGTCCTGTACAGCTTGATATCCAGGCCACTCTTGGCCTGTAGACGGCCTTCTTCTTCAACATATCCAAGCTATTCCGGCCTCTTGTTCAATATGGCTTCATTTCATGGCTGAGCTGGGCACGTTCACACTTTCTGGTGCCGCCCATATAAATAAATTCTCGTCGGCTTGAATCCGGGACCAATTTCTTCATTGTGCCGATACCCACCATACCAGTTACCTCTTTATAGGTTCTTTGCGTCTTGGAAAGTGCAGCCACTGAAGAGTCGGTCTCGTACCTCAGCTCGTCGACTGGGCAGCCCAGCTCAGACGTCGACTGGTATTTCGGACTTAAGAATCAAGACCTTTGATAAGCCCCAAGCTGTCAAATAGGCGAAGTAAATCGTCGGGGACGTGTATTCCGTCGGCAGTGTGCTGGGTTGCGGCTGTGATAAGCTCCTTATGGGTGTCCTCAAAGGCCGAGATATCGCTATAAACGCGTATACTGGGTTCTTTCCGAATATATTCCTCACACGATCTTAGCCACCCGTCTACTAAAGCAAGAATAAGACGTGAGGTAATAGAGTCTCGGGTATTCCGAATCAGCTGCGTATTAATGATCGAATATATAGAGTCAAAATGAGGGATAGCACCGGCTACTGCAATCAGCCTTCGCCTAGGTTCAAATGCTTGAGAGTATTTGGATATCTTTGTTCCCAGCTGAATGAGCTTTATAACAGCTGCTTCTATATCCGAATACCATGTAGGCAGTTCTTGCTTGTGTAGTCTTTGGAGAGGGTTGCAAATCGCCATTCTTATCCCTTCGTCTAACATAGCAAGAGGCGTCGATCCATAGTTAGAATCACCATTGAAGGGAGGCATGTTGGGCTAAGGTCCAAGATCGTAAAGCAGTCCAAAAAGATACTCGTAGAAACCAACGGGGCGTGGCCAATTTACCCATGGATTATGTGACAAGGGCTTGTGCTTGAGGGCTTAGTACAATATCGTATTCAGCTAATAATTCGTTTTAATCTTAAAGCTCCTTTATTTTTCTTAAGGCCTTAAGAGCAAATGACCCTTATTTATATTAAATCGCGCTGAGCAACCGAGCCCAGAAGCCTAAGGCCTCAACTAGGTCTCGAACCCTTGTGTAACTATCGTCCGGTTCAAAGTTTGGCCCGTGCCTTCATGGCAACGTGACTTCCGTATCACGGATGAAATACGAGTAGGGTTTAAATACATAGGTTCAAGTGAGGGGAAGATCCATTTATTTCCACGCGGACTACGTGACCATATGCACGTAATCTGTGACAAGGGCTCAATAGAGGGCTTGGAGTCGATAGCTCAATTCATCTAATAACAGTCTTTGGTATCAAAGGTCCTTGGATTTCCTCAAGGCCTCGTTGAAGAAAGGCGTCTTTAAATACAAGACGTCGGTGAGGGACTTTGCCCTAGATGTCGTGACCGTAGCCCTCGTGTAACCGGCCATTTCCGTGTGACATAATCTCTCCTCGTCACGTAGGCACTGGGCAATAATCTTGTGTCTGGTCGTACTTTGGAAGCCATCAAGTAGGTTTGCGGTACCCGCGATTCAAAATTTCGCGAATACCACGAATGCCGAGTCAGTAGTGTACAAATGCTCAACACCGCCCATGACTAGATTCCGAGGCACTTGAGTACCCAGGCAGTTTGGACAAAGATAAAAGGAACAATCAACTACTGAGTTTTACAGAGACAATAGCGACGATTTTAATGTGTCACAGAATGATATATCTTGTTGGTTTGGTGTGATTGTGATTTATGATTCATGAGTCTGTCTGTACTAGATTTCCAAATCATATCCCTCCTCACCTCTGGGGACATCCCCTAAGGTCCGATGAATATCCTCAAACCAGAGTGGAATTCTTTGAATCAAGGTTATTTGTTGCAGGCCACACCACCTCTAAGCCCTTGATTTCCACCTCTATCCTTCCACATGCACTGGTAATTTGAATCTTCTCATCTTACGAAGCTTTGGCCAGCATGAGCAAAAGGATTCTGGGAAGTATGCTTTGTGACGTAATTTATTGATCGATGATAGTGATCGCGCCACCTATTTGCGGGTGAAACGATGAAATAGTATGCCTCGCACTAGTCAGGGTAGCCTTCGGAATAGTTGATATTTCATGCGTCCTTCCTGCATCAATGAACTGTTCCTCCAACAAGCCAGCTATCCCGTATTAAGAACGGAGTGAGTGCTCCTCTGAGGCTTGGGCCCGGGTCTGCGGTACCCTAAAAAGCGCAGTGCATTTAACATATCTTATCCGGGGATGCATCTAAAATCGTGGTGTTCAAGGCTCCGCTATTTTGTGATTTTGCAAAATGGTGGAGTCAAGCAAGTTCGGCTGCGAATTGTATGTGTTGTATACGCCACACCAGACGCAGCCAGTAGACCCTACTTCTTGCTAGTCCTTTTACTTGCCTCGTGAAACATTGGAATATCTTCTGATGATGCCGGCCGCATAATTTGTCCTCTTTCCCTGTCTCGATCACATCACCGCAGGCATCATCACTGTTAACTACTTGCCGAGGAGTTTCATGTACACCACAGATCCTTTGTAGCATTCGATGTCGTAATATATTGTATTTAGTGGTGCTTAATTATTCATCCGTCGTGTTGACATGTTTTCATGGTGCTGAAGCTCTGAACATTGAGAGTCAACTGTGATGGTGGTTGAAGCCTCCAGAAAAACTCTTCTACAAGACAAAAAAAGTACTACTATGTGCACAATACTTGATGGGAGACGAACGAACATCCTCCGACTGACGTGTTGAGGCCTGTGCCGTACGAAGAAGGCCTGACAACCTGACGCTTAACTGAGCTGGTCTCAATAACTCGTACCTCCATATGCTCAACAAAAAGACCCAAGCAGTGCGTGGTGTAATTGATAGAACAATTTGCTCACAAACTGCTACGAAATAAGGCGAATTACGCCAGAGCCTGTTCAATCGTAGTGACTGGCAACAAATTGCGTACTTTAAATAAACAAGGGTCAATCCCACATAAGCAATTGGCAAAGATATGTGCAGCTTGACTGTCGAGCTAAGTTAACAAGCATGCCGCTATATTCTTGTCGGCTGCTGGCCACTCATCTGCTTCATGACTGGAGACACACTGGTAAGAGAGGACCTTTAATACTAAAGGCTGTTATTAGGTGAATTGAGTTATTACTCCAAGCCCTCACTGGGCACTTGTAACAGATTGAACTACAGTCGGAGGCAAAAAGTATTTGACCACTTCTGGTACGTGTCCCTCACGCTTTCTATTATACTATATTAGTGTATATCTCCTAGTGGGCAAATATAATCTTCCACAAACGGTAGTTGTGATTTAATTAAAAGTTCAATTGGACTTGGGAGCTTGGGTGATGCTAGGCGCGGGAAATTAACACGCTAGGTTGCATAGATAATATTGCATCTATGTAATCAGTTTTCCGGTTGCTTATACACACATGAACAATTATGGTGCATCGTAGGGTATGTAAGGCCCCATCTTGGCCAGTTTGTCTGGCTGCAAACTCCTCAAGCAAGAATATAGAAGGTATAGGACGCATATGTCGATATACTAATGACACGAAAACCTCAACACTAATTTGAGACAAACCTCATACTATAATCGAGATAATATTATTATGGAGGACAAGAATGGGCTGGCAAGGGTGCTAGTACTCCAGTCATCTGTCATGAAAGACAGCAACCAAAACTAGAATTTCTCCATAAAGTTCTTTCTCACCGTCCACAGCCTGGCTCGCTTGCCGAATATAAACATGGGTATCGTGGTAATCTGCAAGACAAGCTGAATTATCCCCAGCCACATGAAGACCTTTTTCGGACCCTCGTCAACCATCCAATGGGAGACAAATAAACCAAACACCAACCCATGGAAGATATTCTTGGCAAAGTTTAGCGTCACGAGTGCCTCGCCGGCATATTGACGATAGCTGTCCACGCAAAAGGTAATAGACGTTGTTGAGCCTAGCGAGCAGCCAAAGGAGAGGACGCCAAAGAAGATGGTGGGAACTATCCAGTGGTCCTTTTCCTCTGCCGACCACCCAAAGCCCACGAGTCCAGTGCATATAGCCAGTGTGATGGGGATTGCCATGACGAGGCGGAACTCGGGCTCATATAGCCCGCCGTTGCGCGACGACATGGCCCGGACTACCATGTCGCTTACCCTGCCAGCCACAGCAGTTCCTAGAATACCACCTATAAACGGAGAGATGTAGACGAGGCCTGTCTGCAATGAAGTAAAGTTGTATGATGTTGGGTCACGGTAAATAATGGCCATGATTTCGCACATAACCATGAGCCAACCGATGGAGCATGAATAGACCGCCGCGGACCACAGCACGGATGGGTATGCAAAGAGAATAAAGGGGCGCACCATGACCTTGAGCCACTTGTCCTTGTTTAGTCGGCCGTGATATGGCCTGAGTTGTTGTGCGAAAGACTCTGCCGGTTCTTGGCGAAGTCTATGCGTGTATGCTTGGGTGGCCAGGGCCACGCTTGTTGAAACTTGACCCCGTTCCGAATCAATATTGGAAGATTTCACACAGTCAACTTTGCTAGTATCAACATTCTTGACGGGCCCACTTTGGCTGCCATGCTCTCCTGGTTGATTCACAACCGGCTGTATTTCGTCAGGCGTCATGGTTGTCGTCGTTCCGCCGACAGGACCGATGGGCGTCTCCGACTGTTTGCCGTCTTCTTCTTTTCCTTGCCCGACAGCCAAAGCAGTAGCAGCATTTTCTTGGCCGGTGTGCTGTATCGTTCTTGGAATTATTGACACCGGAGGTTCTGGAGGAGGAATACTCCTTCGTGACGAGAAGCGGCGGAAAAAACTTGGCCGCTTCGTAGGACCCCGTGTTGGTGTCCGGTCCCAAAAGGTCTCTGGCACAAACAGCACCAGAAACATGAAGCTGAAGCATGCAACAATGGCAATAATACTATACGCCGTTAGCTCCTAGTTCAAAACCTGACAGGATCTTCACTAACAAGAATATCCAGCGCCACCCGAATCGCCCAATGATGGCAGCGCTCACGAGGGGAATTAGGTTCTTGCCCCCTAGAAGCAGCAGCGTGTATATTCCAATACGGTACGCTCGCTCGTGGAGGAAGAAGATCTCGGCAATCGTAGCGGATGGTAGGCACTCAATGGGGCTAAGGGACATGCCTTGGACGATGCGAGCAACGACAAGCGACGGAAAGGAAGGGGACAGCCCGGCCCAAATGCAAGTGCCGATGAAGACGACGGCGCTCGCAAGGTAGACGGGTCTTTTGCCGAAGAGAATGGCGGTTGGAGACGCAACCACTGATCCGACGCCAAGGCCTGCCATGTAGAGACCGACGACTAATGAGACGGTTTCCACATTGACATGGTAGTCTTGGGCAATATCGGTGAGCCCGGGGGCCATGAAGGATCCTATTCCGCCTCCAATCATGCAATAGAAACCCAGGGACAATAGAGCAGAGTCCCGCCTCCATCCGGGCCAGTTGAGGGGGTCATTTGCCGACTCGTCGGGCTGCGGATCAAGGATGATAGTGCCATCCTGGGTCCGTTTCTTTTCTGGCTGTGCCTGCCGTCTGATGGAGTGTCTACCGGGATCTACTGGGAATCCGGCTGGGATAGACGAATGCGACGTTCGCGCGTGGATGTTTCGTAGACCGAGAGGTTCGTTGCGGTCCGCGGCAAGAAGCAGCACAGAACCTGCGTGTTCAGAGTCAGCATTGTCGTGTGTCGGTTGATCTCCGTCTTTATGCTCAACATGTGCAATCGGGTATACATGCCTGGAACTTCTATCGTTGTCTTGTCATTGAGAACCCCAAAGCTCCACCTTGAATGAGAAGGCGTCCGCTTTTCTGGCGAGGAGTCGGTGGTGGTGGACTCGTACGTAACTTGTCGTGTGGCAGGAGAAGACATGTCGTGAGGATTTTCTTTGAAAGCTTTGAAAATATTCCAAGTCTGCACGGGCTATGTTTATTCTGGTTGCGCAGGGTACATGCTCGTTGATAAGGCCCGGATATGCGCATTCTCTGCCGTACGGCGCAGGTCTAGAACGATGAAGATGATATTCCATGCCCGGGCTAAAAAGACAAATAGCAAATCGTTACATTTACAACAAAATACTTTCTTTTCCGGGAAGCTCGGCTACGTAGACAATGGCATGAGCCCATTCGATGAGTGTGCGAGCCGTGACAGCAGCCACGCGCATTGGTCTCGAGGAACATCACCACCCACATGGGATGCGACTTTGCGCGTGATTCTCAACTTGACGCCCACACAAGGCTCAATAGCAAGATGTAGTGGAGCAGCATGGAAGCGGTCTAGAATTTTTGAAGCGCAAGCCTGGATCGGCCTCGAGTCGATGACACGGTGTTGCAAGTCCAGTCAGTCGCGCAAACTTTATCGGTTCAAAATGTAGCTGAGCTCCGTGTTCCCAGTATAGAGCATGTCTGGTCAGATTTATGCCCCCTTCCAATCTCACTAGGTATGCACAATGACGGTGGTGCAAGTGTCACCTGTGCGACCGGTGCAGCGAGTGGTGTAGGTCTACCTGGATTTTCTATACGCCCAGATGCGGCAACTTGTCTCTTTTAGCCAGCTGGATAGTGCCGCCTGCTTATTGAGCTGGTCATATCGGGTGGCCGCCTGCGCTCTGGTTGTGTTGGCCCATGTTGGGTGAGACATGAGCTTTCAGCTCCAGCACAAGCGAGTCCGCGGATCGCCAAAACTAAAGCACGTCCGCGCCATATGAAAATGAATCATCACATCTGGTCCTGTTGCCGAGAGCACGAGACGATGTGTTCTGAATTGCTGAGCTGGGGCGGCCCAGACAGACATTCCATGGACCAAGCTCTCTGGATTAGTCTTTCAGACTGCTACTTTCCAAATACTGCGTACGTTACAACCTCGATTGTAGCTCGGATATCTGGCTCGGTTGAGAGTCTTGCGCCGTAGCCTCTGTTCGTGGTTGGTTCAAAGTATCGATGGAACGGCCCCTTTGGCGCAATGCAACAGCTTCAGCAAACAGAGTTTAGACTCAAACGGCACTTGCCGCCCTGCCGCAGAGGTGGGTTACCCTTACAAGACTACATAGTATAACTGAGAGGAGTGGAGGTTTTGTAGAAGCAGTTTGACACAATTGGTCTCTTGAATGGGTGACTACTATTGACTAGTTAGCCAAGTGTGGGAGGCAATTGCCTGAGGGTGTGCTCGATATTTCTACATGCCAAGGGCCAATTAGCTTTCCAGTGCTGTCATTGAATTCACATCGCTGGCTGGAAGTTGGGGCCTAGTGTTCTGACTTGCTACAGACTATGAGGCGAAAGGCGCATCTGGCGGGAACATGTTCCCAATGAATCGTCGCTTTGAACACTCGATCCATGTCCCTCTACATGACAAAAATTCATCAATTCCTCATGGAATAGTACGCGGCTAGCCCCAGAGTGCGTAACTTTGCGCATGTTTGACTTGATCGCCAGACGGGTTGAGGAGTTGCTTCGTTCTTGTGCCTAGTAAACATCTTGAATCAATATGCACTAGGCATAATGCAACTCTTACCATCTCAGTAAATTCCACACCTCCTGCGTTGCCGACTGGTGAAATTATTCCTCACGGACCTTTGTCCATCGTGACGAGTTGCTGCTCTTCTGGGCCAAGAATTCGCCTAGTCTAATACCATGTTGCAGTTGCTAGTTTTCAGGACAAAACTTGGCGTCGCTCCTCTACTCACGATAATTTTTGCGTTTTTTTTTGTGCGTATTCTCAATCGAACTATGCAGGATCTTTTTTTTTTTCATGGTCTGTCCACGAGTTCCGTGTACGTCCCTAACTGTACGAGACGGTTCATCAATAAGCCACGGTCGAGGCCCAATATCATCTTAGCCAGGGAGGTCTGTTGCCGGCGATGCCACAGTTGAAATGTGAGATCAATATGGAAACAAGGCATATTTGTGCGCCTACCGTTGATATTTGAAGAAATAGGATGCATAGTGATGTAAAGGGAGGAACTCGATGCTACTTTGACAATTGAAAACGCAACCCGATTGTATTGCCAAGGCCATGAAATATGGTAGAAACAGGCGCGGTAAATGTTCTTTTTCCAAAACTCACAGCTTCGTGATTGTCAAGATTTTCTTGCATCTTCAAGTAGTGTCGACGGGGTTGATAGCATTGGGACAATTAGCCCAACCCTCACTTCTAGGGAACTCGTGAGTCGTCATCGTAGGCATGACTCAACCAAAGGAATCAATAGCTGTGTTCGATCTACGGGTGACACAACCGTCGGTCCATCGAGTCCCAACTGATTGAAGCCGCGCTGTCAAATCTCTGCAACCAAACTAGCACTTGAGCTATCAGTCCGTTATGAGCAAGTATGAATCACAGTGAATCATTTAAACTAATACCGTTTGATCCTAGCTGCCTATGCAACAGACTTGGTATGTTCTACAAAGGGACTCGCCGAAGCTTGCCTGGAATAGGTCAATTCTCATTGACCTTTGGCGACGATCACCGGTCACATGCAGCCAGGCTTACTGCACAACATCAAACCCAACGGCCGACATTGTAAAGGGACCAAAAACCCCATCCAAAGCAGCGCAATTCTCTCTACGCAGTACCTATACATTATGATACCAGGGAGAAACATGCTAGGCAACAATCTCCTCGATGTGCTGGGTAACCAACCATCCCTGCACAAATTATACACCCAGATAGCGTCCATCTACGCCGTCACCGATCCCGAGGTCCACGGTCACATCATCAATACTCTGAGAAACGGACTCGACAAATTAGCTGAGAGCTTTCCATGGCTCGCAGGCCATGTCATCAACGAAGGGGCCAGCGAAGGTGTCACGGGTACCTACAGGATCATACCTACTGACAAGATCCCGCTCGTCGTCAAGGATTTGCGCGACGACGCCTCAGCACCAACCATGGGCGCCATGCGACAAGCCAGGTTTCCCTTTAGCATGCTGGACGAGAGTGCCATTGCTCCATGCATGACTATCAATATGCCTGGAATTCCCATCGGCCTAGTTGACGATCATGGGCCGGTTTTTGCCGTCCAGGCAAACTTCATCCAAGGCGGCTTAGTCTTGACCATCGTCGGACAACACAATGCCATGGACATGGTCGGGCAGAACAACATCATCAAGTGGCTGTCACGAGCTTGCCACGGTGACGTCTTTTCACAAGATGAATTAGCAGTCGGCAACATGGACAAGAGCCAAAGTGTTCAACTCCTCGACGCCTCGTGGGAGCCTGGCGCCGAGATTGAGCATCAGCTGCTGAAACCGCCCGTCGCAGCCGAGGAGAGCACAAAGTCTCCAGGCACACCTCCCAGATTGTCTTGGAGCTACGTCAATTTCCCCCCGGCATCGCTGAAAGCCCTCAAATCCGAGGCGACGGCCACCAAGCCCGCCAACTCGGCCTTTGTGTCCACCGACGACGCCGTCTGCGCATTCATCTGGGACATGTCTCTCCCGAGCCCGGGCAAACCGCCTCCCCGCCGACGCAAATACGACCTTTGCGCGTGCCATCGATGTACGCTCACGGTTAGGCCTACCGGCCACGTATCCAGGGGCCCTCACCAACATGACGTACAACCGGTCGTCAATAGGAGCAGTGGGTGCACAGTCGTTGGGATCCGTGGCATCTGATCTTCGCAAACAACTTGACCCCAGCGTTGTAGACGTGGCATATAACACCCGCGCCCTCGCGACGTTTCTCAGCCGCTGCGCAGATAAAAGCCAGGTCGTCATCACTGGGTGTGTAGATGCTTCGTCGGGCGTCATGCTCAGTTCATGGGCTGGCGTTGATCTTTACGACCTGGACTTTAATCTTGGACTGGGACGGCCCGAGGCAGTGCGGCGACCGGGATTTCTCCCTGTTGAGAGCTTGATGTACATTATGCCCAAGTCTCCGCGTGGTGAGATGGCGGTGGCAATGTGCATCAGGGATGAGGACTGGCAACGACTCAAGGAGGATGAGGAATGGAGCAAGTTTGCCGAGTTTATTGGGTAGCCGGCTGCACTTACATGGCGCATTGGGGCATTGGAATGAAGAAGAGTCCAGTTTAGACTAAGACATGGTATTCGTTGGTATTTGTAGGAAAGCTTGGGGTCATTGTATTTTGTTCGTCTTTGCGATGGCTATAGTTTCGATGCTGGGTCATCTACTCGCAGCCTCGTGCGATATGACAAACTACCGTGCCACACTACCACCTAGCTTACAGCTTTCATCAACCTTGTCAATGAGGAAGCACCCTACGCAGCATCTTGGAAGCGGCATCACCAACTCTATTTAGCTAACATTGAAGCTGAGCACTTGTGTTGTTTAGCACAAACTCTTCACCTTGCTGCATTCTCGAGACGTACAACATTGAAGTTCAGCCGTAGCATTCCCATCACAAAACGGTCAGAATACTTACACACTTGCAAGTCTAGGCTTGAAGTGGGATACGACGTTGGAGTTTATTCGACAAGTGTTCAATAGCGACGACATGCGCGTCAGACTTGATGGTCTTACTGTAGGGACAGAGAACTCTGCTACGTCCTGGAGCGGAGTGCGCTCTAGAACACACATCATGATGCTGCTCTGGCTGATGCTCTCCATCAGTTCATCTAGTACTGCATTTGGGGCAGCCCTGCGCGCATCTCCAGGGCTGGGCTGACCGTTTGTGTGACCAGAGTTTCCGCCACATCAAAACAGTACGGCATCGAGACTCCTTACTCGGCATTGTGGCCGATCGAGAGGCGTCAGGCTAAAGGCTGTTGGCATGGTCCCAGTATTGTTGCCCACTGAGGCTTTGAGCTTCTGGCTACCAACGTATGAGTTGAAAGTTGATGGCGTCAGTGGCGTGTAGCTCCACAGCGAGGATATCAACCCAGTTAACCCTCATTTCCTTGCCATGTCGATTCTTGCGTGTCGAGCTGTCTACATTCGCGGTGTATCATGACACTCGAGGCCGTATGCGGCACAAGAACACGGTTCATTCTTCTTTCTCTTCGACGGCGGCTGATGATGTCCCGGTGGGTGTTTTGCCTTGATGTGCGTGGTGTTGTGCCAGCGCGCCGCGCAGCAATGAATGCTGTCTTGTTGCAATTGACTTTTACCAGTGTCTCTCCTTTTCAGCTGGGCGGGTTTGCCAACTCTATTTTTAAAGTGTTGTCGTGGGCATTTTTTGCCCGAGCCTCGCTGGATAACTCGGCTAGCGAGGCCTCATAGTCGATTCTGCCCCTATCCCTTCGAGTGTGCGCAGGTCCAATTTTTGTACCGGACCAGGGTTCTAGCCAATAGTAATTACTTATTTAAAAGATACATATACTTAGAGATTATGATTTTTAAAGATACTTAAGTATATAAGAATATACTAGTTATTATTGCTAATAAAAGACTACTTTTAAGTATCCTCAAGTATGATGAAAAAAGTCTGGTGGGTTGAATACATCAATTGGACCTGCGCACATTCAAAGGGATAGACATGTACCGCGCCGTTGTACTTTCATGGTCTCCCTTCTGTCCCCAAGTCGAATGGTAACAGAAATCCTCGAGCTCTTTGTGAGCTGATGGCAGGGATAAACTTGAGCAATCAACGGAGTATGTAGGGTAACAAAATGCCAACAGCCGACGCCACCAAACTCCACCGCATCAACATACCAGATCAACAGCCACAACTTGGCCAATGGTCGGAATTGAATATTCGTAATTACTACCATGGCTACTCCGTAGATTCCCCCGCCCTCAGGATTCGGTGTTTTAATACGAAGCACGGGATTCTCGATGCGACCGCAAGGCATCATCAAAGGCAGCAGCTACAGCTTGTTGTTCAAGGATCGATACAACGCCTGGTTTTGGCACACGGCCGATGGCATCACCATCAGGGCTTCACCCCCCAAAGTCTGCTGCATCGCTCACGGCCAAGCCAGTCCATCGTTTGTGGCGGCTTGGTTCGTGCGCGATCGTGGATGCCGAGCCGCACTTGGGCCGCGGCACATAATGTTCCCTCTGACAGCTCCCTGCTCCGGGGTTTTCTTTCTTCATGTCGCCAACTCGTGTGCCTCCCTCTCAGGCGGTCCAGTGGGCATCTCGTGGGCCTGAGACCAATGCTGCCCCCCGTGGGCATGGCCGACACTGCTGGGGGAGTAAGCCGGCCCCGGGCCCTGAAACGGCGTGGAAGTGACGCTCTCCGTTACGCTAGAGACTGGATAACCACTGGCATATGAGTACTCCGAGACAAACGGCTGCTGGGTAGGACTAAAAGCCCGCTTCTTTCGCCGCCGACGAAGGAGCATGAATGCTGAAAGACCGAGGATCGACAAGCCAGCTGCAAAGGTCAGCTTTACTCGTTCAATTTACAGGCAGGTCCCCGCTTACCGAGTCCTCCGATGACGCCGCCTACAATGGCGCCCACTGGCGTTGACGATGAGTTTGGCGGTGGTGGTGGCGGCGGCGGCGGCGTCGTCGTCGTCGTCGTACTGGTCGACGTGGTGCTACTGGTGGTTAGAGTGTAGCCAATAGTTGTCGTGTCACTGCTGGTCGTCTCAGTAGCATGATAGTAGATGGGAAAAGTTGTCGCGGCAGTCGCACACCTCTGAAAGGTGTATCCGAGGAACGACGAGTCTGCGTACTGAACGATTGCGCAAAAGGGGCTCGCTGTGTTGGAGCTATGTTCTCAGAGCAATTAGCAATTTCACATTACTCTCATTACAGGGTGTATCATTGATGCCATGTCCCTTACCAGTATAGGGTATAGCTCAAGTCGGCGCCGCTTGCTGCTGCCGAAGATTCTAGTGGGAGACATGTTGTCGGGAATTTGCATGGACTTGTCGTTGTACAGCAGCCGAATGCCTTGTATTGCGAATAGGTAGCGCAGAAATAGGAGCCTCCGCAAGTAAATGCCTGGTCTGGGGAACGTCAAGGTTAGCTCAAGGACGTGAGACAAATGTGAGAGTCTTGACCGTAAAATCACCACGTACTGGCGTCTCCATATAGATATCCGCACGTGTGAAGCTGTGCTGGCGAAGTCGTCGCGCGTCCGAATATTGCTAGATGGTCATGAGGGACAGCGGCGATTGTCGGGCTGGGGCCGGCTTGATATGTTTCTTGTGGTTGTAGCTCCGTGGTCGGTTGGAGCATTGATCTGGCGCTGGCCAGAGGATGCTTGCGCGATACGACGAGTGCGACGAGGGCATAGCGTCGCGACGAAACCATTTCGTTGCTGTCTGGTACGCGTGTAAGAAATAATATGCTTCCAATCCGCGATGGATTGATCTGCGAACTGTCACAGCGTATGTGTCTAACTTTATAATATCCGTCTTGGACGCGCTTCGTCTACATAGCAGCTGAACCACAGGTGCCGCCACACGCGTAGATGGCCTACCCAAAGCCAATAGTAGTAAACGAATATTGGGAACTTTGGTCCGTTGGCTTCAAGGCGTGGCCACCATTGAACGACAAGTCAAGTAGTTGACCATTGGTCTAGAACCAGCTGAGCACGTCACCAAATCCGAGACGCCTCCAACAATTCCCACAAATGTATTGCTACATCTAGATCATCTTGCTACGATATTGTGCAAAGTTGTTATATCCGTATAGAGAAATCTGCTTCTCTTGGTAAGCATCCAGATAACCATTTCCATCACTCATAGGGGTTGAGAGTCTGGGGCTAACCTAGAGTTGATTTCGCCCGCTTTTCCTTGTGAGACGAGCTGGTGCCGATAGCTGCGAGGTTTGCACTCTTGCCCGGTAGTAGTGTCCTAGCTACCTCCATAACCACATGGGCAGTTATTTGGACTACTACACTCGAATATAGATGAGCAAGTCGAAGACAGCCACTTGTGAAACCAACTTCACTCGTTAAAACTGGAATAAGTTTGGCAACGTATTATATCTTGGCCACTAGAAAACGATACCTCTAAGAGTTACACACAATACTTTTCTACACAAACCGAGCCCCTTCACGCGCTCCCACGAATCCATCTTCAGTGTTGGAAGAAGTTCGTGAGGCCCAACATAACATCTTGATAGAAGGACGATTGTAGAAACAATAAGGGTTAACAGGACCTGATGTAACTTGTGCTTAGAGGAGGAGAATGGCAAGATAAGCGCCAAGGACAGCCCCCAATCCAGCCTTTGCCTTATCGGCAGGACCTTGACTCGGCGGGCTTGTGGGCTGACCCCCAGGAGACTCCTGGGCAGCGCCGCCACCTTGCCCGCCAGGTTGGCCCGGTTGGCCCGGTTGACCAGGTTGACCAGGTTGCTCAGCGTTGGCTGGGCCAGCTTCCCCGGGTGGCTGAGCACCGGCAGGAGCGGCGCCGGCTTCACCAGGTTGCTCAGCACTGGCAGGAGCGGCGCCGGCTTGCCCAGGTTGCTCAACATTGGCAGGGCCGGCTTCTCCAGGTTGGTTAACGGGCTGAGGTTGTCCGGTGCCTGCTTCCGGCTGGCCGCTGGCTGGCTGTGGCAAACCACCGCCGCCTCCGGGAGCACCGGGAGCACCTGGAGCACCTCCGGGACCACCGCCAGGAGCACCAGGGCCACCACCACCAGGAGCGCCCGGAGCACCAGGGCCGCCTCCGGGAGCACCACCTCCAGGAGCACCGGGAGCGCCTGGAGCACCAGGACCGCCTCCAGGACCACCACCACCGGGGGCACCAGGAGTTCCAGGACCGCCTCCGGGGCCACCGCCGCCGGGAGCTCCAGGAGCTCCAGGACCGCCTCCGGGGCCACCACCTCCAGGAGCACCGGGAGCACCAGGGGCACCAGGACCGCCTCCGGGACCACCGCCACCGGGGGCACCAGGAGTTCCAGGACCGCCTCCGGGGCCACCGCCGCCGGGAGCTCCAGGAGCTCCAGGACCGCCTCCGGGGCCACCACCTCCAGGAGCACCGGGAGCACCAGGGGCACCAGGACCGCCTCCGGGACCACCGCCACCGGGGGCACCAGGAGTTCCAGGACCGCCTCCGGGGCCACCACCGCCGGGGGCGCCCGGAGCACCAGGACCACCTCCGGGGCCACCGCCGCCAGGAGCACCAGGAGCACCAGGAACACCAGGACCACCTCCGGGACCACCACCGCCGACCGGGCCAGGCAGACTCTCAGGCGGAGTACCTTCAACGGGAGGAACTGCCCCTGGTGGACCTCCAACGGGCGGACCACCCTCAGGCGGCTGCGGTACCGGCTGCGGTACAACAGGTGGCTGTGGTACAGCCTCTGTCGGCTGAGGCGGTGGTGCAGGCGGTGGTGCAGCCGTTGTTTTAGCCTCCTTCGTCGTTCCAGGCGGTGTTACTCTAGTTTTACTCTCCGTTTCAGCCTGTGTTCTGGTGCTCCTCGATTTAACGCTTTCGGAGCGAGTGCGGGACTTGCTTCTCTCACTCGTAGACCTTGCTGTAGGCTTGCTGGTCTGGTGTTTAGAGCTGGTGAGGGGACGCTTGCTACTCTCATGCTTGGAACTTGGACGCCTGCTGCTCTCATGCCTAGAGCTTGTAACAGTTTTGCTAGTCTCATGCTTGGTGCTTGTAACACGCCTGCTGCTCTCACGCTTGGTGGTTGAGAGAGGTTTCTTGCTGCTTTCATGCCTAGAGCTTGTAACAGTTTTGCTAGACTCATGCTTGGTGCTTGTAACACGCCTGCTGCTCTCACGCTTGGTGGTTGAGAGAGGTTTCTTGCTGCTTTCATGCCTAGAGCTTGTAACAGTTTTGCTAGTCTCATGCTTGGTGCTTGTAACACGCCTGCTGCTCTCACGCTTGGTGGTTGAGAGAGGTTTCTTGCTGCTTTCATGCTTGGTGCTTATAACAGGCTTGCTGGTCTCATGCCTGGTGCTTGGGGGAGGCTTCTTGCTGCTTTCATGCCTAGAGCTGATAGTAGGCTTGGTAGTCTCATGCTTGGTGCTTGGGGGAGGTTTCTTGCTGCTTTCACGCCTAGAGCTTATAGCAGGCTTGGTAGGCTCATGCTTGGAAGTCGGAGGAGGCTTGCTGGTCGTCTCATGCTTCAAGGTGGTTGTAGCAGGCTTCTGGCTCTCTGGGTTCCAGGTTGGGGCAGGCTGCTTGCTCTCAGGTTTCCAAGTCGCAGCAGTCTTGTCACCATCATGTTTTGGGTCTGGAGCAGGATTGATAGTATCTGGCTCAAGTTAGAATACTTGTAGAATTTTTGCTAATATTAGCAAGAGCCTTACCAGCGGCAGCAAGTCCAGACGCCAGGTAGGCGGCAACCACAAGCCGAGTGACCTTCATTTTGCCTCGTGGTCTCGGAACAAGATAGCAAAATGAGCTTGGGCAAATGTCAACGAAACTTGGTGAAGTGGATGACTGAAAAATACGCAAGTCGTCACAACTTGTTGCCGATAAGACGAACCATATGGTAATTCTGGCCTACATGCCCTCACATCTTTATATTCGTCTGAGGAGCTAGACGAGCAAATAAGGTATGCCTGTCTGCTACCGGACTGGGACATCACATAGCTTAGGCCACATTGCGTCGAAACACACGGCAGTAGAAGAATCTACCGGAAACAGAAAAGAAAACCTGAAAACAGTCAGAAAATTTGCGAATATCTATACTAATAATCCCGGAAGCGTAGATTTGGTATAAATTAGCTACAGTGTCGTTGATGTGCTGCGGGCCAGCCCTGCGTCCACGTCAGGTGAAGTGATGGCTCTCGCCTCGGTGACTGGTGCAGAAGACCACGCCACCATCTTTGAATGCCAGCCACTGGTAAAAGTGTTGAAGAATCTATTCAGTTAAATACCAAAAGCAATGGTCTTCAAAGACAAAGTGTGCAGTGGAGCAGGAGAGTGGTTATGGCGTAAACTCAAAATACCGCCGATGGCTACGATAGACTTTCGGAAAATTCTAAACTCCAAGATTTAAAGAGAGCCAAACTAAAACTTTCGTCAGTAGGTTTAGCAGAATGAGAGGGCTGTTAAAAGTTAATTATTGGACCTCAGGGGAGCCTGACACATGAGTTGCTCGCGGCCTTGAGGCACCAGACCCTACAACGTTAAGCCAGGCAAGGAACAGAAAGGAGTCATTCTGAGAACTAACCAAATAACGAACATAGAATGGGAATATTCCCATTGTTAAGCGGTCGCTCGTGTTGCCCATTGTATGCAGCGCCAAATGGTGAGTCAGAAGGCTAACATAATGGTGCTCAACGTGCAACACAAGGTTCCAGGCCGTCAAAGTTAGACGATGACATAACAGGAACCAGTTTCAGGCAATTTGAATCATTTATCCACCACTCGTGAAAACGGTATCACTCGTTGTCTTGGCCTGCCTTCACGCTGCCCCTGGCGCAGATGGAGCTTGATCTGATGAGCGGCGAAAGCGTTCCTATGACGGAAGAAATTCAATACCCTAGCCATGAGAAGGCCCAGGTTGGTATCAGAGCACGAAATCAGCAGTGGCTATTTCATATGTAATTACAGTTCAAACGAATGCAGGGACATAGTTTTGATACGTCCAAGACAAGATCAGACGTTGGCGTTGCCGCTTTGATCTGTTGGTGAGGGGATCCAGTATGCGGTCTGCTGAAAGCAACGGACAGCACTCAGTGTAATGAGTAGCCACCTCATCGTCTAAATCATCACATAGATAGTGGCATAGGAAAATAGAGACCGAGAACGGAGTCTCAAATATGATTTGCAGCCATCGGATGATTTCGGCAGCAAAGGAGTCGCGACGTGATGAAAAGCAGACGAGATAGTACCATGTAAAACGCCATGTCAGTTCTCTAAGCATAAAAGGCATTTCCAATATCAGATGACGACCGGAATGATGGCTGGCTTCTGTCAATCCGATGATGCTTCGCTACTAACCAAGGTAAGAGAGTGGCTAAGCCCTCAAAGTTTATAAATCAAGATTGACTTTTTGTCCACCAATCCCTCCCCATGCACCCTAATCTCGGACGGGAGCTTCACAGACCTCTTTGAATCGACATACTCGGATATGTCGAAAATGGTGCCCTTTTCATTTCGAGTAGCGGCATTGTTTACTAGAATATCGACCGTGCCAAATGCGGCTTTGATCCTTTCTGCCACATCGGTGCAGTTGACTGAGTGGCTCAAGTCGCTGGCAATGAGAACAATCTCCCCTCCATTCTTTTCTAGCTGGGCTTTTGTGTGCTGCGCATCCTGTTCTTCGGCGGGTAGGTACACGACGGCCACTTGGGCCTCTTCCATGGCAAAAAGAATTGCCACAGACTGGCCAATTCCAGAATCTCCGCCAGTAATCACGGCATTCTTGCCTTTGAGCTTCCCACACGGGATGTAGGGGGCTTTCCCTTCCTCTGCGTGCTGGAGGTGGACCTTATTAGGCTTCGGTGCCATGTCTCGCTCGAGACCAGGCTTGTCTTGGGTGGTGCCGCATTTATCACCAGATGCTGGGTGGACGACTTTCTGAACGGCTTCTTTTGCGGCTTCCATTGTGAATCGAGATTCCGGGGTTTGATTCCAGAGACAAGACAGAAACAAGGTCGACTGAACGATGAATTTATTTGACTGGATTTCAATAAGCCTCACGGTTGGCATTGATCCTTCTTATATCCGCTTATCGCGAGTCCGATGAAGCAGCTTGATACAACCTGTTCCCAAGGTTATATTCCCTTGACGTCAGGAGAGGTGAGAGAGGAAGGAAAAAATTACTAAATGATATCATGCTGTGCTCTTAGGATGGAAGATTCCGTGGCAACTTGATGTATGGGCGACGTAATGAGTACGTAGAGCATCGGGACAAGGTGGGTTGTTCATCCCTTTCAATGTGCGCAGGTCCATTTTTTGTAACGGACCAGAGTTCTAGCTAATAATAAGTAACTAAGATTTTAAAGAGATATAAGTATATAAAAATATACTAGTTTATTATTCTTAATAAGGGAGTATCTTTAAGTATCTTTAAGTATTATAATAGAAGTGGGTTAAAAACATCAATTGGACTTGCGCACATTCAAAGGGATGGTGACGAACACTTTCCGAACAGATGGCACCCTCGACAACCACTTCGAATGTATACCGTATTATAAGAATGTCAATATGACGTCGCTGTATGACTGAGAGAAAATCATGGTGGTCTCGGCTACTTGGGCCACATCAAGGACATCATGGTGATGATTTTTTGAGCATGGTGTAAGCATGTCATTATGACACCACGATTTCCACCGCCGCTGCCCTACAGTGAACACACAGGGAAACAAATTGCAGTGGTGAAACAGCACTTATAAATATGGCTAGTTGCTCGTGATAACGGACGCTCTTAGTTCCCGCTGGACGCGCTTTCATACACATCTACTACCTCATTACGAATCATTGTAACATCTCCACCTACTGCGAATCGCCCTAGTTCTTTGCAATACCCCATCCTCACTACGTGTGCCATTAACTGATCAGGCAACCGTCGCTCCTAGACTCGGGACGTGCATCACGACATGACTAGTCAACAAACAACGGTCGGAGCTCAAGGCGGCCTAAACCAGCCAGGCCCGGCACCAGGCACGGCAGGGCCACACCGTCACGATATAATCAACAAGCTGGATCCTACCGTCGACAGCCAATTTGGGGGCGCCCAGGTCCTAGCGTCAGGGATGAATACATCACCACGAGGAGCTACCGCTGCCCAGGCGCCTGCTGCCCAGGCTGCTGCCCATATTGAAGGCGGCAGCAACAAGAATGAGCCAAGACACATCTCCCGCTTGGGCAACGTTCTCTATCCGCGGGTAGACAGCAGCAAGATTCCTGAGAGCGGCCTGGGAGAGCGCCAGGCTCCCGGAGCTTCCATCACATCGTCAACCAACGCTCCAGAGGGCACATATGGACCGCACTCGACTCGAACAGCAAACACTCTGGATCCCCGCGTCGACTCTGACCTTTCCGGCTACAAAGGGGGCGTGCCAGCGCAGGGCCAGCCTACTGCGGCGCAGCCTGCTCCTACCACGACCGGTCCGCATAGCACCGACACGATGAACAAGCTGGATCCGACTGTGGAAAGCCAGGCTGCCCAGCCGCAGGCGACACAAAGATCTGTCTAAGTGATTCCCTTTATGTGCCAGTTTGTAATTATATCTGGCGTTTGTCTCTCTTTAAAAGTGTGACAGGGACGTGTTGTACGATGCGACCCAACCGTCGGGTTTCTGGAGAGGCAACTGACGGCACCCGGAAGCAGCTAGTTGAGTCGACTACAGAGCCGGCTCTTGTTATGAAGTTCAGGAGATCAAGGACATGATGCTCTACGAATTCGATGAGCAGAGGCATATCGCTCTTTTGGCACTGTCCGCCTCGAGAAATGTGCATAATCTTCATAGTTTGATAAGTACCTAGTAGTAATTTTATGTGGGACATGTTGCGCAGAAACTTCAAAGGCATTCGTGTCATGACATCCGTGTTTTGGGCAATTCTAGATGGGCTTCTTGTTCCATGTTGTTGAAGAGCCAATTGCCCGAAGCGAATGTCTGGACTACAACGTCGTCCGGATTTTCCGAGTCTATCCAGTCAAGATTGCTGTTAGGTCTGCTCTGGTCCTTGGCCGTGCTCCTTGACACGATCAAAGGATTAAAGCCGCCTTGCAGAGGGGCTACAAATCGAGCCAAGTCGAACCAGACAGCACATAATGCTCTGTGCAAGGCGTTCACCCCGCATAACCGCAGCCGGTTTCGGATAACGTTGCCCGAGTTCTAAAACTCAATCGAGTCACGCGCTGGACAGACAAGTGTCTCGCTACGTTTAGCAAAGACTTTCGATATGACGATGTTGGGGGAAAGCATCGGGTAGATTTATCGAGGAAACGTGCTGCCTTGACGGCTCCGCAACGTCACGATGCTGCGACTCCGGCCCTGGGGGACTGGTCTCGCAGGCGACAAGCCCATGCGCGGATCTTTGCCAGTTGAGGTTTTCGGTCTGCGATAGTCAAGCCAATCATGCTCGGCGGAAGTGTCCCCGGAGGTGACTGATTGCCGCACCCAAGAGCTTGCGACGTCCAGCATGAATCCCACGGACTGGAACTCCTTTCACCGCATTACCGTCTGTAATTTGTGCATCATGTTTCCTTTATTGGGGTTTATAGGCGTAGATCGTATACCTAGACTCGTCGTGTGGTATGCTGCTTTAAGCATCCGTGATGTCACCATGTCGTGGCTACTGCGCTTCAGGAGCGGTCTCCGAGGGACGAATGACGTTGCTGCACTATGAGGTCAGACTGTCGCCCTTTTCAGTTTCTAGCAGTCTCTTTGGGCACGGTCAAACCAATCATATGTGCTGGAGGCATCCCGAGTAGTTGCAGCCGGAACCTAAAAGGTAGCGCTCCCGCGTCAGGGGCTCAGCGATGGCGTAGGCTTTACGAACCAGGGATACGCTCTGACAGATGTTCTCTAGAATGACAAGTCATAATATCCGTTCAGTGTGTTCCGTCATCTGAATTTCTACCGCCGCCTTGGCGGGTCAGTTGGAACAACAAAGCAGCCACGGCGAACAGTGAACAACTTGTCAGTACGGCATAGAGCCCGGCTTCATAGCCAGATGGAGCCGTCGACAAAACAGTAGCATCTTGGACTCGGACCAGCCTCCGGTGTTTTCAGGCCAAAGCGTCGCCTTGATGCAGTAATCAAGTTTTCCGAATGTTGATCATGATGGAATACACATTCATCCAGCTACTCCACCCAGCCACATAAATACAAGGTGGTGACGGAACAATTTTATGTATTTCCATTTCAACAAGAGACTACGATAATCATATGCCCTAGCTTGCCTTAAGAACGGGATACCAGACCAGGCCCAGTTCCTTCAAAGCATCAAGGTCCATTGCGCATTTATTCCAAGGCACAGTATAGTATAGTCATGAAGCCGTCAACTCTTCCATATGACAGCGGCGAATTTTATGGGATAAAAACCCCACAAGGCAAAGTCATGGTATCTACAAATCTCCTCATGGCCTCTGACAATATGACCGATGAGAGCCAGGCACTACTTTCCTATCAAAATCAGCACACCAAAGGCATCATGCCCGAGGCATATCCGACAGCGATCAAGGCCAGCCCCAACCTTCCTGGATATGTGGCCCCAGTAGGCACCGGGACGCTGCCGTTACCGTGCCCGGAAGCTGATATTGCTCCATTTGGTAGTTGCTCGCCTGTTGAGACAAGTGAGCCGCGGCCAGCTGATCCTCCCGCTTGTTCTTCCGGTCTGGACGTCGCCACGGAAACTATACCGTCGTCTCCATGTCAATACAAGATTAGTGACACCACGCCGGGGCGTGCTTTGCCGGCTCTCGTGCCAAAAAGTCACAGCATGGCTCCTGAGACGGGTCTGGTACAGAAAGATGACGAGCCAATTCCGTCCTACATGACGCCGCAGGCTATCAGGGCAAGAAATATTATACTTGCATGTTCCCTCTGAACAAAAAGACCCAACAAGGTCGCTCGCGCACCTCGACCCAGCGCCCGGCACGTTTCCTACCCCGAGAACCCCCAAATGCTAAAGCGACGGAAGCCGGATATGTGTTTCTGTAGTAGATGTTTTCGAAGGAGGATACGGCCGACTTGTTAGAAAGATCTAGTACATTTATCTTGGAGTCGGAGGAGTTTTTCTTCTGTTTCTGGTCCTTTTTTTTTTTGGAAGGGGAGCTGGTTCGTAAAT
The DNA here is from genome assembly GCA_000814955.1 of Metarhizium guizhouense ARSEF 977. NCBI lineage: Eukaryota > Fungi > Ascomycota > Sordariomycetes > Hypocreales > Clavicipitaceae > Metarhizium > Metarhizium guizhouense. The sequence continues at coordinate 19,681 of AZNH01000052.1, read as the reverse complement.
TCTCAGTGTACGGTCCTAACCCGCCCCTTCTTTTGTGTAGAGTATTTTTGACACAGTCTCTTGATATGAATTTTGGAGCTAGAGCGTTTTCTATTTCTATGGTATCAACGCCAACCTTTCACTCATGTTTAGTAATACTTCCTGTGCGTTGGAACATATTTTGTCCCCCTCTCCCCCCATGCAACAAGAAGCCCAAACCTTGGGAATCGATGCAAGATGAAAAGCCTGCCAGCAACGGTGCTAATTTGGACAAAACGCTAAAAATCACCCTCGTCTCCTACGCCAAACGTGCTTCGGGGCGGCCCGGGCTTCCCGCAGCGCACCACGGCAGAAGAGGTGGAAGGAGTTTCGTGAGCTTGCCCCATGACGACGCGTCCATCATGAAGGAGAGAGTGCAATGTGTGCAAGATGACTACATTGTCGAGTCCGCTTTGGATATATTTCACGCAGTACCCAGATTCCTCAGGTTACTTGGAGCTGGTTCCTGGCAATATTCGCTGCCGGATGTGCGGAGCCCATCTTGGTAAGCAGCAGGCGCGCATGATCGGTCGCCGACATTGTGATGTATGGCGATGCTGTCCTTACATTGCCTTCATCCGGACTTGGAGACTGTTGCATGGGTATCATCTCATCCTCCTGTGCAGTGTGCTGTAGGCGCAGGTGTACCGAGCTCATGGACCTGCCCTCCGTTTCCATACTCAGACCAAGCATACCCGCAGTGCAAACGAAATAAGGCATGAGTCCAGACACGCGCCGGAGAGTAAAAAGGTCATCGTAGGACTGAGTCAGGGCCAGCACGGATTGCGCAGTCTCTCTACATATCGTAAATGGCCGAATGTCCGTGCTCCCCATGTCCCTACCGATGAGAGGCCGGAAAGCACATAGGAGGCAGTAGTGGTAATATATGCTGCATCATAGTTAGGTCCCTGTGCCTCTTTGCCGGCGTCGTGTGCTTACTGGGCGAATAATACAAACGGCGTTCTGCCGCAGTCACTTTCGGCGTAGGCAAACAACTCCTTGTACCAGTCCAGACACTTCTTGTAGAAGGCCCTCACGTTACCCGAGCCACTTCGGATGCTTGAGCGAGCCAATGCTATGAAATTGTACACCCATTCGGTCAACTCGAAGATCTTGCCCGAAATGAACTGCATACCAAGCATCTGCAAGTTGCGCCCTCCTGGGGTCAAGGCTGCGATCCTGTTACCCAGCAGACTCTCGACTACTTTGTCTTTGTCTTCGAGTACGCACCTGGACTAGACCCACGACCGCCGTTTCTGGTTTGCATGATCGGATGTAGCGTATTCAAGATGGATACATGTGCTTGGGCGGTGGAAAGTTGAATGGTAAACACGCGCCCCGTGGTCAAAAGTAACATGCTGCAAAACATGTCAAATAGCCACCCAACACAAGTCGTGGCATGTTTTATTCACATACCGAGACAGCGATACCGCCCCACAGTAGGTAATGTCCAGCACTCTCTCGTATTGCTCACCCTTGTTGCGAACTGAAGAGTCGGGGTCGTGATACTCTTTAATATTAGCCATGAAATTTTCCGCATACTCCTGAGCCTTGGCTTCTTGTCCACATCGCAGGTGATAGAGTGAGAGTACTCCGATTGCTTGTATGTCCGGAAGGACCTTGGACCGGTGTTTGTGCAGCTTTGCATTGGCCTGGTCAAAGAAGGTTTTGCTCCCAATCCACCCAGATGGGAAAACTTCAAGTTCGTCCTTGTCTTCGTTTACCAGGCGACATGCCAGTGCTAGGATGGCGCACACCAAGGCCGAGGAACAAAACTGGCTCGAGTCGCTATAGAAGCTCTGCAGAAAAAGATCGTGAGATAAAAGGCTGAAAGGGAGGTAGTCCCAAGAAAAAATGGCGTCGATGAGGTGATGTATGTGCGCCTTTGTCCATCCTACCTGGGTCCACCTATCCTGATGCCAGTGAGACACGTAGGCGTCGAGTGGCCGCGGGGGAAGAGTCAGTATAGTTGACTGGTCTGTGTCGGGCGCCAGCCTGTTGCTCCTTGAAGTAGGGCGACAGTGCTTCCACGAGCGCAATTGTTGAAAACATGAGCTGGGAGAGTCGTCGCTCGCTGTGCCAGGCGGCGTCGTGGCACTGGTTTCCTTGCTTTGGACAAGTATGCTCCCAATGTCTACGCCACGCCGAACCTTTTCAAAGACTCGTTTTGCATCTGCTTCGTTTGCGACTTGGAGAAGCCCATGGAGTTTCTCATACATGGTGTTGGTCGCTTCCATCTCCTCGAATCTCCTCTTGATGGCTTGCAAATGTGTCTCGCCTGACCTGTCCGTTTCGTAGAGACAAGTCTCGCCTTTGGTCGCGCAGCTTGCACACGTCGGGCGCTCCCCGCTACACTATTAATATGGTTTCTTAGCCATCAAGCAAGATTGCAAAGAGAAGTAACTGCCATACTTTGGACTTTCGCTTTTGACAAGCCAAGCACGCAGATTTTGTCGGGTGTTTGCGCCGCGTTGATGTCGACGCTTGGGTTGGGGGTATCGGGCCATGCCGACGGTCTTCGGGCTTACTCGGGAGTAATCGTCGAGGTTGGTGGTTTTTGGAGCTGCTCTGTCTCCTCTTGCGTGCCATAATTCCAGACGTCCCTTGTTCTGACTCGGGGCCAAAGAGGATATACAAGGGTCCGAACGGGGATCTCAAGACAGCGGGAGAGAAATGCGCCGGATGCGTCGAGTTTGAGTCTGGTGTCGATCTGTTACCCCACAGCACCCCAATTTTTCTACCGTCAGGCTCGGTCCCGCACCACCACATTGCTAGCTGGATAATTGCGGGGCATGAGTTAGACTATACCTAATCAGTGCTCGCGTCCCGGCACAGGCCGCACGTGATACAAAGAGCTGGTCAAGCCGTGGCCAAACAGAACGCGCAACGATTCCGTGACGTTCATGCTCTAGTCTTGACCGAGGGCATTCGCAAAAGGAAATGGCTACTACCAGCTGCCCAACCGCGCACCACACTCGCCCCCCGACGACGAGCAGGACACCTACTCGCCCGAATGTAAAACTAATTGTAGCTAGGGTATGCGAATCGGGACGACGAATAACTATACCGAGAATAGCACACAAGTCGGCTCAAAATGACGAACACAAAGCACAACTGTGGGATCAAAAGGTATCAGGGAAAGTCGCGGTGTTGGAAAGACTAGCCGCCAAGGTCGCTTTGAATCTTCGGATGCGCCATCTTCCTGCTATGCAAATCCGCATAGATCGCATCCGACTCATCCGGCGACAAATGCTGCATCCTGTCAAGGTCGTCCTTTTCCAGCCGACTCAACGTCTCAACCGGATCCTCTCCAAGTTCAGCCTTCTTATCCCCCTCACCAAGTCCAGTCTTGTGTCCAATCAGCAAGATTTGCGCGCGGGGATAATCCATAAACTCAGGCTGCGCTCCCACCCAGCGCAAGTCCCCGAACTTGTCGAGTACCCTGCAACATTGTCAGATGCCGCACTTGAAGCTGCTCTCTCGAGTATCGGTGCGCACTTACGATCGAGGGTACTCTGGTCCCTTTGGCAACTGTGCAAACGACGGCCCCTTGTACGTCGGATTCTTGCTACTGATGATGAAACTTCCCTTGTCGTTGAATCGCAGCGGATGTTGCAGCTCACCCAGCTCATGGGGCAGAGTTGCCATGTACGAAAGGTGACTCTCGCGCCCCGTGGTCGTAAGAACATACACGCCCTCCCCTACGGGCGTTGCATCGGGAGATTGGCGCCGTCCCGCCGTCTTGGTCTCGTAAACGTCTCCCTTTAACTTCTCAGCCAAGTTCGTCATACGACGCGTGTGATTTTTCGACAAACGCCATGAATCTGTCCTTTGGGCCTGCAGGTAGCGCCTTTTTTGGCAGGGCAATAAGTCTGGCTGTGGCTGACGTGGGAAGTGCACCGTGGAGCTTTGCGTCATCGGGGATGGGCCGAAGGATGAGATATCCTCTTGCGATGTCGTCGATGGACTTGGGTTCATCGATGCCAACCCGGCCACGGATGAAGTAGTATAGCACTCCCTTTTCCAAGACACGGGGTGGTGCTTGTGTGTTGGTGTCTGCTTGCTTTGCATCCGTCTGTTTTTGTGGGCGCTTTTTCGTCGAATCAGCAGTATTTTTGTGCTCTCCATCTTTTCTCTTCTTCGCTTTTGGGCTGATTTCGTTGCCGGTTTCTATTTTCCGCTTCTTCCCAACTGGCTGTGCCTGCGCTCCGGCGCTAGATTTTCCAGACCGCGTGGTGGGCATGATGGAAGGGATTCTCTAGGCAATAAGCTTGCATTTTTGACGCAAAGTCTGGCTTTTAACAGCGTAAGGTGCGACCGTTTGTATAGTTTTAGGTGTTGCAACGTGCATCGGCGTCACTGTTATATCATAGATGTGGCACCTCCACCTCAGAACGTCATACATACATATGTACTCGGAGGACTCCGATGGCGCACTATAAAGTCCGGCACAGACCGTCGACATGTCTCATTTAGTACTGCAGTTGCAACTGAATACGGAGTCCCCCGCATTTGACCCTTAAAAAACTGGTTCTCTGGTGAAATCTGTCCTCCAAGCACAGCAGCAGATCTCCAATGAGGAACCCTCAAGAAAATCGGCAAGAACCTCGATTTTAAGCTCTACAACAAGATAAATTACATAATACGAGCTTCCCTTGCTAATACTCTTCGAAAGATACGTTATAAAGCCCTTACTCCGCAGCCGTCTGTTCACGAAAGACAGTAACATGTCACTATATAATACTATTAGCCTCTTATTTTCGTTGTATATATAGCTTAATTGTAATATATTAAAATTAAGGTATTATAAAAGCGTATATCAGCTAGCTAAACCTTCAATCTATGTTTCTATTAGCCTACTTAATATTTACTTTTTAAGCGTATTTTCTTAAATTATATAATTATTATATCTTTTATTAAAAGCTGTTATATAAAATAGCTTTAATTTTAACTTGAATATACTCTTTTTAGCGATCAAGATTATAAAGTAGGCAGCAAATACAGCTATCGGTATAAGTTGGCAAAGCTAACTACGCGTGCTAGCAGAGCCAAGATTAAAATAATAAGTATTTATAACTACGCTCAAGGTAATTGTTCCTTTATAGAGCATAGCAGGGAGAAAATAGGGGCCAGGAAACCCAGGCCACAAGATTTATTTAAGGTAATATCAGATAAGTACAATTTACCAATGCCTACAAACTATCTACTATAGCCAGATTCAAGAAGCAGCTAGGAGCTGACCAGTTGTAGATTTGAACAAGACCAGCAAGGCATGCAATATCATCGCCAGTGAGAGGCCATTCGACGCCAAATCATCATCTAATCGGGAAGCATATGAGTCGGTTCCGATCATGGCTTCACAACCATGGTCCCGAGCTACTCGGCGTCTTTTTACGAGACAGTCTCCCTGTTTTGCAACATATCCCACGTCGGCTTCGGCTTCAGCGCCAATTTAACATCCCGATAGCGACCGGCGGCCGTCTTCTCGCCAGCAAACCGTCTCGCGACACGCTCGATTTCCCCCCAATCTAGCACTGCCCTACCTACGGCTCTGCCGTCCTGCTTTACCGCTGCCACCGCATTTGCAATCCAGGTGCGACACCTCCAGTTGGCGTCATTTTGCACAATAGGAACGGCTCGGAAAATGTTTGCGAGGCGCTCCTCATCCAGGACCTTGGCGACGAGGATGCGGATGAGTAGGTTGTTGGTGGATCGAACGTCGCGTAGCTCCGCTTCCTCGTACACCCAACCCCGAGAAATAGGGTTTTTGACGTGGTAGCGCATACCTTGGACCGAGTCTTGATCCTCGACCTTGGGCCCGACTACGAAGCCCCAATGGTACCTGTTCCCGGACTCAAATGTAAGCTTCTAGATCCAAAAGTCGGGGGGCAGGCCGCTGGGGCTTCTTCACCTTCGCGTTTCATCATTCACGATGCCACTAGGATAGAGGGCGACGTAAAGCCGTTTCTTGTTGGAGACCATTCCTACTACTTGTCAAAGTCACTGAGCAAAATAGGAACGGCACTGGCTGACCCGCGATCTCTCAATTTAGATGAGCCCCGAAAGTACCGGTAAACAGACAAAGAAACCAAGAATAATAGAGAGGAAGATTCGCTTTATGAAGAGTCTTGGGCCTTGGGTCGACTCAGAGAAAGCCAAAGTGCCGTCGCAGCTGAGAACTTCGGGAGCCATTGAAATTGGTTCGTATCGTTGCTGCTTGAGATACCCAACCTGGGGCCCGTTTCAGGCCATGGCCGAATGAGAGGGATGCAGAGCCAATAAATCAGGGCCTCGGGCGCTTAGCATTCGGCTGGTTTATTCCAGACAGACAGTACAGCCCAATCGTCTCTCAGACGGCGGGATAGCACCAGGTCAGGGCTACGCATTTGGCCATCAGGTTGTAATTCGAAACAAAATAGATATGTTGGCCGATTTAGACCTTCAAGTTTCTCAGATCTCTCCCCACCACCTCTGCCTAGTCCTTTCCATCTCTAACTCCTCTGGAAATGGCTCCAGGAAGCTGCTGAGTAGATCCTGCCACTCTGTTCTCAATATCTGGGTGCACCACGCAGACGTATATTCCCAATAATTTGGATACCAACCAGAAAATTCCCAGTCGATGATGCCAACAACTTTATCCCCTCGGACAATTATATTGCATGGGTTCAAATCACCGTGCGTGAAGACTGGCCGAGGCCAAGGCCCGTCCTGTCGAGCGGCCATGTCCTTCACGTCCTTCCAATCTTGTTCAGCCGCCTGCTCAGGCTTCTCGGCTTCTGAGGGCTGCAAGTTGTCCCTCAGCCACAAGTGAAACTCTTGTATGGTTTGGAAAGGGCCGAAGCGGCGATCTGGATGGGGCATCCGGCTATCGAATAACGACCCGCCAACGCAGCTCTCGACCCCCGCGTCAGGGCGAGGCTGAAGCGACCGAATCTCGTCCACCATAAGCTTCAACTGCGCCAAAAGCTTGCCCCTGGATTCCTTGGATCGCTCATCCCATTCTTTCGCGATGCAATCGCCTCGTATTCTCTCCATGACAAGGTATACGCGTCCATTGCGTACAAAAGAGCACCAGACCTTGGGTATAGGGACCGAGGTGTTGTTGGCGATAAATCTCATTGTTGCTCCTTCTGTCAAGTCGACAAAGGCATCCGACTTGACGATTAGGCGTCTCGAAATGGGAACGCAAGCGCCATGGCGACGAAAGAACCGTGCGGTAGTCTTGAGGGCAACAAGAGTAAGGAAGCGGCGGATGCGAGTGTTGTTGATGGCAAGGCTTTCATGCCCTGCATCGAGGTGTCTTGCGTCTCTGGACATTGGTCGGAATCGGCGGAATTTTTGCCTTGATGGACAGCTTTAAGTTTGACTGCCTTTGCCGTCGAAGCGAAAATAGGCGGGATGTTCAGACGTTTAAATTGTGAAACGAGGGTTGGGAGAGGAATGCTAGAGATCTCAAGCGCTATGCTCTCAACATGGAATGGTCACATGCAGACGAGCATGACACGGCACCTGGGGGCATTCAATGTTGACATAATGCTAGCACGTGCCAGGCGACCACCAGCTTCGATGTTGAGATTGACCAGTTGACATGACTTCAGTGGTAGCCCTGGCGCACTTGTGGGGAACTGTAGCGGTCTGGTGCCTATGTACACCCACTGTATATCTGCACGTCAATGGTCAATACCCTGTAAGAGCGGTGCCCCCGGGGGGGGGGCGGGGGGGGGAAACCGTGAGAGCATGGACGCGACGGCTTCGTTCTGCGAGGCCTACCAGCAAGTGGAATTATGTACTTGACGTGATCACTATTGAAGACTACTTAAGTAGCTAGCACGTCTCATGCCTACATGTCAACTGGTACTCTAAGGCGCCAACAGGCCCAGCCCGTTACAGAATTTGACCCAAAAAACAACATTCGACACTCTCCACGCGCGTCGTTGCTCTCATCTCAAACTCGCCTCCACTATATTGCGACTTTACTATACTAGGAGTAAGAAGCTAGCCTTGGCGATTCTTTGCCAAGATAGGGTCATCCGGGAAGACGATGCGGTCATCCTGAGGGGCGGCACCGGCAGGGCGTCCATTTGCACATCGGATCTCCTTAGGGGGCTCAGTTGAGGTCTTGGGGATAATGTCGCAGTCAAATCGACCCTATTATCGACCCATCTATCAGAGGACTAGTGCTTTGAGTTTTTAGTCATAGAAGATACTTACAACGAGGCCAAGAACTTTATCAGAAAGAGGATTTATCTCGCAAGCTGAGCACTAGATAATATAAATTATATTAGCAATTTTCTTATTTTCGTGCTTACTTGAGAAAGGAAGTTATACTTACACCACCATGCTTGTTGCAGAAAGCAGTCGGGTCATGCCCAAGCTATAGTATAATAATTGTTAAACAGCCGATAACCAGACTACTTAATAAATACTATAGGGCATCTTACTTTTGCATTCTATAATTCCGATTAAAACTAGTTAATATATATAACCAAGAGTTTTATAAATTAATGATCTTAGGGAATAACTCACTTTACCAGGTTCGAGAACATCACAATGAATAACACCCTTATCCAATTATCCTATTAGTTATAAAGATTCCCAGCCGGGGCATATAAAGTGTCCTTACACCGTTAGGGAAAAAATCGCAAACAGTTTCAACACCTGTAAGTGCTTTAGAAACCTCAGAGACTGGCTATAATAAAAAGAGAATTAGTTTTCTATATTGGAAGGGCTAGAAACTTTAACAGGAGCCTGCGTACTAGTAGTTTGCCGGCCTCCAAGCGTTCAAAAGGAAGACCAAGACCCGAAGAGGTTGGCTGTTTTCCACCCGATGCCGCTAGAGCTAGTCTAGTGGTAGTTGCAAGTACAAGTATACTCTTCATTATTGCGTAGAATTTTTTGAAGAATATGATTTTTAAATTAGAGTAATAAGATGGGGGTAATATACGTGGGTTAAAAGCGTTCTACACAGGCTTTTATAGAACCGCTCGCCTTAATTGCTTCTAGCTACAACAGGAGAGCGCAATTTGGTGTAAAACTTAGATCAAATTAAGATGCATTATATACTATATATAAAACCTTGCCCTGTAAATTCTGATATTTAGTCGGCATTAAAAATGGGCTAGAGGTGGCCGGCAGGTTGCAGTTTCATAGGAGCTAGTAGGCCCGAAACCGACATAAGTTAATTGGGGACGGTATCAAGACATCTAGTACCAGGTAGCACCGGACTTGTTTTTATTACCGCCAACATCTGGGGGGACGTCACTAGACAGCCAAGACTGAGAGGTCACGCCCGCCAGATGCCAATATTGCATGACTTGGTACCCGCGGACTGCTACACTGGTGCGGCTTTATAATAATGCCAACTTCCCTGTTTTCAGATTGACCGGATAACTCCGAAACAACCTATCTGCTACCACTCGGTCCTCGGGCCATTACAACATTTGAAGCCATGTAAAAAGTGCTGGTCGGGGCCAACACACAAAATCACTCGGCCAAGACCGCGCCTGATTTAGAGTAATAATCGGGACACTTCAATGTTATCTTAATACTCACATTGGTGGGTTGTCCACTACCAATTAGCAGGCTCGAGGACAGTTTTGTACCACCAAAGTTTTGGGGAAGTCTCCGTCGCATATAATAGTGTCAGATATCAAGACCTTAAAATAGGGCAAGTCGTTGCTTTTTATCTTTTTAGCTGCGGAATAGCTTGCGGAGACTCGAGTTCCTAAGAAAATTGTATGTTAGAGAAGTCTCCAGGAGCTATTCCGCAGCTAAAGAGATAATACCGCGACGCGGCATTATAGGTATTAGCAACAACTCCTAGTCTTAGGATTGTGTCGGATATATATACCCACCAAGTACTAGTGCCACGCCCCTACCTTTTCGAGTCACGACTTTTTGTCAAACATACAAGGGCACTACTCGTGCCACGCCCAATTACGGCTTTTTACTGCTATTGTAAAATAAGCTATTAACGTAAATCACCTACACACACACATATATATATATTGATACAGGCATTGATAAGGCTAGAAAATTAAATAAACGTACGCCACGCTGAATTTATAGCAGTGAGGTGTCCTTCCGGATTAGGACTAAGGGGTAATACATGATTAATTTCAACGTAAAACATGTTTAGTTGCCCCAGTACCTACTTGGGGTCCGGCTACGCCTGAAACGAAGAATCCCCTGTCGTAAACGAAACCATCTATCCCGCTGAACCTCTTGTTCTGGTTGACTTTCCTCCGAAGGCTGTTCTTGGACGGACCGAGAAGTCCGTCTTTGAGCATGATCCCCCGGCGGCTGCCCTTCCTCGGTATAAATTGTCCTGACACCACCCGTCTCTGACTGGCTGCATGAACGAGTCGAAGACTGTGAAAGATGGTCAACCTCCGGCATCGTCTTCGGCGACCCGGGTGTCGCTGATACGGGCATGAGCTGGGGGGACGTGGGCGCTTCCGCTACTTGCCGCGGTTGTATATTGCGCTTCTCCTCGATGATCCGTAGATAATATCTATAGTCGCTATTATACTCGCTGTTGAGGCTCAGCACGTCCCGCAACGTCTGCTCAGGCTCCAGTGTTTTGAAGCGCAGAGACGTAGTCTGCTCCATGTCCGCTGGAGGATCGCGCAAGTCGAACCTGGTCTCTGGGAAACTGGCATTGACATCTGCGCCGTACTCCAGAAACAGTTCCATAATCGCAACCCATTTGATCTTATTCTCATATGTCTGCGCCGGCCCAGGATTAGATGGCACTGTATCGAGGGCAAAGACGTGGTAGCCCGCCTCGAGAACTTCACGCCACACATTTCGATCTGGTGTACCGTCATTGGGGTCCGCCTGGCAGATGAAGAAGGACTCTACTAAGCCAGAGGGTGGAAGATTACGGGAGTCGCGGATGGTGGTCGCCCAGGGGAGCGTGGCCAGGCCCTTTGTATTGATGAGATGTGTGAGGAGGGAGACATTACTGCCGTCTTTGAGCATGACGACGTACTTATTTACTTTGTTGCGCAAATACCACCATAGTTCGGCTTTTATAGCCAGGAGGACGCGGTAGTGCTCGTGTGTTATGCCATTGAAGGAATCAGGCACGGGGACTTTGTACGTCGGGCTAGTGGGCAACGGCTGTAGTCGTTGGATGCGAAGACAGATAAGGCTGAGCTCGTTGAACAGGCGGGTGTAGTAGGGAAGCGCTCCAGGGCCATTGTCGGCAAGAGAGGCAGCGGCAAGTGCTTGAGTCACCAAGTTGTTGATAAGTGTTGTGTAATCAACGTTGGAGCACTTGCTTTGCCATTCTTCGTCAAGGTTTTGTTTGAGTCGAATAATGCAAGCGCTTAGCAAGCTAACAGAAGGTTCGAATCTAGCGTCTGTCGATTCTCCGAGTAATCCTTGAGAATTCTGAGGCTTGGAGAGAAAGCTCCCCACGGAGCCGTGGATGAAGCGAATGTCGTTTCCATCTTGAATAGAGAGAAGACCACCACAACGGCGATTCATACGCCTAGTTGCCTTGAGTCTCCGCTCTCCGTGGGCCGATTCGCTCCTCTTCGGTTCATCGTATCCATATTTGGCATTGATAGCTACAAGATCGCTTGGAGCTTCCTGGATAGAAATTTCGGGATCAACAATATAGTCCTCGACTGCGATGCATAGTAAATCAATGTCCAACTGAAATGGCGCAATGGCGACAATGCGAAGAATCCTGGCCGCCTCTTTCTTGTAGTGTGACGGGATATCGTCCAACATTCTCTCATACAGAGTCTCCAGAAATTCGGGGGCACGGACAATTTGGTCGTTGAAATCCAAATCGTCTTTCAAGTGTTGAATCAATTTATCAACAGTGGGAGCTGTCTGAAGCATGACTCCCCAAGAAAGGCGGATTACGTCCTCTACTAGTCCCTGGTTGACTTCTCCGTTTGCTAGTCGTTGCTCAACGTACTTGACGATATCTGAGCTGCTGAAGTGGTTCATCCGCTGCAGTGTCACCTCGCTGAAGCCGCCTGTCAGTAGTAGTCGTTGCTCAACGCCTCTGACAATATCTGAGCTGTTCAAGTCTTCCATCCGCAGCTGCGCCACCTCGCTGAACTCGGCGCTCGGCGAAGAACACGATTGAAGGTCGGCTGGAGAAGCATATCTTCAGATTTCGAAGCGGTCGGCGGCGAGATATGAACCGACATACTCTGTAAAGATAGTTTGAATCATTCTCTGTTTCGGGCCCGCATTCGTCCAAGGCGTCAAGAAAGAGGATGAATCTGGTATCAGAAGCCACTTCCACAGTCTTTTCAAAAACCGACGACAAAGTTGCCCACGACAAATGCGATCCAAGAAAATCTGTGCCGATAATGTCTCCGTCCCGGATGAGGAGATTGACAAGATCGCTCCGTTCAATGAATATGTGATAGAGAACGGACCGAAGCATATCATTCGCAGTCTTTTGACCTTGCAGCCGTCCGTTGAAGAAGAAGCCTGTAATTGATGTCTGATTCGCCATGGTGCCCGGTTGACTCTGAGCTCCAGAGGATTGGATCAAATGGTGGTATAGCTCCGCCATCAAGACAGTCTTGCCGCTGCCGGCGTTGCCTCGAATCCAGAGATATGGACACTCGTCATTGTTTAGCCACTCTGTTATTTTGGAGTTCACCGGCTTTTTCGGGAAGCCGGATATAGAATTCAGCAATGATGAGGCGACCGTGTCGGACGGTAAAGGAATATAGTCACTTGAATCTGTTTGCAGAGCCAAAATAATATCTGCCGCCATATCAGTAATTTGTTTTGCCGTAGACCGATGGTCACACACCTTTTTCAGAATACTTGGGCTGACACGGCTGTGAGAATGAGGCTTGAGGAGACGTTGTCTTGGAGACGTAATTGTAGTCGTCTTGGCGGTCTGGTAGGTCTACTAAAAAAATATTAGACCCCCTATTACAAATTGAATATTGGCATCATCAGCATCACCGTCACTCACCTGCAATGCGGCTCTCTGATTGCTTCTCACGAATCAGGACTTCATGGAGAAACTCGACCATTTTTCCGTAGACAACATCGTCAGTGCACGATAGTCTGGGGAGACTCCCGTGATCCTTGTCGACGCTCACATTTTCCGCATCAGGTAGTTTACATTCTATGCCGTCTAGAGACGTGAACTTTTAAACGTTAGTAGACTGACTCCCAAGCAGCCAAGTAGGAATCAAAGGCCCTTTACCTGTCCCAATGTTTCTGTGATGGAAAGCATCTTGATGTGTAAACGTCGACATATTCCTCCAAAGTCCAAGTCAAGTTTATTGTATGCTTCAGTCTGCTCTGGATTGGCGAATCCTAGTTTGGTTCGTCCGCTCAATGAATTGTTCCGCCCAGGGTCGAGGCGATTGTCAATAGCCGCTTGTACTAGCCTCTGAACAGCATCGTTGGGTGAATTTTCGTCCAACTCTTGGTATGGAGTCCCCAAAAACACGAGCCCTTTAATAGCTCTGAGGCAAGAGTCATTCTTCCGGACTGCACCAGCGAGCGCTGCTTTCACTACCAGACCACCGAGGCTCTGGCTGACGAATACCAGCGGCATAGTTTTTCCAGATTTCGAAGAGAGTTCTGGAGCATACACTGTGCTGCGGACAAAGTCTAAGAGTTTCGTCCCAAGCTCACTGAAATTTGCTGCGCCCGAGAAATCTGTTAGTTCAAGCTGGCGGTCCCAGAAGAAGACTCGGGCTTGTAACTCGCTCCCCGGGAGGTATTTCGTAGGCCACAGCCATGGAGCCGACCCGTCGGACCACGTCTTGGTAGGAGATTCGTAATATCCATGCACGAATACAACGTTAATTTTGCTTTGCAGCTCTGGGACAAACTTTCCCTGGTTGATCACGGTACGCATGGTGGTGATCTGGAATAGCCCGTGGTATTGCTGAATTATTCGTGTAATTTCCTGGTTTTGTTGAGCTAGTTTTAATAGCTCTTCGACCCCCTGCGATATGTAGCGGTGTCATGCCTTTGGAATCTTTGGCGTACGGGTTGGATTGCTGCCGTAGGAGAGTAAAAACGACCTCCAATGAAGGGTTAGGCGATTCGCAGGCAAAGTGTAGCGGTGTTTGCTGGTCGTTTGTAGTAACATCGGTGAAGACCCTGGACGCCAATAGTTCATCAACTACACCGGTCCAACCTCCAAATGCGGCAAGATGAAGTGGCGTGATTCCCTTGTCGTCTTGAGCCTCGGGGTTTCCCCCCTTGGACAAAAGAAGCTGAACCACGTCTGTTGCTCCGATGGACGAAGCGACATGCATTGGTGTTCGATTTAGTTTGTCAGTGAAACTGGGGGGAAAGCCTTGTTTCAAGACAGCCAATACTGTAGTTGGTGAGACGCCTTCGCAGGCCATGAACAGTGGAATTTGGCCTCGCTCATCTTGGTTTAATGTTGCCGTGACAAGGAGTTCGACAATCTCGTGGTGGCCGCGCTCAACAGCCCAGTGTATGGGACGCATACCAAATGTATCAGTGGCGCAGTATAGTGAGGCGTGGCGGATGAGTTCCTGTACCAAATCTGTGTTGCCTATTGAGGCAGCAATATGGTAAACAGAAGGCTTCCGTGGATCATCTTTGTCAATATAATGGCAACGTGCTCCATCATCAAGGAGATCTGCAACCAATTCCACGTCGTTTCGGTGGACAGCAAGAACAAGTAATTGCTCGAAGTGATCCTTTGACAATTTCTTGTGCTCAAGGGCGTTTTTTGCAATGCCTCGTACTGTCCCCCAGTCACATTTACCCATTTTGTCTATCCCTATAGCCTCGCGGATCCAATCAGGAAGAAGAAGCTGCTCCGCGTCATGTCTTGATTTTGCCCAAACTTTGTAATTATCAAGGGTTCTGCCATATTGATCACTCGAGGCACTCTCCCGTCTGTACCTTTGAATGACTGCCTGCGCCTTAGATCCGGAATTCACAACGGCACATCGTTGTTCTAGGGACGGATTCATATCCCTGCGCGGCAGTTGCCCTGGTATCTCGACATAGAAAACTTCCAAAACGTTTGCCAAGTCGTGAGCAGCGAGTATACAAGGCATGGACAAGGCAGGGACCGGTGGAAGCCTAGCCGGGGAGAACCCGTGGATAAGATCGCGAACCTCGGCGTTATCCCAGAGGCCCGCCAGCAGAGACAAAACCCGGACCGAATGGTAGTTGCTCCACTGGTCAGATGATTCGGCTACAGAGACATGCCTGTTCCAGTACCTTAAGGGATAACTGAAGTTTTCGACTGGCAGCGTGTACCTCTGACTCTCCAGGTCGTATGTCATCTGGCTGCTTCCTTGTATCAGATCTTGGAGCAACGTAAGACATGCGATTCCAATATGATAATGAAGGTGGAATCTGAGATGTCTGTCAGACAATTTCTGCAGGAGGAAAGTCTTGAGATCGGGGTGAAAGAGGGTCAGTGTGCCGTTGGAAATTCTGACCAGTCCGAGAAGCTTCGATTCTAAAGCATGTACTCCTTGCATTGTATCAGTTTTGGGGAAAGGCTTGCTCGTATTGCCCTCGTCCAACAGAGTAGTTTCCATCTTATAATCCTCGTCACACCAAGATGCAAACTCTGATGGAGAGGGAACCAAGGCATTTGCCTCGGCGAGATTCAGAGGCCGCTCTGCCACCGCAATCAAGAAAAGCAGACTCATGTGCCTCCATCCGCGAAGTATTATCAAATGATCAAATGCCCAGTGATAAAGCTTATCAATCTCAGTTTCTGGTTCTAGATGCCCCATGCGGCACTCTTCCAAGGTGGCAGTGAATGCTTTCATGTCATCAAGTGAGGATAGTCCGCCTAGGATTTGACGAGCCAGACTCACAGCCAGGTGGGACCGCATACATATAGAACGAATCTTCCCAGCCAGTAACATCAACTCGTTGTTCCTAGACGGAATCACTCTGTACTTTTCGTGCACGGAACGGAAGAGAATATCGAGGTTTTCATCTGTTTGAAGAACAGGTTCGAAGTTATGTAGCGTGTCCAGATCCACGGTGTGCTTCAAAGAATGTATCTGAGCAGTATCGCAGCTCAGGCAGACTTTAACCTGCTTGCTTCTCATTGACTCAATTAACTCAAGGAAACGCTGAAATAGAGACTGGGATATCTCTGGGGAGTCGTCCAGACCGTCAATGACCATGATGACCTCGCCAACTAGCTCGTCGTGGATAATCGATATCAGTATCTCAACAAGTTCCGGGACAGTCAAGGGGCTGATGAGAAGGTCCTTGCTGCTCAATCCACGGGTCGACTCGGTCCCTCGTGATAAGGTGTCTAGATCAAGGCACATCTTTTTTGAATCCTCGTCATATGCGGTCCAATTTTGCTCATCCCACTCCGGCCAACTTGGTCTCGCACGGCCAAAAACACGATGATTCGGGAAGTGACGAGCCAGGGCAGGCATAATCTCGAGAAACTGGAGTAGAAATTGGTTCAGCATCTGAACAATGACATGATCCGAGCCTAGAGTATTTCTATAGAAGTAGCTCAGGACACATCTTCGAGGGGAATCTTCGAGGTCCTCTTCCTGCTCCACACCAAGGAAGTGAGCGATTCGGTATGCGAGCGTCGATTTCCCCGATCCTCTGGGTCCTCGGATAATAAGCAGACTATCGGAGTCGAGCCATTCCCTGAAGCCATGACTGTTTACTACCCATTCGGTCTTGCTCAGCGTGTCTCGGCTGCGCATAGAAAGATCATCCGTAACATACGACTGCGGAAAGGCCAAAAGTCTCTTTAATCGTCGCAGCTTGACTGCGTGTCATATTAGGAGTTGAATGAAAATCTTGGCATTAAATAAAGGCTTACCAGTGGGGGCGAATTGATACATGATGGATGGCGGTACCAGAGTGGCATTA
The DNA here is from genome assembly GCA_000814955.1 of Metarhizium guizhouense ARSEF 977. Classification (NCBI taxonomy): domain Eukaryota; kingdom Fungi; phylum Ascomycota; class Sordariomycetes; order Hypocreales; family Clavicipitaceae; genus Metarhizium; species Metarhizium guizhouense. The sequence continues at coordinate 2,803 of AZNH01000052.1, read as the reverse complement.
TCATCCTGGTCACTTGACTTGTGTAGAGTTTTCGAAGACAGAAGATCTGTAGACGAGTTCAGTCATGGTTCTCAAATCTCGTAAAGAAATCATGTCAGCAGTACCTTGGACAGCAAATACAGTACTCAGCTCCATCCTAGACGGCAGAAGCGCGACTGGGGTGTTGGAGATGGACACATCGAGGTTCCCGGGTGCAGAAAGGATGGCTTGGATGGCATTGCTAAGCATTCGATAACCGGGATCGAGGCGACTTTCGAATTGACACATGGTGACATGGTTCCCTGGGAGTGTCTCGCGCGTCTCGCACGGATGATGAAGCCCATTCTCGAAGCTCGTGGCCTATTTTTTCTTATTAGTACTGGTTATGAAGGGAATTTTTTCGGGAGGTTTGAGATACCAGAATAGGCAAACTGCCTCCAGATGCTTCGTACTGTTCAAAAAATGAGAAGATGCGCATCTTGGTCGCCTCAAGAGCCGAGTAGAACTTTGACAAGACGTCGACGGCCGCTCTCACGGCAACAGCGTCCAAGTTGGCAGAAGATTCGGGGAACGTGCCGGCTACTTCGTGAACTCTTTGTAATATGGGCTGCCACCCGCCCACAGATACGGACCTGTGCGGTGTGCCAAGGAAGATGACGCCTCTCGTGGAATGGAGAATGCTCCCGCCGATTAAGTCTTCGGAGTCTTGCATACATTCAATACACGCCTATTAAAGTGTTTAGTCAGAAACATGGCAAGTTGGGAGGAAAAGAGACATGGCAACGTACTGCTTTAAGCAGGAAGCCAGCGAGACTGTGTGCGATAAATACTATCGGCTTTCCCCCGTAGTCACCTTGTCGGGCATTTCCAAGCACGCGTACTAGGTTTCTGGCCGTCTTTTCTATATCCTCAACACCAAAATGCGTCCATATCTTGGTGTCATAATTGAACAACAACGCTCGGGCTCCTGGGAAGTCATCGACGATGTAGTCCGGCCAGAACACGTCTCCGCATCTCCAAGTATCATATCTATTGGCACCATGCGAGTGCAGAAAGACAATGCTGCACTAGGTACTGTCAGCTCAAGTTGCGTGGTTTCTTTGGTTGCCGCCTCAGACTCATCTTGCTCAAAGTCAAAGTGTTGCTTTCGAGATCGTGATTCAATGTAGACTCTCCTATCCTCCTGAGGGTGCGTTTTCATGCTCGACTCGGCGTCATTGAGAAAGAAGGTCTCGATCGATATCTGTCTCTCCGACTCTTGCGGTGCGAATGAAGCTCCCGTTCCCAAAACATCAGCAACGAAGCTCTGGGGATCGGACTGCATCATCGAGTTCTGAGTGACGGGACGAGGGTCCATCTTTCGCAATTATGACAAATCGTTGCCTTCACGGTGGTTGTAGACTGCGGTCGAATGCCAGGCTGAGAATGGGAGTGGCTTCGCAACTCCCTAAATAATGGGTAGACGTGAAACATGACGGATAGAACAATGAATGAGATGTTGTAAGCTCTTTGAAGTTGTGACGGACCAGGTCTGCGCACCGAATGAACAACGAGTGCGGCAGCTCTAGACAAAGGAATTGGTGGGGTCATTTGCGTCAGGTTCCGAAGCTTTTATAAGTCTCTGCTTTTATATTACTCCTTAAAATACTATAACTTTTTACTTATTAATATTAGACTTAATAATTAATAATTATAATTATAATTAATACTTAAAAAGGTAAAAAGCTTAATATAAATAAGTTATTTATTATAATTTTTAAAAATTAAAGTTAATAAGTTTAAAAGAATAATACTAAAAAAACTATAATTATAAAAAAAGTTAATAAGAAAAAAAATATATTATTAAAAGCTAAAAATATTAAAAAAGTTAAAAAATTAAATAAAATAATAAAAAATATAAAAAAAAAAAAGAAATAAAAGGTTAAATTAAAAAAAATACTATAAAATTAATTAATAAAAAGTAGCTTTATATTATAGTTTTCCCCCTTATTATAAAAGGTAATTACTTATAATATTATAATAAAAATTATAAGTTATATATTATAACTTATAAAAAATAATATAAGTTTTAATAATTAATATTTATATATATATATTTATTATTAATAAAAATAATAGTTTTACTTAAAATTATTTTTAATAGTATTAATTATAATTATAATTATATAACTAGTTATAAAAAGCTATATTATAATACTTATTATTTTAGTATATAATATTATTTTTACTTTAAAATTAATAATTAAAAAGGTATAAAACTTTATTAAAAAATTAAAAAGCTATAAATATTAATTTTTTTTTTTGATGTCTGGTGAGAGGCGATCATTTCCCGCATTACGGAGCAAGCAGCCAAGATTTTGGAACGAACAGTCAATGAAGCGTCTCGCTGGCGGACTGCACAAGGCCACCACAATACACATCCATCATCCACTCTATCGGTCAGTGTACCACCACATGTATACTCCGTAGAGAGGAGGATACAACTAAATATAAAAGTGGTCGCTGGTGCTACGTCCTGTATAGGACGATGGTTACGATCCAAAGTTTACATGATCTCGGTCTTCTAGTAGTTTGGGTTGTCGAAAAGGATCTTTGGAGTTCACACAATAGAAAGTCCCCCGCTCTCCGTAAAACCCTTACGTGTAGAATTGCATTTAAATACAGAGTATTTTTTTATTTTTAGTTTATTAAGAAATAAGCAAGTTTATAATAAAAGTATTAAAATATAAAGTATATATAATTTTATTATATTTATATTACTTTTTAACTTAATAATTAAAAATAATACTTATTATAAATATTAATATTAAATTATTTTTATTTT
>AZNH01000051.1:150707-192295 GCA_000814955.1 Metarhizium guizhouense ARSEF 977 | reverse complement strand
TGCGGATCTGGGAACTAGAACGAAAGGGAGGCTGGGGTTGGCGCGTTCTGCCTTAGCTTCCCAGGATGCAGGCAGAGACGGAACCAAAAATGTGGCGGCAGCGGTCCCGGCGGATAATACAATCAGCCATCAAAGAACCGGAGCACGTACTTGCATGTTGGGCGGCCCGAAGTTTTTGGCACAGTCTTCCCATTGAAGTTTTCATGAGTAACATTGGGGCCGATGCGGGGGCTTTGTTGTTGCAGCTTCGCTGTGGCTGTTTAATTGCGCGCATGGAGAAAGCTTGGGCCTGGCTAGCAGGCAATCAATGGAAAGGGTCCTCCGTGCTGAAAAAAGTCGAGGAACCTCAACCCGCCCCAGCTCCGAGGCCAAACTTTCCTTGCCCACTAGCATGGCAGAACGTGCGAAAAGAGCAGCAACCAAACCACTGCCAGCCTTGGAATTGAGCCTCCGACGGGTCGACATTCACTTCAGCGACACCTCAATTCAGCAGCTCAAGCTGCAGCATACGAATGCGACCAGTCATTCGGTAGCAAGCTCTCCAGCAGCATCTCAACTCAGCAGCTCACACCTTCCGAGTGCGACGAGTGCGATCGAAAGTACTGCGGTCGGTAGCCCTCGAACCACAGCTCAACCTTATACACGATCGACGGTTTAGGCCAGTTATGGATCAAAACAGTCAAAAGCAAATGCGCCCGCGGCCTTTACTCGAACTGGTGGCTTTCGCCAACGATAATGGGACGAACCTACTGTACGAAAGGACCCCATAGCTATAATTTACCAAATCACACACTTTTCGTCGGCGCGCTGCCAGATCCTGGGGTTTCCTGGGCTTGAATCTTTTCTTCCCCGGCCACATGCTTGCTTACTTTACTCCTTGTACATAAAGTGACCACGGCAACTAAGCAAAATTCAGGCCATCAGCCTCCGTAAGGGTCCGTAAATGAGTTGGCGAACCAGACAAAAGAACTCGAGAAGGTGGCAGTCCACCAAGACACCTTATTAACAAATATAGCAGCGCTCGTTAGTGGACTCATCCCCGTTTTTGGTTGGTGACGTTGGTGTGTTTAGAAACGGAGATCAGCGGTGCAGAGCCGTCATCTACCGTTCAGACACTCAACCCATATTGGATGGGGTCGGTGTTGAAGTTGAGCTTGTTGCTCATTCCACGATTCCTTTCCTGCAAATCCGTGCGTAAATTGGCGGGGACGCAGTACCAGACCGTTTCATGGGTCAAATTCGAACTGCGGCCAAAGTTGGCTTTCAGTGACCTGCAAAAGCAAGGCATATTCTCAATAATACACTGCAGTGGCCGCGGGGCATTGGGGATCTATATCGCGGGAGCTTGGTGCTACAAAGAAAGCTCGTCCCCATCTGTCACGTTATGAGACTTATGTTAACTAAGCTTCTCGATAAAATCATTATTCTTGTTCTTCCTGGTGCTGCAGACTCCGTCTGCAGCTCTCTTTTTAATACCAAAAAAAAACTTCCTTTCGTCCGAATTTAACTTTCGGCTAAGTTTAGTCATGATAGCCGACGCTATGACATCCAGCAATTACTCCAAGCTCTGCGACTTCAGTCTACAGAGGCATTATCCGACACCATCCTTACAGAGCGGGACATTGCACTGTTTACAGCCAAAGAAGACATTCGACTTTCGTTGACCTTGCCCATGGACGTACTCCGCGGATAATATGGCTCTCTTCTTATTAGAAGAACAGAAGGCACACCATCCTCGCTTAGGTCTGCGCATTTTTGAGTGCCGTGCAACCAAGGAAGGCCGGCCTGTAAGACTTACAGGCTGCGATCGCTTCAAAATAGAGATTCTACTAAACTTCAGAAAGAAATCTTTATATAGCATGCGTCTAAGTCAAGATGGCTCTCTTTCCTGCCTTCTTGTCGCCGCCAGAGTTGCCATGAATTCGTTATGCAAACCTCAAGTAAGAAAAGAAACGCGACCGCCCGCCAACCTCCTCATCTTGTTCTTGGATCCCAGTTATACGATGATCGTGGTTGGTCCCCAATATCAACGCCTCCCATAAAATGGTTGTAGTCATCGATGAACTGTGGGATAGGAAGCTCTCTAGTGAACTCGCCGTCAAATGGTACCCTTGCGGTCTTTGCAGAACTTGAGGACTTCGAAGGACATCGCCGTATGCGGAGTATATCTTCTTCTAAGCCGTCAAAATAACTTGAAAGTAAAAGAACCAGGGCATCATCTTTCCAGGCAAATTGCATCACCTTTTGGTCTTTGGTTGGCCGAGAGTAGGCGGTTCCCCAAGGTATACAGTCTCTTTTATCGTCTTCCTTTTTTAGAGCAATAAATTTCTCGCCAATACCGCCTGAACGAGCTCTTGTAGTCCCTGTTGCCGCAATGCCACGCTCACGAAGAAGTTTCAAAAGGGGGTAGTTGCGAAGAGATTATCCATAAAGACATGGTAACCATGGACTGGTGATGGTGGAGGTGGAAGCTTAGATAGCAGCCAGGCCACTATCGCCCGGGTATTGGCCAAGGCCTTTCCAGAGAAGATCTGAGGAGTCAACCCGACAGGCCCACTGCCTTTCTCATGCCAAGTCCATTGGAGGAAATAGCCCTTTTGCGCCATAACCCAAACTTTGAAGCCAATTGGAATTGGCTTTGACGGCAGGCGTACAATCTCTTTACTTCGGCCACAGCAACTCAGCGAGAGAGAAGCAAGATGGGCTGAGACCCTATCGCGATATAATTTCACGATGCAGTATCGTCCCGGTAAACAACCCACCGTCCCTGACGTGCCAGCAGGTGCAGAGGAAGAGAGGTTGCAAGGCAGGCGACTGTGCCTCCTTCAGCCGGTAAAAGGAATGAAAGGGGCCCTGCGAGTTGCATGGTCACCAAAAATACACGCCAAGGCAGGATTTATCGCGAGAGTAATGCCTCTGTAGACTGAAGTCGCAGAGCTTGGCGTAATGACTGGATGTCATAGTGTCCGCTATCATGACTAAACTTAGCCGACAGTTAAATTCGGACGAAAGGAAGTTTTTGGTATTAAGCAGAGGGCTACAGACTCTGTCTGCAGCAAGAAAAAAGACAATAATTTTATGAAGAAGCTTAGTTAATATGAGTCTCATAACGTGACAAAAGCTTGTGCTGCTGTCTTCGACAAGAGTACTTGCTCCTTCATCCTAACTGGTAGACCTGCGGGTACGGCGGCTAAGCGCAGCATGCTCGACAAGCGCGCTAGATGCGGTGTGAGAGCCACTGCCAGTATAAGTCTGGAAATTGTGCTTTCACTGACAGTGAGTGTGAAACTTGTTGCTTTCAAATTGATGCGATGTACTGACTATTGATTCTCTAGAGGGCTGCGGAACCTTTGGCTTGTATGTCTGCAACGGCATGTGCGTGCCAAATTAAGACAGATAGAAGGAGTACGGAGGCCCAGTAGACATCGGACACTTCGTATGTAGTTTCAGGTCCGGATAGTAAGGCAACTCGGCCACTGGGAAAGAGCATTTAGCTACCGCATAAAATCCTTGCCAGTCTTGGCCTAGTACAACCAGATTTCCATTCAAATGTTACGCAAAGTGCGTAGGATTTCCCTAAACCAGACTGTAGTGTACGGTTGGCGGACGATGCCGCCACGAGAGGAAAATTCACATCGAAGACAATCATATTAAATACAAATGTGGAAAACTCAGCAACCTTCTAACCAATGACCCGTGTGGAGCGCAGCGTGAAAGGCCTCTAGCGAGTTGGGATCATTTGCTTTTGGTCAGTATCAGTCGCAATCTCGTTCGGCGGAGAGCTTTCTGTTACGAACAGTGGGCAGCAGTCCGGCCGTCGCAAGACCCTTTGGCCCTACTCTTCGTTCGTTTGCAACCTTGGGTTGGGCCGTTGGCGAGTTTCTACTTCAACATGCCCACACTATGTACATTGAGAAAAAAGTACGAGTGAGCTGGACAATGCAGCAAACAGACACACCCGTATCGCTAGCCACATACTGGGAATCAGTAATCTGGAGCGAATGTTGCAATAACTGGTTACTGTACTCAATCCAATTACATACGCAGGCCATTAACTTCGCGTCACATCCCCCTGTTTTCCCAACTCACCCCCCCCTGTCTTTTAGAGTTAGCAATCCATTTCTACCAGAGTCGCTACGCTGTGGGTTTGCAGGACTACACTGCCGTATCAAATATAGTCATAAGACTCTTCGGCGTGCGCCTGCTTAGAACTCTCAACCCGTGCAACACACAATTAGTCCTAGTTTACTATTTATGATCCAGTCCCCTTCCAGTGCTCTGTGTCTCGCTCCTTACTAACTTCCTTCTGCATCTTCTCGTTACAGTTCAATACTCATCATTGCCCTTGGGTGAGTGTACACTCCCGATGAGCGCTTTCACAATATCCGACTCTAAATGTAGAACATCGTATCCTTCAGCCTTGGATGGATCTGCACATCATCAGCGCTGGGCTGCCCAGCTCCCCCAGTCGCTGATGTTGCAGTCACTGACGGGGCCGCACTCGGTGACGGCGTGTCGAACAAACTCGCCAAGTAGCATCGCGCGCGCTCACACGCAAGATCAGCGTAGTACGCCGGGGGGCATAGACTAACAGCCTTGGTCGCGCGGCCGAACAAGTAGCACATATTATGCATGAGATCTTCAACGATATCGGCGATGTTCTGGAACGGGGGCGGGATCGACTTCGCATAGATCTGCCGGAAAATCTCATCATGCACGATGTAGTAGTGACATGGGCGGGCGGTCCCCTGAAGTGCGGCGTGTGCCTGCAGGAAGAAATCCCAGTTCCGCGCTTCAGTCACCCCACGGTCGACAACGGTGCCGGGTTTAGTGTTGCCAGACCTATCGCAATCTTGCTCAGTAGTGGGGTAGAATCTCGTTTTGTGCCGCTTGCCGCAGATTATGATGGTGAAGCGTGGAAGGCCATTCTTGGTGTCGACTGTTGGGTACACTTGTTCGCAGGCGCGGCGAAGTTGAGGAAGCTCTTGCGAGAGAACCATGTCGTACTGGCCTTCAGAGACTCCGTCGCGATAGATGAGAATATTTTCGGGGAGAGCGATGTGCTTGCCTTTGGTCTTCCAGAGGTTAAGGCGAGACTTCAGCATCTCAGTGAGGTCGTCCACATTCTCCTGCCTCGCGCGTTGGATGCGCAAGGTTGCGGGCCATTGACCTAGGAATTTGTCGACCGAAGCCACCATTGCAGAGACAGAGGGCGCATTAGAGGAGGAGCCAGGTGAGGGGTGCGTGACGTCGATGCCGACAACCATCGTCTTGTTCTGGTCGACGATGCCGAGGTTCTTGTTCTCCACCGTCTGATTGATGCCGCCGAGCTTAAGATTGAACTTCAAAGCGACATTAGCCATATATTGGTCGCGGCCGCGGTCTTTCGATAGTTTGAAGCCCACAGAGCAGATGGTGTGGATGCCATAGTCCTTGTCGGCGATCGTCTTAATGCGCTTATATAATGGTACGTTGGCCTCGGGCAGGATGATAAAAAGGAGATCCAAAGCTCCAGCGGCACGCTGTAAACTCGAGCCGATTGCAGGGTCATCTGGATGCTGAAGTTGGACGCGTTGACCTAGGAGCGGTGGGGCAGCGTTGACGCCGATTTTCCTCAAGGCTTCATGAAATTCGTTCATTACGGCCCGCAGGCTTTGCGGGTCGAAGGAGTCACGAGCTCCGGGAACCGAGATCATCAGGTATGACCACTTGGCAAGTGAGGCGCCGGTGTTGAACTGTATATTGATCATATTCCAACTGCCGAAGCGTGGATCGGCGGCCTTGTTGCCCCTATAGATAACCTTCGGGCCGACGAGGACGCGACCGGGGACTTTGACGAGCCCTGGCGTGATTCTCAGGCCAAAAGAACGCTGAACGAGGTTAGTATGCCATGTTTGGAAGGAAGAGCGGAGACGTATAATACCAAAAGCACGTTGGAGTTCTCATTGAGACCAACAGTCTGTACACCCTCCCCAACAATCGACGCCGCATTCTCCCACGGCTTTCGAACAGCGTGGCGAATCATCTGCTGCGTTTGGGTGCCGTCAAGCTTCGACATGGAGGGCTGACCCGCGAAGACAACGCAGACTTCTGCCGGTAGATACATCGGATTCTCCCGGTTGCCGCAGTTGATCAACGGAAGCTGGGGATGTTGTAGAACCCGATTATATGCTGCGTCACAGTCAGCTACATCGAGCGATGGATAGAGCAAATAACGTACTTATTCTGAAAAAGTCAAAAACAGTGATGTACCTCCCAGAGCCAGAAGCTGCTGAGCTGTCTGGCTGAGCCTCATCCTTGCCCTTGCCCTTCCCTTTCGCGCCTCCCTTGGCTGCCGCCTTGGGTGCTCTAGAGGAGTTGGCTTCACCGTCAAGCCAGAATTCGACATCTTTGGCGCCCGCCCCATGCTGTCTAATGCGAGGTGGGTGGGCCATGCCATGTCCATCATCCTTCCTAGCAAGTCCAAAGATGGTTTTGACTCGGGGAATTACTTCATTGGCTTTGTTGCGCTTCTCGGGCAGATGCGTGGTTTGGACACGAACTAATTTGAGAAATCTTTCTAGCGCGACGCTGTTGCGAACACCGTAATTGTTCATGAGCGCCGGTAAAGGGCCAGCGTGGTAGAAAGCTCCATGGCTGACATTAATATTGACCAGGATGCGACAAGTCGCAACGCGCACGCTCGAAAAGAAGCCCCGAATGACTTCCAAGCCAGAGCTGAGATCTCCTCTTACTGCGTTTGGGTTGAGGGAAAAGCTCCTTGTCGATCCAATCGTGGCAAGGAGGTTTGCGGATTTGGCGTAGTGGTTCAGAAAGATATTCAGGGCCTGTGTCAACTCCTGCTTGTCTCGTAACGACTGGCTAAGATTCGTGGAGTTCAGGTAGTTGACCAACTCGCCGATACTTAAAGTCTTTGTATATAGGACGCGGACCTTGTATGTGGTGGCTCTAGCCGCCGGTTCGTCTTCGCCTTCTGAACGGTAGCGTACCTCGATAATGGACTCGTCACGCGGAAACTTAATTTTGGAGACGAGGGTAGACCGGAAGTCAGTTGCAAGGTCGCCCTGGAGCGGTGCCATTTCGGCCGACTGGAGCAGTAGCTGCACGACCCTGAAACACTTCCTGCCAGCGGCCTCCGGGCTGATCTGTATGTCGTACCGATGCAGAACCATGTTTGATGGCGGCAATAACTCGACGTAATTTGCCGTGAGCTCAACTTTGGTACCCTTGGTACCATATCCCGGACGGCTGGGGAAGCCTTCGGTCAGCTTCAGGCTACCAAGATCGAGCGTCTTCTTTGTCGATGGATGCAAGGCATCTTCGACTTTGGCGACTTTGGGATCTTGGCGCTGAGGGTTGCTGTAGACAGTTAGTGTGCTGTACGACTGAATATTTACAACTTTGCTACGTTAGGGTTCAACGTACGAGAAGACCTGGATGGCTTGTTGGCCACCTCCATAGCCTCCTCTTCCACCTCCGCCTCTATCACCTCGAAACCCACCGGTGCCCCTCCCCCTGTAATCGCCCGGTCTGTCTCTTCCTCCGCCTCCACGATCTCCACGGAACCCGCCCCGTCCTCCTCTATCCCCGCCACCTCTATGCCCACTAGACATAGTGCTGAATGGCTGAGTGAGGCTCTCCAGACAGGAAATAGTAGACGGAATTGATACAAAAGACCACGATGATGCGGTGTTGAAGGAAGCTGAATGATGAAGGCTAGGAAACTCAGCGAAGTGGGGTAAGCTGGAGTTTGAAGCGCACCGCCACGTCTTTTGTGCGTAAGACGACAGGCAACAAGGCGTCCACTGACGAATGGTCGCTGCGGCTCTAAGGGCCATTGATTCAGGTAGAGACGTCGTACTTGCCCGTGAAGATCGCGCCAGCACTACGCTATTTAAAGTTTTTGATCCAAGGGAGCCGGATACGCTGTTCTAAATGATCACTACGGCAGTTTTACTTTCCTGATCATCAATAGGTGCAATTTGGTGACCGTCCCGAAAGCACCGAGGTCAAGCTTGGTTTGATCATAACTAGTGCGAAAAGGAGACTGGGGAGTTTCCGAGTGGAAGCAAGGTCAGTGAGAATTTGGTCTATTGAGTTGTTCTGCCTTAGCTTCCAGTCTTTCGTATTCAGCTATTGCTTCTGGGTCTGCCTTGATGGCTTCAAGATCACAGTGGGTCAAGTACACCTGCTCGAGATCCTTTCCTCTACTCAATGCCACATATGCTTGTCCGTCAGAGAAGACATTAGAATTCAAGGCGACAGTAACAGCTGGCAGTGACAGACCTTGAACCTTGTGGATTGTCAATGCAAATGCGTTGATGATTGGAAGCTGCACACGCTTATACTGCACCCCATTCGTCTGGAAATAGGACGAAGTTTTGTGCAAGTGCATGATCTGAACTGCATTAGCTGCTTCACAGGCCTCCAATTTTCAACGGTAGGGCCAAGGTAGAAGAACTTACTTGGATACCGTCTTTAGTGGGAAATGCAGCCTCAACTTCGTCGTCAGGCAACAAATTAGTAATAACACCAATAGAGCCGTTAGAGATTCCTCTTTCGCTCAGCATGCTATTTGTGAGAAACATGACTTTGGCCCCAACAGTACACACCACAGACGATGGGAAGTTTGTCCCCTTGTTGAATACTTTCGAGTGCTCTAAATTTTGTAACCTTACTCCGTTTTCAAAATCCTCGGCTTTTGAAACGAAGATAGGGTTCTCTGATGGCATGCCGGAGAGAACCGCATGGTTTAATGCCGCAGCTTCATCACGAAGGGAAGACAGGTACGTGGTATTCCACATGACATATTGTGGATTATATTGGCGCCATCGTTCTTCCAGAGTGCATCTTACCTCGTCATCGATGATTCCAAACCGAATCTTGTTTAAGATTCTGAAGAATTTGTCGTTTGTCTGCCGGTGCGGTTGTCGTAGGAAGATGGGATGGAAGAGCTTCCAAACAGAGGCCTTAAAGACCTTCAAACCCTCCACGGGGGGTAATTGCATCAAGTCCCCAAAAACGATGACATGCATGTTGCCGAACGGCCTGTTATTTCTTCTCAGTTTGGCGAAAAGGGAGGCGAGGTAGTCAAGCAGTACGCCATCTACCATCGATACTTCGTCGATAATAAGCACTGTTTTCTTTTCTATGTCTTTCTTTTTTTGATCTTCGAACCTAAATAAGCCCGTGTGGTAGGCGCTTCGATGACTATAGACTGACAGAGCCGAGTGGATTGTATTCCCATCAATATTTCTTGCCGCAATTCCAGTGGGCGCAAGCAGTAAGGCAGGGTTCCGGGATTTATCGCACCAATACTGCAGGGCACGCAGGAGGAAAGATTTCCCCGTCCCACCAGGCCCTGTTACAAAGAACATACAGCCTTGATGCCTAGATGCAGAAATATTTTGCGTTACCGTGCTATAGCACTGGTATTGCTCGCCTTTCAGGGTGAGACTCGCAGCATCGGCGAGTCCTGGAACAGACATGGTATTCAGCTGCCGTAGCTGCTCAGACACCATATCATGCACATTTGGCGGAGCCGCCCGCGCAACTCTTTGAACCATCTCGCAATACAGATTGCCATGTTCGACTCTATCAGCATGTCCTCGTAAAGCAGCATCATAAAGTACTGGGTCGAGCTCGAAAAGCCTTTCACGGTAGGTGGCGGAGTTCGCAATAATTTCGTCATCTGATCTCCAATGGTATCTGTAAAGGAGCTGCACGTAAAAAAACACCTCTCCATCACAAAGTCGTCGGTAAGAAGTACGAATGAGGATAGGCTTCTTCCTTTGATAGACCCAGTATCCTAATGAATCTCGCCACCCTTCACGAGGACCCTGTCGATTAATGATGCGAGTTTTCGTAATTTCATAGTATGCAAAGTAGTCAAAATAGGTCAAGACTTCGAATCGAGGCACTCTTGGTCGAGCAAAATATTTCTCCATAGCGTCTGGGAAATAAGCGTCCGCAGGGTGCTCGAGAATATGGTTAGCTGGACGAACAGAATAACTCCTCATCTCGGGGGTGCTGGTTGGAAGGTAGAGAGACCCGCTGGTGCAACGAAAAATGTCCAATCCCAAGCACAGCACGATTATTTCCATAGACCCCATTCTGCGAGCCAGCAGGTGCTTTTGGGTTGCTGTACAATCGCCCACAAGAACGTGAGAGAGTGGCTCGTTTTTGGTGACGTATTTCGTGATGTAAGAGGCAAGACCTTGGCTCGTCACGAATTGAACGTTGCAGTGGCCTTCCCAGATTAATAGCAATTGAGCGTTATAAGGAACTACCCACACGTCGGCTTCGGTGCGGGCATAAGTATACCTGGGATTGCCAGGCTGATGAAACGTCCTGCGCGACACGTCTGCTGGAAAGCCCTTGGAGCACTTTCCGTACCTCCCGGGTCCGCCACAAATGTAGTCTTTGCACTTGTGAATCTGATACTTCATGACAAGGCTATGCAACTCAGGCTCCTTTTCGGGATCGGGAATATCTGCGCGGACAAAACCATACGCAAGCAATTCCACGATAGATTTCTCAGTCCACAATAAGCAATGGCTGTGTATTGCGCCCCGCAATTGAAACTCAAATCTTTCGATTAGTTCCTTTAGGATTCCAAACTTGGCGTGGTTGGACTTCCCTTTCCAGAATTTGGATTTCAGATTATGGATCCTCTCGTAGTAATATTGAACTCCTTCCCATGGATGGTTGGATGGCATGGCACTGGGAGAGATAGACCGCAAAATGTTTTTAAATTCTTCCCAGCCTTCATTAAAAGTCAGCGTGATAAAGAGTTGCGGGAGTCCGTGGCCTGAAATCATCGAGTTTACGAGGCGTTCCTTTTCGAGAAAATAAGCTTCTCCAGTTCGGATTGAGCCAGGTATAGCATGTGTGAGAGTTTCACTAATAATAGAATGTGACCCATAATTCGACTGCTGTAGGAGTTGATGCTGAGGAAGACGGTTGTCTATAGCTTGCCTCGTTTTATTATGAATAAGGCGATTTGTATTCTGAAAGATTCTTGTAGCTTCCATTTCTTGGTATGCCCAGGCAGCCCAGTAATAATCGTCTCTGAAAGCGCGGTTGTAGGAATTGAGCTTCCTTTTTGTGTCCATGTGGCGAGTGTATGTAGAGCGCCCATTTTCGCGACGCTCTCCTTGTACAAATTGTCCTTTACCGTAAGGATAAAGGTGCGGAAAGCAGAGTACCTCGACATCCGGATCAGTTCGATATAGCATCGGCTTTGGAGGATGTCGCTCGGGGACCTGTATTGCCCCAGCGGAGAGCCTGTAGTATCGGAAATGCTCATTCCTTGTTTCTTGGTCGTACTGAAAAGGGTTCATGACAAGATCCGGGCGTGTTTGAGGTCGCCGCTCATCGCTGTTCTCAGGGAGTTCCGCAGTTGGTAAAGGATGGTCGATTTGCAAATGCGCCCGCACGTCATTCCTTTGGAAGACGGGGTTTCTTTGCAGCAGCCAATTGCGAACATGAATTAGATGCTCAAGATTCTGGTGTTGGTCTACTCGATGTGAACTGCTCTGCAGATAAGCCCCAAGTGTGCCAGAATAGAGCATGTTCGCTCGCTCGTTAATCGGATTCGTGTTAATAACACCTGATAAAGTACGGTACACGTAGGGGGTTGTGTGTAAGTTGTACCCTGAAGTCCTCCCCAGATTTGTGTCCAACTTGAAGGGGGATATGAACAGAGTCGATCGCCGTGGGAGAGAAGCAATGCATTGAGGGACCTGGCCGCAGTCTATAGGGGCTTGAGGCTCTTTGCAACAGTCCTCGCAGAGAATCACGCCACCAGGTTCGTCGTCAGTCACAGGAACATTGAACACGCTGGTGATTCCGTATTCATGGTTGTGCTGGAATGCTCTCCGTTTACGGTTCCTTGGGAGCAGCAAGGTTGCGCACTCGGCGCACGGTGTATCGGGGAACTCCTTGTTCCAGCGGTCCTTAAATCTTTTCCTCATACCTCGAAACCGCACCTCAGCTTCTGCAAATATCGTGCCCGCCCGGCGCCGTCGAGATCTCGCTAAGGGAAATTCGGTATCCTCGTTGCTACGATGACAACGATGACGACGACGACGAACCCTTGTAGTATTAACAACAATAGTATCGTCTGTTACGTAACGACCCCTGGTAGTGTCGGCCGGTGGAAACCGGCTGTGCTGGTTGATTTGTGTATTGATGGAAAAAGTTTCCAACAGTACTTGGCTATTATCGTTAAAAAAAGACTGCACAGGGATCCGTATCATACGCAGGCGGTCTTGTTGCTCGTTGGTGGCGGCATTATAGGTGTAAAATTGTTGCTGCCGGTCTCCAGACATAATGAATGGTCGGAAGGAATAAAATCACTGCAGTTGTGAACTAACAAAACACCCAAATCAAGGACTGATCGTTATTCCTCAAGCTCATCATTAATAAACGTCTCCTTCGCTTTCTGACTCGGCTTCCGGTTGCGCTTAGAAGGAGGTTCCGGAGGAGGTTCAGTTGCCTGGTGCTTGTTCTGCAAACCACCCGGGGTAAGATATACCACCGTAGAGTGGCCGTCTTGAGTCTCGGGTTCGCTTTTAGGTAACTCAAAATCAGCAAATCTATTCCCCCTGCTGCTGTCACCCATTGCGAGAGATGATACGGAGCTACCTCCTCTGGGAGTAAACGTGTCAGACACGGAATGAGGCGTCGACTCAGAACTCTCGCTGTAGAAAGGAAGACGCGAACTGGGCGGAGTCATTGGAACTGGCGCTTTGCTCTTGTTTGTCGGCGTCGCAGGTGATCCCTTAAGTGGCACGTCTCTGCGTCGCGAAGAACCACCTTTAGCGGCAGAAGGGGTACTACTTCCAGGGTCCTTGTTGGTCGAGTTAAAGGACACGGCGAGCAGGTCAAGATATCCAGGCTGCTGGGTCTCCTCATCCGGAAAGGTATAGAATCCATCGATGAAGAGCTTACTTTGAGCGCGCAGGTTTGTACTGCCGAGAGTACGGTCGAATTTGGGAGAACTTTCAGCGTAAAAATATTGAGTCTTGGTACGGGTTTGCGAAGCTTTGAAAACTTTGTCATTGCGTAAAGCTTGAGGGACAGGATCACCATAGTATCCGGTAACCTTTGCTTCGAATTCGAACGTGCGAGTAGCGTCAACAAATCGTGGCGTGCAAGTCAACTCTGCTGCCGCATTAATACGTAGCCGATGGATTGGCAGATGATCCGTTATTAATGGAATAGCGTCAAAGGCGGTAAACTGGACAACAATCAGCAGAGAACTTGCCGGGTGGAGAATCTAGCTGCGTCAAAGGAAGGAGTCTGCGGAAACAGAGAATACTCGCCTTAGGCGCCTCTGCCTCGTCATTGCCCGGAAGCCGAGCCTGACCGCGGATCATATATGCTCTCCCGGCTTCCAACAGATCACCATAGAATGCTATATAGAAGCTTCTCCAATCTCCTGCTGTGGCGTCATTATCGCCCTCCTCGAACTCACATAGAGCATTGCGATATGCGGAGTTCGAGATTCTATCTACCTCAGCTACTCTGGCGAGAATAGTGAACCATGTAGACATAATGAGAGAGGGCAATGGAATGGGGCGAAATACCAAACGATTTGTATGTTACAGCTCGCGGCTGCAACTTCGCTAAGCGTTGGGAAATGGGGGACACGTCAAAATGTTGAAGATCTTGAGTACTTGAGAGTTTGGGAACTTTGGGGGCAGTGGTGGCATTGGGGACAATCACGACATCGAGGCACGACATTGAGGGGGGGAATCACGACATCGAGGAAAATCACGACATTGAGGAGAATGGCGACACCGAGGACAAATTGTGCATTCCCGGGCTCCCAAATTCGGACGTTAGTCGCCTCGAGCCCGCGACCATGTAAAACTGAGGCAAAATGAACTAATTACACACATCGGACGGGGCCACAATATCGGGCGTAGATCGTGACAACTGTAGGGGCTTTGGAAGGAAATTCATGAGATAATGTGAAAATCGAGGGGAGAAAAAGTTGATACCGCGACTAGGGAAAAAAATATCCCGTACTATCTCCCGTAGGTTTGAAGGAAAACCACTGTGACGAACGACTTTCAAGCTATGGGGACCACAGGGGGGGAGAAACGATTCTTATTCTTGTCTTCCACCCACTATACCACGATGCTGAGTCGTGTAGTAGTAGTAGTATAGTAGTAGTAGTAGTATTAGTAGTAGTATAGTATAGTAGTAGTACTAGTATAGTAGTAGTAGTAGTACTAGTAGTATAGTATAGTATAGTATAATATAGTAGTAGTATTATAATAATCTTAGTCGGGCTCGGAAGTGACAAACTAAGGCCCAAAATGGATGTTATTACCAAAAATGGAATGGTGTAACGCCTACCGAACGGCACCTAGATTTATCATGTTTATTGAGTTTGGGTTTGAAGCTTCAAATTGCCTGAAATTTCTGGTTCAAAAGATTCAAGGAACTCTGTATGCTTCCTTTTCCTTACTGGCATTTTGATGATCTCTGTATTCGAGAATGAGCCAAAATACCCTACAAATTGATGGGAACGCGCCTTACGCGTGAGCCTGACCAAAAAGTACAAAGGCTGGGGATGGGAATTTTGTTGCGGCCTGGTACCTGTGGGTCCGAAATTTGGGGGCCAAAAAATGTTACACTTTGGCAACGAAGGAGATACTGCCCCAATGTGCTGCATGTATCCGTTACCGTATCCTTAGTTACACGATGATTCATTTTCCAAATAATTCTTCGCTTGGGCACGATTCCAGAAAGTAACAATAGTCTCGCAAAAATTCGTTACGCCTCAGGTCAATCCTACCATCATATTACTAGTGTCGGATAATGTCATAGTTGTTCGGCATCGTGGCATTGCGCTGGAGGATGACAACCTGATCTTGTATTGTTGCACGAAAGGAAGCATCTCCGTAAATGATAACTTCCAATAATTTCAAGCCTTCTGGACCAAAGGCCCAGTCGGCAAAGTGTCGAAAATCTTCCGATAGCGGTGGTCTACGGCCGAAATGATACATTGTCTCGTCGTCGGACGAAAAGATTGCGTACAGCGCGGGAACCGCTTTCATGGTAGGCCAAGAAAGACTGCGGATGTGGATGACCTTGATGGGAGTAGAAATTAATGGTCGCAGTGCAATTTTCTGCAAACACGTTCAAGTTAGCCTAACCCAGCTTGTTGCCCGCATGGTTAATGGGCGATTTCGCTCCCCTACTTACAAAACAGTGCGGTGAGCAAGAGAGGCCTAGACAGTCGAGGTTGAGACCCGCCAGAGGGTGTGCCGGATTTTGGGCATTCAGCTCAAAATCCGGTCCGATATCAGCTTGTCATTGTCGGACCATATCCAGGAATGCACGCTGAGGCGCTTCAAAGTCTGCTTGTGGCGGGCTATGCAACTCCAAATGTCTTCGTCTGGCGAATACTGGCGAACACATATAAAAGGCTCCTCAAGGCCATGAATACGATTGAGTCATTTTGCTAGGTCAGCCCCTCCGCCAGCGACGGCTTTGTCGAATTGCTTCACTTCAAGTGAGCTCAAACGCGTCATGGCACTAGCGTCGGTGGTGATCAGGCCTCCGAGGAGAAAAGGACACCAGTTTGGACAATCTCTCAGCGTGATCGATCGCGGCCTGTCGAAGCTGAAGGCTCTCGCCGCCGCTGTCGTGAGAGGAATCTGCGTGAAGGAAATGCTCACCAGTGACTGGAATATTGACCCGGTCCGTCTACTGAACACGGGAGGCTGGTCATAACGAATGTGCTACGGAAAACTCACAGTGTCGAGCGTCTCAGGTAGCAACTGGCTTAGGCGGCCCATTTGCCAGATCAATATGAGTCTCGATCTATATCTGGGTCGGAGGGCATGACAAAGCACCCGCTCTTAGACCGTGATGGCACAGGGCTGTCGTGCGTTAAAAAGTCTCGGGGTCGCGGGCTCTTTGCGCACTCTGTTTGACTTTTTGCCAGATGCAAAGTCCATAACCACTGTGGCAGTGACTGGGGGATAGAGTTGGGTCATCTATGAGTAACGAGATTCAGGCCCCCCCGAGGCATTGTTTAGTGGTGTAACTGGGGGGACAGAACAGTCCACTAGATTAACTACGCGAATTGAAATTTTACGAACACGAAACCCGGCCGCGGACTCCTTGCCTATTTACCGTCTAGCGGCCACTTCTTAATTTAATCAAATTGATGGGTACTTCCACGCCTCCGCCCTGGTGTTCATTCTGGTTTTCATGTGCTCAACTACCTAGGCGACTACTACTTACGAGTATCTACAGGCAGAGCGCCGCCACAAGTGGATATGGAGCAGCCACTGTGAACGGCGTGATTCAGACAGCGGGACTTGCTCTCGCGTCCACTGGCGGGGCAGTTGCAGTTGTGAAAAATTCAGTCCAACTTTAAACGCTGTCAGCGTGCTCAGTAGTATTTACCGGAGCTCTCCTGGTTTGCTTTTGTACCATCATGTTAGGGGATACTTCGTACGGTGTCAGACATCGAATACACATTAACGCCGAGGGCTCTGCTGTGTGCGCTCACACATGATCGCCCGATAATACTTTGGGGCAGGTATTTTCCAAGAAAGGACGGGCAACAGTGACCAGTCGATACTTCCCGTGGTGGAACCAGCTCGTCGAAGCGAAATGGCTAATTTTCTTCTCGATTTCTATTGTGATCACCAGGCGGGCCATCCCCGCGCATGGACTTCTTTGCCCAGTGGGGAGCGGCTCGGGGATGATTGCCAGATTACATTGTGCGCGTGATGAATAACACTGTCCGGTCGCCAACGGTAGGGCTTAGAACAACAAAGATCGGGTGCCCTCAAAATGACAAATGAGGTCGTCTTCATTGATTCAACTAGAAAAAACTTGGTGTTATTGCTAATTGTCATCATAACTGTTGTGAATGGACAAAGATAGGAGCGCCGTTACGAGGGGTAAAAGCTCCGGCGAAAGCAAGTAGTTGGCGTTAAAGAGCCTGTCAAAAGGAAGAAGAATAATAATAGTAACATTTTTACTCTGCAGACCACATTCTCCCGTAATTGGTGCCGTCGTATTTCTGACAGACGTCTGGAGCCACGATAAGACCTTCAGCATTTCTCGGGAAAGCGACACAGTCGCCCAGAGATGGTGGCCACCATCAAAATGCCCACTCAACACCATACCTTGGAATTGTTTCAACGCGCTAGGCAAGATACCGGTCCAACAAACTGCAGCTGACTCTATTTCTCCAAGCATTCTTGATTTCCGAGCTGTGTTTGCTGCTTCAGATATCGTCCGTTTCCCCTATCAAATGCCTTCTGATCCTGGGGTTCCATCCTCCTCCCGCCGCTGAGGCCAGGTGCTGAGGCCTGGGCCACTGTTACACCGCTGCCGACTGAAGCAGCGACTTTCTCCGCCCTGCACTATTTATACCTTACAGAGTTCCACTGGTAAGACATACTCCATTCAAACTTTACAGGAATGAGGTGCCGATGTTGTTCTTGGCATGGCATAGGTGCACCATCTGCTTCAATGCTAGGGCCTCGGACCAGAACCATTAAGAGTCGAACTTGCTTCTTGGAAACTGGCCAGGCAGTTGAAACTCCATTGAATAGTTGTTTTGCACCATCTTTTTTTTCACAGCTTCTTGTTTGAGGACGAGACGACGGGATTTCCGCAAAAGTAATAAATTCCGATTGGGATTAAGGTTCCTTGGGCGCCTTGAAGCATCTTGATAGGTAATTCGAGGTGTCGTAACTGGTGGTAACTTCGTCGCAGTTTTGAATTCAATGTTTGCTGCAGGAAGTTCTGGGATCCTCTCCAGTGGTGTGGTCAGCCCCTTTGCGTTGAAGCACTTGACAAGCATCTGTGCGGCGGAAGCGCGTTCGTTCGGATCCACTCTCGCCATTTCTTGAATAATATCCACATTTGAGGAAGCATTCAAGATATCCCTGTGTACATCTTGTATGGAAGAGTACTTCTCAGAGTTCTTGCGGAAGCCATTTAAATCTAGCGTCCACAGTATTGTCACGAAAAGAGACCACACGTCCGCTTTGTGCGTCTGGCCCAGCCCCTGGAAGAATTCGGGCGCCATGAAGATCGGAGTGCCGGCAAAAGTCACCGCTTCTACCGTGCAGTTACAGAGACCGAAATCTCCGAGTTGGAAGATAAAATGCCCGTGCCGCCCCGTCCAGAGGATATTATCCGGCTTGACATCTCGGTGGATGATATCGTTTGCTGCCAAGCAGTCGAGCGCCTGAAGCATCTGGTTCAAAACAGACTGCGCGAGGCCGGTGATCGACTCGAATGACCCCTCCTGGACCAATGAATCTAAACTTCCTTTCATGTAGCCCATAACTATCTGCACCTTCCGTCCATCCAAGCATTCCGACGCAATATAGTCAACGATATGGGGCTAAGCACTCCATTAGTCTCATGGGCTAGAAGGAAACCAGGAATAAGAGCACACATACATGGCTTATCTGTGAAAGGATCTCGACTTCTCGTTTCAACGATTTCCTCCACCACTCTAGTTTTGACACTTGCTCTGGCGGTTGCAAAACCTTGACGGCAACAAGCTTGCCCGTGTCCACATTGATGGCCTTGTATACGGTTCCGAATTGTCCGGATCCAAGCTCACCCAGCTTCTTATGTCTTATCTTCGGTTGCAAGTGGCCTGGCGTGTGCGTTCGCGTCTCCCTACGGGACGGCAAGACGGTTTCTGAATCATCCACGGTCCGGGCTAGGCGAGGGTTCTCAGCGTAGCCGCCTGGCAAATTTTCCGACGAACTTTTCGTCCTCTCCATCGTCTCAGCTGCATTTGGCTGCCACTCCAGCTCGAATACGACGAGGTCTTTTCCCACACCGCCCATACCGACCACAGTGTTCAGTTTTTCCTGCACCAGGATTTTGCGAGAACGTCCGTGCTCGAATGGAATAGCATTATCACCATAGACTTGTGTCGTTTGGCCGTGGGATCTGTCATAGAGCATGATCACAATTCTGTTCGAGTCGAACTCACAAGAGGATTGGATCTCAAACGAGCATTGGAGCTTGGCAATGCTGCTGCCCTCAACAAAGATATCGGCATCCGCACCACGCCCCAACGTCGCAAGTGTTCCGTATGATTTCGACCGGATTTGGAAGCCGATGTCTAAACCAACAGATCCATCGCTCAGGATCGAGGTGAGATGGCTGTTGCACGGATGAACGACGACATTTTCAGCTCGCTCGTTCAGAGGCCTGAGAGAAAACAAGGCAAGAGGATGTGGATGAGGACGTGGGCGTGGACCTGACATAGCTAAGAAATGCCAGGTAAATGTCCATGCCCCGGTTGGCAAGAAGGAAGCGGTGTATTTAGGTCATGGCTGTCGATCAATCACCCAGAGCGATCTTCTGCCTATTTACACGCCGCCCAACTGACGTTGTGCCTAGTCCGTTTCACAGGATGTAGAGGGGCTGTGGTATTAATAGTAATGGGTGATGGAGAGCCAATGAGTTTATGTCCCCGACGGTTTCGAAGCGCCCCGCAAAGCATAAGCTAGATAATTGGTTCCGGTGCCGCCACTACGGCGCCTAAGGTCGGCCGGCATACTGCTTTCTCTCGAAGGCTGGCATTGATCGTTGTCACCTAGACTCTCGTTTTCATTTTCATAGCAGCGGAGCTGACGGTTTCGCCATGGCGGATAGTATTAAAGGCAGTGGCTTACCAAAACTCATAGATGAGCTAGGAAAACTCGCCGACAGACCAGATCTACTCCATCACACTATGGCTCGCTTTGTCAATCGTCCTCCGTCGTACACGTCTCAACAATCCCACAACTCCACGCGATCCCAATCCCCTACCGGCCCCAGTGAGGCACAACGGCGAGACGAGAGACGACAGTGGCTGCTGAGAAGAGAACATACGGCCTCGCTTCCAAACAAGCAGTTTAGCGATCAGGTCCACGAGGAGACAGAGCGGATCATCAAGGGCATCGATAATCGGACGCTTACGGTACCGCTTGACATAGAATTTGACCAACTTGCTCGTCAAACCGTCAGGAAGAGATGGGTCGAGCAAGGAATCTGGAGGGATGAATGGGATGATGCGGCCCATGTACGGTGGAAATGGAAGCACGAAGCACCGCCGGAGCGCTCGTCGGAATACGAGGATGATGCAAGAAGTTTAGGTCTCTTCGCCCATCTTTCCGCGACAGCGAGGCCGAAGCAGGCGCGACCGAAAAAAGATCAAGAGTTCCGACAGAGGGCCGAACGACATGCAGTATGGGAACACGGATGCGATGCATCGCGGCCTTTTAATCAATTTGTCTATCAGATATCAAAAGAGCGTGAGCGAATTCAAGGCGAATCGGCGACCGGGAAAATGGCTGCCACAGCTTCTATCGACATCTACACAAAAGCCTACGAGGATGTAAAGAACATATGGGTTGAGAGGGGAATTTGGGACGCTAGGTGGGGTATATTGCCAGGAATGTCATGGAAGCACGAACGGCCTATAGAGGAACTGTTCGATGATAATTCCGAAATATCCTGCGGAGACAGAAATCTCGAGCCGGAAAGGGCTATTCAAGATTTGCAACCTCAAGTCTCGGCCCATACAGATCACCTCCAAGCGCATCGCCACAGTAAACCCGAACCAAGAGCTTTTGTTGGCCTTAGTCCACGCCCTTCGGGGAGCAGTACGGCGCCTTTGTTTCCCATAACACCGGACCAACGCAGAAGACGCACCCGCAACAGCGCAGCTATGCGACGCGGTGGGCAAAGACAACCGGCAGCCTCTCCAGGAAGCAGACAGAACGAATCGCGATCAGAAGACCCCCTAAAGCCAATGCATCGGCCAAAAGTAGCTAAAGCTCCTAGATCGGGAGGAGGCCAGAAAAGTATCCCAAGACTGTCGTCTAATATCTCGTCATTATCACCCGAAGCGGCAGATCATGCAGTTGGGACAGTCTCAGACGCAATCACGCCTCGCAGGAGTCGACGGTTACAGAACAACAATGGCGCCTTCGAGATCAACCCCACAGCGCCTGTGAATCCACCTCGAGCAGCGCACAGGCGCATTGGCGCAAGCAACCAGAAGTCAAGAAATCAGAAGTCAGGAGTAGCAAAACCTCAGCCCCGAACTCGGAGGCGGAGAGCTTAGAAGACTTGTGCCTTGCATCCTCGAGCACACGTACTGTACCTCCAGACAGGTTTTTGGTAATTACGGTAGATTGGTTCGGAGATAAGTTCGTCGGGACGCAATACATTCCATAGATAAGAGCGTATGCCTAGTTTTTGCCTGGCAGGCAGCAGTATTACAATAAGTATTTGGTTTTCATATCATTCCATGCTTTATGTAGGAAATCAAGAGTCTCGTTTTGTGTCCCATGCAATCGCGCTGTCTGAGATGATACAACCGTTGCTGAGCGATCGGCAGGACCTCGGGCCTCACTTGGTCCAGCCTGGCTCATTGAAACTACGACTACGCCGACCGAACCCCATTCCGCAGTGGGCACCTCGCAACCCATGTTTCCCTTCAGATTGCCTACCCTTAGACTATGTCATTCGTGTGGAATTGGGCAAGTGGACTGGTACTGCAATATGTGTAGGCAAATCTGCGGCCAATGCTGGTCACGTCATCCACCGAGTTGGTACCGTCATGTGGGGATACCAATCTCGGAGTAGTAAGTTTGCCTGGTTCCTATATTTGAAGCTCTGGATGCGTGATGAAGTCCAACGGCGACCACCCAAGCCAAAGCTCGGATCAAGCTAGGGCAGAAGCTGAGAAGCAAAATTTTTCCGAAATGTACTTGCCGCGAACGATAGCGAAACCCGGGAGGAGCATCACACACGGGATGTACGTCCCTCTGGTTTGCTGTGAGGAAAGTGAAGGACAAGGGCAAAGACAAATCGGGAGACAATGCCCTACACCTGGAAGAATATGAGAGGTTCAACCAGATTGTCGAAGAGCATTGCCAGGCGTATGGTATATCAGCTTCGGAGTGTCACCCGCGAGTGGTCTTCATCGGCGATACTGGAACTGGAAAGAGCAGCCTCATTCGGCTGCTGAGATTGGCGCACCTTTGGCCACAGAAGCTACCTCAGGTAACGTACATAGCTATCGCGACCACGCCGTTGACTCGCCGGACAAGTCGAGCCCGTCGTTGTACGCAGACTGTGAGGGCTTCAAAAGGTCCGGTCGCGGGGAGTTTGAACTGGCACTGAATGAAGAGCAGCTCGCGCAGCAACCATCCACGGGCGCTAAACAGCACTTTCGGAAAATGATCGGGAGAGGATATAACTACGTACGCCACAAGGTATTTGGCATGACGGGTAGAGATGATGCGGTTCAATAAATGTTTCCGCGGCTGTTATATAACTTTTCTGACATTGTGGAATATGTTGAGAGAAGTGCCTGAGGCTGCATATCACGTTAGCCAGGTTCATGGATAACTGTTCCGATCAGACAAAGGTGACCACTGGCTCTCGCTGCAGCATCCCTAGAGCTCCACCATCAGCCGTGCCCCCCCTAGTTAGTTGTGCTTATGGTGCATTATTATGGTGGTGTCTCGTCACAGGCAAAGGCGAATTTCCGTCGATGACTTGAGTAATCTTTGCGAGAGCGACAAAGGTTCGTTTTCCTATTTGGAGAAATCATAGCCAGATCTGGTCTGCTCTCTACTGCTCATATTTATGTACCTCATATTTCTAGTGTAATCATGCGGTTAATGTTGGTCGGATCGGGACGAGTAGGATGTTGAGTTTATTCGGGCACCCAAGAATCTATTGTCATGTCATCCGATCGAAACATGTCAGGTTGACCTCTAGCGTGTCACGGACAGGATCCGTGACAGCAAGCGCCGGTGGTGGAGCCGTTGACAGGTGCCATGAGGCTGGGGTTGGAAGTATCGAGTTGTCTTCGGCGAGCCGCACCGGGGAGGGTTGTTTCGTGTGGAGGTACCACCGGGTGCGAAGGCCTGTCCTGTCGTTCACCAACATCCGATGGTCGCAAAGGCCTGCCGTCTAGCGGCGTGTTAGTACGCGTCCGTGGTCGCAGCCGCCAAACTGCTCAGCACCATCCCTCCGGCTGGATCAGTCGCGGCCGAGACCTGCGACGCAACCCCGTTCCGCTTGCTGCTGCCAATCTCTATCTGCTTTGGTAAAAGGTAACGGTCGCGTTCTGCACAACGACGGGGAACATTGTGTGTTGTCGTCGCATACTCACCGCCTCTCCTAATAATTCGTAGGCTTGGGCCCACGATCTGCAGTTCGAAAGGGAAATCGCGCGGGAGGACAAGCAGCGCTGTTTGGCCAATCCAACAACTTCTCAAATTAATCGTCTTTCATTGACTCGATTGCTTTCTGCATATGTAGCTCAGCGAGATATGGGTGGGTGCCATGGTCCCGTGTGTCGTCGCCCAAGTATCTCACCACAAAGGCCAGCTTCATAGACAAATAAATCTCCAGTACAGTCATGAACAACTTTCCCAAATTTTAACCTATTCACCTGACAAGATCTATTTCCTGTGCTCATATGTACAAGACAAAACTGATATCGGAAGCAGAAATACGTCACGTCATTCATCACGTCTTTCTTCCCCCGAAGCTGCCTCAATGTGGGGATGGTCCTGAGCATTTGAGATATGACAAGGCACTCTTGACAATTACATCCAGCGTCCTCGGAAGCTATCGTACACAGGTTGAACCTGATTTCAAAGGACTCGTCGATGTTGCCCACGACGCCGTCGATCGCCTTCATCAATTGAGAGATGATCAAGGTCACGTTGACGAGGTCGGACTACAGCGTGCCTTCCACAATTTGGCAGAACAGGGTGCCCAAGGACACTGAATTACCACTTGCAAAAAGCCAATGCTGAACCCAGAACTAGAGGGTTTCCTTCCAATCCATGTTCAGGCACAAAATGCCGCTATACTCGTGTGTCGCGTCGCCGAGTCAGTCACTTTCGAATTCTTTGAGCTGGCCCCTCGCAACAAAGACACCATGGGTACTCAAGGCCGATTCAAGCGTCTGTTTCCAGCATCCGCCGTCTCAATACCCTTTGTCAGGTTCAAGGACGATGCATTCCAATCATCTTTGATCAAGATAATCTCCAAAATGAGTCGTCAAGAGGTGAATGAGATGAAACCAAAAGTGATGAAAGCGCGGAGGAGCACATCGAGGAAGGAGACACGATAGATCCTGGAATTGTCATAGACTTCCTGGCGACATGTTTGAGTGCCTTGGGCGGGAACGTCAATCTTTGTCAAATTGTGAAAAACACACGGGACGAAGTACTCTGGCAGAATTCGAAGCTTCCGTGGCGTAGGTCTCCACTGTGGCTTCTTCTGCGTGTGCCTGGAAGAAGCCCTTTATGTTCCTCTCCCTTGAGTTGGCTATTCCTCCCAAATCCACCGTTGAGCCAGTTGTAGATTGTGGGCGATTGCTCACAGGCTAGTAAGGCAAATTAGCCACGCGACTCGTCACTCTTGCTAGCAAGACTCTCGTTCTCTCCGGTTCCTTCTCCACTGGTCCATCCCGTGTGATCAGATTATCCTGAATACTTCTCTCGTTAGTCGCGGACAGCGGCTGAACGGTGTCTCCGATCCGACGCAGCTTTTCCACACGAAGCCTAACGTTTTCCGCTCTTCACTCAGCTGCGTTAATCGCAGGACAATGGCTTCATGTGGGTCTGCACCCTCAGGATACTTGTCAAGGTCGGCCTCAATCGGCCACAAAGAAGGCAGTTCTTCAATCGCATCATCCGCGGCTACAATTGAATTAGGTTAAGAAATACATATAGGCCAAAAAATAATGCAAGTGTCGCACCTAAGTCCAGCTCTCGTCCAATAGTGCTCTCCGACTCCCTCAAGTTGTTCACTCTTTCTTCGGCATCTCATTGCTGATCTGTTCGGCGACATTATAGATCGCTTGTGGAGGGTGTACACGTCGGTAATGTAGTTGCATCGTTTGGTTGAGGTTGAAGAGGACGTCGTCGAGAATGCGCGCCGGAATGGGGTTGCTCGACGCGTTGTTGCGGCGCCAGATCCGTGATGGTGCGAGGGGTTGGCAGAGGGTGTTTGTTTTGGGCGGTGATGAAGGATATTTTGAGGGAGGGAATCGTGGGTGCGGTATCCGCCATGGCTATACGTAGTGCTCGGTCCTAGAGACGGCGATATGGGAGCAAGTTTGATGTCGATGCCCTTTTAGAATGGTGCGGACCTGCTTCATCGACAAGAATAGCAAATGCACATTCGCGACAAACAAGCGCTCTATACACGTGTACAGACCTAAAAAGCCCAATCGCTATATCCCTCGCCCGCGGTGCCCTATCGCAACTTTCATTGGGATGGAATTTATGAAAACAACCGAGAATCTTACTTGTTACTAGCATTTTTGGCTGTCCCGGTATTTTGGGCTGTCTTGCAATTTTGGGCCGCTCTAGGTAAGGTACCAGTCCAACAAACTACAGCTGACTTTATTTCTCCAAGCATTCTTGATTTCCGAGCTGTTTTTGCTGCTCCAGATAGTTATCGTCCGTTTCCTCGCATCAAATGCCTTGTGTGTCAACGGCTGGGCCGTTGAGATTCACTCGGCTAACGCCGATGCAATAACGCCACCAAATGAGGGTCTTACAAGCCCCTGAGCGTCGACCATGGAAACAGGTAGCCACTCCAGGTGCTGGGGCCTGTGCCACTGTTAACACCGTCCCGACGGAAGCAGCGATTTTCTATGCCCTGCACTGTGTTAGCCAGCGACCTACTGATAAGCATCTCGCATCATGAGCAAACCCCGGATCTTCACGCAGAACACATTCCAGCTTATCCGCCACCTCATCCATCTGGCCGCCTATGTAGTATAAGTACAGCAACCTAACACCACAGCCCTTGCCACCTACATCTAGAGAAGAGTCGGTCAAGGACTTTCGCAGTGCCTCAATCCAATCCCCCCTTACAGACGACTCACTGCACTTGGTCCTGGATTTGTTGCGTCAAAAAGAGCAAAAAGTGTAAGCTTACTAACATTCTTTTCGGCAGTTCTTATAACTAGTAGCCTATATTCTATACGGCAGGATTTGCCTTCTCAATATCACAGCCGCCAGATGCCTCCAATGCCACCGCTTAGACTCTTCCCAAAGAGTCGTCTTCGTCTTCCAAAGCGAAGTCCCGCAGAGGGACAGGCCCACTGAATACCTTACCACATAGTAGTAGTACAGTTACATGACAAAAGTTTGCGACCACCCCACACCGAACCACCCACTTACATCAACAACCATCGATGCATGCATTCTCTTTGAAAATCCACCAAAATCGCAAATAATGCCTCAACGGCGTAGTTTCGGCACAGAAATTAGTGCAAATCGTCAAAGAGGCTATCAACACAGTTCTGAAGCCAAGGCCTCCATGCTGACAATGCTGGATGCCGGTGTATCTGCCCGGCGTGTCGCGCAGGAGTTTAACACGACGCATTCCACAGTGTTACGTATCAAAAAAACATGGACTGAAAGCCACACACTTGCCGTAAAGCCTCGAAAAGGGCGTCCTTTGAAGTTATCACGAACAGCAAGAAATTCAGTAGGCCTGGCTTTGAGGCTACATTCATTCTTGGAAACCACTATACTTACCCCTAGTAAACCCGTGCCGCGCTAGCAATACTACTGCAACTTACTAGCTATGTGAAAGCGCGTGCAGTAAAACTCGAATCTCTTTTTACTTTCTCTCTCCTCCCTATCTATCATATACTCTTTGCTTTCCCTTTGAACCTCTCCGCTTTGTAGCGAGTTAGAGCCTGCAGTGTAGCATGGGAGTGGAGGAGGAGAATTCACAAGCGTGCGGTGTGGGCAAAGCACGCTGCTTTATACGCGTACAGTGTGAGCTAATTATACACAGTCTGTTACCCGGCTTGAAATATGCAATGTTGGCTGCCCCTGCAAGTACATCTGTGTAACGTAAATGTGTTGGTTTTCTCACTACTCCAGATACCGAGTACGCCTTGGGTGGTATGCAGGTGTCGCACAGAGTGTGGCCTGAGGCCAACCAACGCGTGGATTCTGACCGCTCACTGTCCTCCAGCGGTGCTGCCGGGTACGGCTATGCTGCCCACCAAAGTGGACGTTCTGTTTGCCAAGGCGCAGGACGCCTCGGCCCTGCGGAGGTGTTCGACGCTGAGGCCTAAGAAGGACTGGAGGACCTCCAAGCCGGAGTGGCGGCTCTCCCAGCCCCAGCCCACACGCTGATGAACCATGTTAAGACAGTTGTAGCGCCATAAACCCCCATGGCGGCACTCTGAGCAGGTACTAAAGAAAGGACCAGTCAGTCCCGCGGACTGTATGCCGGAAGAGAGTATGGTATAGGACGGCGAGCAGTTTCAGTGCCAACATGATCCTAAAAGATGCTTCTGAACATCTGTTCCGTGTGGTCGTAGGCCCTGACCGCGCAAACCGCAGCATTGACTGTAACTTCACGGATGTTGTTGCCGATGTTCTCCCAGTGGATTTCGTGGAGGGCTCTGCTGACCGCACAGGGTGAGCCAATGGTAGCGTTGCGAATGTTCGTTGCCGCAGCCTGTAGCTGACTGAAGCTGTTGGTCAGATTGCTCAGATGCATCTTTTGGGGAAATCCGTAGCAGAGGTCAAGATCAGCATCTGTTCCTTTTCAGTTGTTGACAAAGTCGGGACGCTCTCCGAGTTGGGTCGTGGAGGGTTGATAAATCTGGGCGTGATGAATGGCAAGTGGCCGTTTGCATATTTGATTTTCAAAGTAGAGACGATCAGCAATTCGCCGCCGTCTACACTGAGACGACCTTTGTCTCGTTTTCTAAAGGGTAGCGCATGGGATCTCCAGGCGCGTATGTCCAATATTGATGGCGAAGGCAGCTTCTCGCTTCGGTGAGCCCTTTAGCGTTGGGCTGGCTTTGTCAAAAGCGAAAAGCGAAATGGCGGCATGTGGAGGACGTTTTGGCAGGCTTGGATCTAATCGCAGCAACCGGTCCACACCGATCCGATCCCTACCAACGCCAATGGTGCCAGAACAGGGGACATGGGAAGGCAGGCTGGCGAGCACTAGGGAGTTGGGGCGGGTGGGTGTGTAAAATCCGACGCCCCAAAGACAGGCAAGGCAGGACAATAACCACCCTCCTGAAATAGTGGGAAATCTGCAAGGACAACGGAGTGCAAGACGGAGTAATGGATGTTGGTGTCTAGCATCAAGAGCAATTTGAATATGCCAGATTTGATGTAAAGAAAAATATCGGGGTTCGGCAGGGCCCTGTGTTGAAGCAGTGGAAGCAGCTGCTGTGGGAATATCCGATTACCAGAGAGGAGCACTGTTGACAGCCGCACTCTTGTGCAGCGCTCAAACAAGCCCAGCATTATATCATACTCCTTCTTCCACGCTCGCACCCCGCGGGACAGTAGTTGCTACATCGTGCACAGTACTATTTCGTTACAGTCAAGTCGTGGTACAGACCACCAGGCCATTCGCATTTAAGATGTTTTACTCACATTCTGAGAAAAGAAGTGTTAGGAGATCAAGGAGCCGGGTTCATCCGGGACGGCGGGAAAGACTGCTATACGAGAAGCGAAGTCCTTGAAATCTGTCGACGCAATGACTTCCATCCTGGTCCCAAGGAGCGTATGAGATGACACTGGGGCCTGTTTTCTGGCCGGAACATGCAGAGCCATACATAAGGCCCACACAAACGACCGAACGAGTAGATAAAGAAATTCACCTGTGACCATGTCGGGCCAAATACCGCTGCACCACTGAGCAAAAGTGTAGGCCCACTAGCTCTTTTCTAGCAGTAATAATAGCCTATATTTTGCACGACAGACCACGCCCTTGTCACGGCCAGACGAGGCTGAAGGAGGCAATGTCGAGGCGGCAGGAGTGTACTGCTTTGAATCAGTATTTTCGAGTTAGCATGCAGGTCCTAGAGTGGGGCCTTTTTCTCACCGAGACATTGTCATTCCAAATATGTACGGGTGAAACGCTTCAAATTGATGTATCATATTCTGCATTGTCTATCAAATGCTCCACCACGGTGCCCAGTTCAACACGCGCCCCCGCCTTCAGCAAGTTCCACTACTTGGGTTGCTGCTTGGTAGTACAGGTCCGTCATGGCCCAAGCAGTATTCCTGTTGGGGGTATACGGTTCATCTGAATCGCTCGTTCCCGCTATAGGTAACCACTCAGACAATACACGTATAAATTTCATCGCCTGCCCGCTCCCATTCCCGACCTGTCAGCCCTCTCTGATCATCACCTTCCCCATGGCAAGCTCCCAAATTTCGAGGACTGACAGGAAGGAGGTTTACCTATCGCGCCAGGTTAGAAGCATCTTCATTCAGCCCCGTTACGCACAGTTGCGGCGATCCAAGAAAATTCGTGAGGTAGTCAATCAACATCATCTCTCCGTTTGGATTTATTCTACCGATAGACTGGTTCAAATTCTTCGCTCTTTACTCGAGGATCACATCTTTGAATCCCGGATTTTTGCGCAAGAAGCTTTTCCTGAGCTCTTTCCGTCCACGAAGCCGTCCGACGCAGCTCCCTCAAACCCAATCTCAAAGCCACTAGGTGCCTTATCATCCATGCCTAAAAGCCTTCAACAAGGGGTAGAAACAGAGCTTCTACCCGCGCTACACCGGTTCGTGCTGATGACATCTCCATTCAACCGTCTCATTTCATCGCATTAATCTCCGAAGCCAGTGCCCTTGCAACTGGGGATTATTCTGACTTGATTATCTCCGGAGGAAAGCATTATCACGTGCACAAAGTTATTGTATGCAGTCGTTCTGAGGCATTGGCAACATTATGCAAGCTTAAATCGCCACAAGCCAACGTCACCAGTCCCGACCCGTGCGATGGTGAGTCCGTCGGCTGCTACGACTCGAAGAGCATGAAGGTTTCAACAAACTTGAATGAACCCACTGTAGTAACTCTGGATCTTGCACCCCATGATCCTCGCGCTGTCGATTGCATGATCCAGTATTTTTATCATCTCGACTATCAACCCCCACATTCAAACTTTCCGCTTGATAAAGAGGAGACCGAAGAGGAGATCATTCCCACAGCCAAGCCATCAGATATTCTCCTCCATACTCGCGTTTTCATACTTGCGGAGACATATGCCATCGATGGACTGAAATCGTCGGCTCTCTGCAAATTAGAAGCTGCAGTGCAAGAAATCACCGACGTGGATGACTTCTTAGTGGCAACCCATGAGGCGTATACGCAGGCGCCAGATTTTGAAACCAGACTACGACATGTTCTGGTCGCGGCGTTTTGCAAGCACCACTCAAAGCTGCTAGCTAGTAGCAAAACGAAGGACCTCATGAGCAGTAATGGTTCCCTGGGTTTTGATATTTACCAATATTCTCATCGTGATAATCTTTTTGGCTTTAGAGGTTAGGTGCTCGGAGCTTATATTTTGTTAAATGGTTAGTGGAGGGCCCAGAGCTATATGTACTCGGCGTCAGAGCTTCAGCGCAAGAAAATGACAAAGAAGGGAGCGAGGGATGACAACCAACGTACACAGAGCCATGTCGTAACTATGACCGATTCAGTACAATACTATCGATGCGAAATTTGTAGTCCGTGTACTCCGTTTCGTCCGTTCTGTTAAATGGATGTCACGCCAGATGGCCTAACTTGGCTCAAGTTGGGATGGGCCTCAGTCATATGCCTCTACGCATACCAGTATCTCCTCATTACGCACGCCTGCTTTGGCATAAAAACCTCCAGCGTCCGACGCAGTTTGCCAGCATTAGCAGCAGCTCGGGCCAACAGCTGTATCCTCTTCTCTCAGTCACTGCGGAAGCCTTGTGCCCAAGCCACCGCATCCCCACTCTCGGTGAACCTGGGGTACAGTTGCGTCCCGGTCAGTGTGCAGCACACTCTCCGTATCTGATCCCTAATGGGTTCAGCACGGACGCTGCATTGATTGGCCACTGGAGCTATGTTGCGTGTCGACCTCGACCAAAAATATGCAGCTCGCCCATGCTCATGCCTCCAAACCTAGAAGAGGAAGTAGCTTGGAAAGATGTGGTTGAGACTTGCGCAAGGGTTTTGGATTTTACGAGGAAGCATGAGAAGAGTGTATGTAGCAAGTAGTAAGGCCCTCTAGGGAAATCCCTCCGGGCGTCAATAAAATCTGTCTGTCTGTCTGCCTCCAAACATTCACCGCCCTGCGGGCCATCTCCCTAGTGCCCGACTTCCCGCTTCCCGCGTCACCCCACTACATTCATCAAGCCTTGTTCGATCCATGCAGGATGAGTCACCGTACACCGTTCTGCTGATAAAAGGAAATCATTGCACAATGCTAGTGGCTGTCGTCACAGCACAATACTTACGAACACACCATGCCAAAAAAGATAGAAATTTCTTTTTCGCGATGTCGTGAACTCCAGAGACTCTCTGCAAGGCAACCCTGCGAGACAAGCCGCTACTGGTATTCGTTAAATTCTGCGACCAAACTTGTCGAAGCTCACTTCATAGACTTGCTTGTGGTACGGCGGACTTGGTCGCGACCATGTCAGATAGTCCTGAAGCAAGATTGCATGCTTGCACTGTTTCACCATGTTGGCCGGCTAGTCTTTCCCCAAATCACTCTCTGATCGTTTAGGGTAAGCGCCCGACCCTGTTAGTTGTAACGCTCAGTTATTATAAGTGAGCAAGCACGGCGATCACTGGGGAATTGAAATGAGCACCTACGGTGCTCACTCCTGAATCTTACCAGCACTCCCAGTATATAGGGAGCGCCTTCTTTTCCTCGGATTCATAGATAGAACTACTAGATAGTTTTCAACACGATCATTATCTCAATCATACTGGTCAACTGGTGCGATCTATGATCTATCACCAACGTGACATTCACTCTACGCTCAGACTGAGCGCACCGTGACTCGTTTGTGTGACAAACTCAGCTGACAGGCCGCATAACAGGCGACCGTACATGGGTGGGTGGCACGCATCTTGGCTCACCAGGATCACTTGGCTCGCAATGGTGAGCTAAGTGAGCCACAACGAGCCTCGTTTGTAATAAGCACACCCAACTACGACCGACTAGTCTGTCCCTCGGAAACGACCGGCTCTCACACAAAGCAAACCGCCCCCCCACGGAAGAAGGAAGACCTTCTTCAGCAGAGAACAAGCAACTCGGCTACTGCACCCAAGAAGATCACGTCAATGAATTCAGCGTAGGCATCCCGCTCCACTGTAGAGCCTTTGTTTCCCTTGTTGCACACCTAACCATGAGCTAGAATCGCCGCCTCGGAACCTTACACTTTCATCGTGGGGCCTGACAGCCGCAAGTTTACGATTCATTCCGCACTCGTCGCCAAGCTGTCTCCATGTCTCGAGAGACTGGTGAATGGACCTATGCGAGAGGGCCTTGAAAAGAGTGTTACGTGGGATTCGGTCGACGCGGTCACATTCGGGTGTTTCTTCCAATATGCCTACACAGGCAGCTACGATGTCCGCAAGGAGCAACAGCTAGCGGCATTAAAGGTCGAAATTCGAGACAAAGCAATTGATCTAGAATGGCCGGATACTCCTACAGATGGAACAGGAACACAAGCCGTTGAGCCTGTCGACTACGGGCTGGATGAACCAGTTGACTCTGTTCAAACCATGGCGGAGCCAGAGCCTGAGCCACCAGCGGAGGATGATTATCGGCCAACCCGCGTGAAAAAAGGTAAGAAGAAGAAAGGCAGATACGAGTCTCCGGAACCTTCATCGGAACTAGAAGAACCTCCGTCGAAGCAGGAAACATTATGGGCCAAGTTTGTCGCACTTCGAAGGACCAGCGTTAGCCTGAATGCGGTAGCTGGAGCCGAGGAAGTACCTGCCGAGACAGAAGACTTGGTATCTCACGCAAAGGTCTACGTCTTCGCCGACTATCACGGTATTGACAAACTAACGACGATATCATACAACAATCTCCACCGCTCTTTGATTGACTTGAACCTACAAGCGAAGACCTTGGCTGGTGTGATAGCTCTGTTCCAATACTCTTATGAGACACTCGTTCCCGACGACTTGAGAGACCTCATTGTACTTTTCGCCGCCTGCGAAGTCGAAAGACTGTGGAAAGTCCCGGAGTTCCGGGATCTACTGGACAGCCATGCTGAACTTGGATCAGCTCTGGTTGGGGCTGTGATAAACAGATTGGCGTAGTTGTATCCTCATTACGTGGACGGAGCATGGGTTGGCGTGGCCGAAAGGCAATGACCTGCCATGTTATAGTTACATTACGTTACTAGTGCAAGAGAACAGCGTTATATAACAGCAGCCCCCTGGTATATGGCTTGCTACCTTATTATTCTCATTGATGTAGTTAGACCTTGCCTACATTTTGACGCCAATAACTGCGTGGAGTGGATGATGAAGAC
This sequence comes from Metarhizium guizhouense ARSEF 977, assembly GCA_000814955.1. Classification (NCBI taxonomy): domain Eukaryota; kingdom Fungi; phylum Ascomycota; class Sordariomycetes; order Hypocreales; family Clavicipitaceae; genus Metarhizium; species Metarhizium guizhouense. The sequence continues at coordinate 158,939 of AZNH01000051.1, read as the reverse complement.
TGCGACCTCAGTGTTCAAGAACAGCCCACAGTCTAACTATTGGATTAGCCTTTTTCGACGTGGTTGCAGCCAGCTTCATCACATGACAATAGTCCTCACTGCGGTAGCTTCAAGGCAAAGTGTCATTGATGTTGATGTAGAATGAAAACTGAACAGTTGGGAACAAGAGGCAGAAAGAAAATCATATTATCCGGCCGTCGAGTGAAATGGAATATGGGACATCCTAGCGTATACAACGTGAAAGCGGCTATGCATGAATGAGAATAGCCGTGACTTAGTATTGTCTACAGCTACTTACATATCGGCTAATATAGCGCGGCCGTCTTTTTCTTTTGCTTTTTAACCGCTGTGAATGCCCATGGGTCACTCTCAGTAATGATGTCCTCTAAACGACTGCGTAGGAGTGCGAAAACTGCTGGGATTACCACACACGACATGCCTTCAATAGACAAACACGATGCAAACGCTGCGGAAAGACAAACCACGCAAGTGACGGCTGCACTGCCCCCGAGCAGTGTGCCAACTGCCTTGGGCCACATGCCGCGGGCCAAGCGGCATGCCCAGCGCGGCCAAAGAGAGTCCACGGCCTGCTTCATCGTCTCCCCAAAGAACAGCGAGCATTAATCAGACAGATGGGATCCCGCCTTTTTCAACAACACCAGGCTGCACAGCAGCGACAGCAATCTCAGACGGAACCTAGCGGCCAGCCAGCATCAGAGGCCGTCGTAGAACAACAGCGTGCTGCAGTGGCAGTCATGGAGCCGCCTCAGGAACATGTCAACCCCCAAGCCTTGACTACCTTCTTCACCTGCTCCCTACCAGTTCTGCCATCGTCGTCCCCGATGCGCCCCAGTGCCGTGTAGGGTTCCGTTTTTGACCGTCAAAAACAGTATTTGCCGGTCAAATTGATAATGGGGGTTTTTGGCAGTAATTTACGTCAAAAACCCTCCTACTTTAGGCTTAGCGTATTGCCATATCAGGACTAGCGCATGCATGAAATAGGTTTAGCGTCATCAAATCAGCGTAACACCGCAAAAATCGTCATGATGTTCCCTTCCCCTATGTTGAAAAGTGAGGGATAGGGAGCTGTCACGATGAGTAAGAAAGGCGGCCGCCCTAAGACCTATGGTGTTCATGAGCACTTTGCAGCAGCCCCTATTCCTCCAGGAGGACACAAATTCACTCAACATCGCGTTCGGTGCAAGTACTGTTCTAAAACTATGGCCAAGCACGTCCAACGGCAACAGAACCACCTTGCCAAGGAGTGTCTTGGGTTCCAGCAAGCTGCAGGCCATGTTGATCGCCAGCCTCGAAGCACCACCGCTCTGTCCATTATGGATCGAAACTCTAAAGAGCAACTTGATCGAGCTGCAGCCCTCGCCGTCTTCACGTCTGGCAAGCCATATACCACCTTCGAAGTTCTGGCATGATTGAGTTCATCCAAATACTCAATCCAGCGTACAAGCCCCCTTGTGGTGATCGAATTGCCTCTATACTTCCTGAAGTCTACCAAGATTACCGAGTCCAAGTCAAGGAGATCCTCGACGATGCCGATTATCTTAATGTCATCTTTGACGCTTCTGACGACATAAGCAACAACCGTATTGTCAACATTTCGATCTCAATTCCCAACTCAGCTACATTCTATTGGAAGACTGTTAATACACAGAACGAGGAACATACAGCCCTGAATACCATTCGCCTGATCCAGCCACTCTTACAAGAGGTATTCACGAAGGAAGGAGAGGATTTTCAGGATTTCTCTCGCATGAACGCTATCTGCACAGATACATGCTCGACAATGCGGAAACTCCACGCTGAGATGAAGAATATGCCCGAGTTCAGGCATTGTTTCTTCATTTTGTGTGATTCCCATGGCCTTCAACTTTTGGTGAAAGATATCGTGGAATCGGAGAGATGGGTTCCGGTCCTGAAAAAAGTTACCAGAATCATCACATTCTTCAAAAGGCCAGGCTCCAACTTGCACGACTTCGTGCGTATCAGATTGAATGTTACGGTAAACAGAAGGCTTTCATTACACCGGCCATCACTCGTTGGGGAACACAACTCGGAGCTATTATGTCATCATTGGCGAATAAAGATGCTCTTCGAGCATATGCACGTGATGCTATAGTACTGAATTCCCTAAAAGCTAAGGCTGTCAAAGCGGAAGAGGAGGAGGAAGATCGACAGGTTCTGAAGGCAATACTTTCGTCTACTAACAACTTCGAGTTTTGGCATGAGGTGGAGATGTTGGCCAAGGTCCTTCAGCCTATCGAGCATGCACAACGTTGCTCGGAGCGAGATCACTCATGCATTGGCGAGGTTATTCCCCGTTGGTTGACTATCCAGGCCAAATGGGATGCCCTTGAAGAGGCTAACCAGGATCCTCTTATCAATTACTCGGAGCTGAGGCAATGGCGAGTCCAAAGGATGAAAGGTCAAACGACAGACATTCACCACTTCGCATTTGCCTTGGACCCACGGACAACAACAGGGGAGGGTCTTGGACTTGACACTATGGAGAGAGCACATCGCTTCCTAGAGGAAAACACCACTAACGGAGAGTACCAACAGCTCTTTGGGGAATTTTGTCGATTCCGTGCTCGCGAAGGTGCTCTTTTTGGCCCAACCTCGCGGATCTATCGAGACCAGCCGAAGACTCCTCATACGCCTTCTCACTATTACGCCCTCAGCGCGTGGGGATACTTTGGGTCTATGGGGGTCAAGCTGGCTACATTGGCAAGGAGAGTTCTAGGATCCTTGGCGAACTCTGTTCCTTCAGAGCGTTCCTTCAGCGCCACGAACTACCTTCATTGTAAGCTTCGGAATCGGCTTAGTCCGCTTAGCACTGACAAGGCCACTTTCATCTATACGAACTGTCGGGTGCTCAGGAGGCTCAAGATGGTCAATGATAATCCGGCAGAGTCGATAGTAAACTGGGAGACAGTTGATGTTGCTCGGCTGATAAAGATAGAAAACGCCTTCCAAGACTCCTATTGTTGTAGGGACTGATCGGGGAAATAGTGGGGTTGATGTGGACATCAGCCAATGAGAGTTTTTGATATGTAAAATACATAGATGTTTCTGACGTCAAAAACTTTGGCCAGATAGGTAAATTACCGTTCGGTAAATTACCTCAACGGAACCCTAAACGAAACGACCTTGGAGTCTGTTCGGTACCAGCCGACCAGCCAGGCTCATCGAGAACAACAACCCTCCAAAACAGTGTGACAATTGCTGGGGCTTTCATACACGACATGCATGCAACAGTCAGTGGTTACAAAATATGAAGGCTGGCCAACCACCTGAACTTTATTCAGGTGGTTGGAGAGTAAAGATAAAAGACCTCACTTCTTCAAGTTAAACAAGAAGAGGACAGACAACAATACATCACAATATTTTATCTCCATAATAGTGCCACCGTATTTCTGACAATTAAGAGTCTCATTTGCAATCTCGAGCTATTCGCGTGATACAGATGAGATACGATGGCACCTACGGAAAAATCAGCAAGAATGATCCTCCAAGACCCAGACGAGTGGGAGTCCTGGAGCGAAAAGCCAAAGCTCGAGCTATCAGTGACAACATCTGGATATATGCCAATCCAGACACTGACGATGAACTTGAGGATGAACCACCAATGCCAGATGTTGGCAAATACCCGAGGCGCCAAATTATTGGCCAAAGCAGCCATTCCCCAAGTACGGGACGAAGCCGCAGGATAGCGGAAGGGGATCAGTCACAGGCTCTAGAATCCTCATCTCAGCAACAATATCCCTCACAGTCATTTGAACGACCACATCCTACCCTAATGGCACGTGGAGTACATGACCTTCTCCCAGCAGACAGGTCAACATATGACTTGGAAGTTAGGATCCGGACGCAAGAGGTCCGAGAAATCAAGGAAAAGCAGGCATCTATAAGTAAACTTCGCACATGGGTTGAGGAGTCCATCAGTGACCACCTATGGACGACCTGTTGCAACGCCGAAGACACAATCCGCGTTTGGTATATCGGACTCAGGACTTCGGTCTGTGCCGACGATGTCCAGCTTCGCAGCAAGGCACGCGACCGATACCAGCGTGTATCCAACCGCTGAAGAAGTCACCACAAGATTTTGAGGCTTGGATTAAGAAGTGGCGGGAGGCACTTGCCTATGCCAAGATTCGAGATGTACCCGACGTTGCTCATTCAGCTGACTGGCTGAAGGATGTAAGCAAGGCAGTCAAGGACGTGCTGCCTGCCTGGGGCTCATCTTTCCGAAACGGACATCTTGCCGCAATCAGAAGCGATACACTTGATTACAAGGAAGTTGCGGCATCCCTTTATGATGAAGCAGATGTACAAAACATACTTAAAAGGCAACCTCAGAGGGTTCATAAAGGAGCCTTTGGTCCCGCGTTTGAACCTGATCCTGAGTAAGGTCCGGATGAGTCCCGAGACCAAGCGACGGACCAGCGCAAAGGACGGAAAAGGAAAGCAAAAAATGGGAAAGAAAAAGAGGCTAGTTCCAACAAACGGAAGCGCAAAGACTCCGATAACCAGAGTCACAGCGATAACCTAGACATAGGAAGGTGCTCTGTATGCGGCCTCAGGGGACATGATATCAAGACGTGTTTCTATGTGAACAAGAGCATTGCGCCAGACTATTTTCGAGGAAATCCGACTATTAAAGCTGGGATCGAGTACTGCTGCCTGGCAGGCAGCAGTACTACAATAAGTATTTAGTTTCGTATCATTCCACTCTTTATGTAGAAAATCAAGAGTCTTTCATTTTGTCTAAGCTGTTCCAAACAATCGTGCTGTGTGACAGTTTAGGACTGATCTGACAAAGCCTTTTCCCGGATATTGTTGCACAGGGGATAACTCAAGGTAATCCAGCACGGCAGTCTCATTCTTGGCTTGCTGTAATACAACGCTATTTTTGGATAATGTGCAAACTTTTAGCACAGGATATTGTTGATGGCTATGTCTGTGTTAGCACCGCGCATTCATTAATTCCTTGTTGCTGCAGGAAATCGCGCTATAGTTCTTTTGCTAACCAGACAGTCGACCCAGTCCCTCGACCGAGTTTGCAGAGATTGCGATATCGCGACTCGAAGACTTGTCCGATACGGGTCGGATAGTAACCTTTAGCAACATGTCCGGGCAGCTCTTCTCCATCAATAGGCGTTGAGGCGGACAACAGGACTGGGCTGTCTGGCGAGTGTCGGATAAAACTGCCTCTGTTGATTGAAACACGCAAGCATTTTGCCACCAGGGTGGCAAGTGGCAATAGTAGTCGTCATACTGCTGCCTTCAGGCAGCAGTATTCCGAAAGTATTAAATATCTTAAGTTTCTAGGGTTTAGGAGAGGGAAGAACAAGAATAACGATTTTGTGAAGGAGCTTAGTTAACATAAGTCTCATAACGCGACAGTACCATGGTGTTAGATTCTCGGTGGTTACAAAATATGAAGGCTGGCCAACCACCTGAATGAATTCAGGTGGTTGGGGAGTAAAGATAAAAGTCCTCAGTTCTTCAAGTTAGATAATGGGGCAGAGCATACAAAGAATACATCACAACATTCTTCTCCATAACAGTGCCACCGTATTTCTGACGACAGGCCGGGCCGGTTTTCGTTGTGTTGGCCCAACTGGGATACCCTCAAGGCTACCCGTTCATCTAGGTGTGGGGCCCACAGTAGCCTACTAAAGGTCTTCGCTCTTTAGTCGGCGCAAAAATACCGGGCCTTCACAAAAACACCGGGACAGCTGACCCAGTCCATTTTGCGTCTGTCGCATAGAGCTGTTGAGTTGGGCAGCCATGGGACCTTCCATCAACGGCAATAAGAGATCGTCGGCTAGGCTGCACGGCCCTCTGCCGATGAACCGCAAACTACTAGGGACGGGGGTGCTGTTTTCCCATTCGATAATCTTTTCGATGAGCCAAATGAAACAATGATGTTTGTAATCCACATGTGTACTTAAAACATCTGTGGGATGGGACCCTGCACCTGGTTGCCCGTCTTCTTGATGCACTCAACCTTCCCTTTGACATGGTGGCCAGAGGCACGAGAAGCATACATTGACTTTCTTTTTGCTTATTGCGCCTTGTCAGGCAAAGTTGAATCACGTCTACACGTGCCACGCGGCACACCTCAATCCTCAAAGTACTCATTCATCCCTGCCTTGCCGTGCTCCACATTGCACACTGTATACCCGTACGGTGCATGCTGCAACGCCATCTAGAATTGGGGATCTCATCGTCACACTGCTGTCTTATTTTAATTTAATGTCAAGTCCCCTTCCAACCCCCCTTTTTACAACAACAACTACTACTACGAAATCTTCTACAGAATACACGTATCGAATTTGAGATCGCATCTTCGATCCTTAACGACTTTACAGCATGGATCATATGCAGCATTTCCCTCCAGGGATCCTCACCTGCCCAGACCCTTCCGAGTTTGACTACTCCACCTTTCTGCAGCAAGTGGAAGATATCCCTTTCCCAGACCCATCGCACAATACCTCAGCAGGAACTATTTCGGAATCGCCTCTGGGCCAAGCACCAGCCGCAAGGTCGGATGGATGGAGTATGTCTGGTGCTGCGGACATGTCGGTCATGCGCCGGCAATCCGCTCAGAAGCAAAGGCCGGAGCGAAGGGGACATACCAAGAGCAGACGCGGATGTTATAACTGTAAGCGGAGGCGCATCAAGGTATTTATAGCCAGTCTCTTGCGCACACGACCAAATCCCCAAAGCGCTGGAAACTAACCTGCCTTAATACATAGTGCCAGGAGACTCGCCCTGCGTGCGGTCATTGTGTGAAGACGGGTTTGAAGTGTGAATACCCCTCCCTGCCACAGATCACCTACCAGGTACGAACAGCGGGCGATGATGCATTGTCCACATGATGCGCACAATACCCCAGCGTCCCACGACTAACAATGTACTAGCCTCACCATCAGATTCCTCTTTTCAGCTTGCAGGACATGCGATTCTTCCAGCACTTCCTCACCCAGTGCTACCCCCACCATCCATTAAGGCAAGAGGAGGTTTGGACCTGGCAGAATATATAACGTTTATTCGAGGTATTGTCATTGTGGGAGTGCAAATGGTGTTCAAGGGCATCAAACCTATTTTCGAGCAGCTATTAGACGAAGACTGGCAGGACGAGGTGATGGAGCCGTATCTACGAGATTTACCGCTGATCCAACGAGGGTGGGCTGCCGCTGCTATCCAGGCCATCTCAAACCTACGGCCATTATGTGTTGAGCCAGTAGAAGTTGAGTACTGCGAACAGCTTCTTGGCATCGCAGAGAAGCTCAACGTGAACTCGTTTGACGGTAAGTTGCACAAGTTGCAGCTTTCAACGGTTCCAAATGTTGCCACCAATACGCGACTCTAACTGTACCTTCAGCATACAAAGCCAACAGCAGACAGTATGCATGGTGGACGATGCTACCACATAGCACCTTCCAACAGCTCATCAACCTCGACAGACAGAGCATGATTCTGCTTCACGCACACTGGATCGCTTTGTCGCAGATTATGGCGTTCATAACCGAACGCGAACACGACGTTCGTGAAAAAAGGCCATCGGCTTCGACTAACTCTGGATCCGCGCCGGGTTCTGTGGGGTGGTTGAAGTTTCTCAATGCCCGAGTGGACTACGAGCATCAAATGTACAACCAGTGGCCGTTGTGGGTAGAAGCACAACTGGACAAAGATCTCACCTTTTTTGGACTACGACTATGAGTGTGATATTAAGCGGGCAATGCGCATTACGGCTTTATTTGTTGTAATTATTACTAGTTATATGGTCTGCTTCTATGGAACTCGAATCGAGTTTCTCTTCGATATCTGCTTCCTACCTGCTCAGACACATCCGTGATATCTCATGATTTTGACAAGAATCTCGTTTCTGGGTGGAGAAGCCTCATGAAACTGTCGGATAAGGCTGCCTCTGTTGATTGAACAAGCAGACTTGACGTAATTGCTGGATGTCATAAAATCATTGATAGCAGGAGTTTGAGAGGCTGGCCAGCCACCCTGATTTCATCAGGTGGCTGGGAAGTCTTCTAAACTAAAGATAAAAGACATGAACCCTTCTGGAGGATAGAAAGAACAACAGTGATTTTTATATTCAAGAAATAAGCTTAGTCAACAATGAATCTCATAACGTGACAGAAACTAATTTTTGTAGGAAGCGACTGCAGACTGATATTGGAGCCTGTCATCTGG
>AZNH01000051.1:46140-150696 GCA_000814955.1 Metarhizium guizhouense ARSEF 977 | reverse complement strand
CCGTGGCGGCGATGGTGAGAGGAGACATTTGCCAGACACTCGAGTCAGGCACCAAAAACAACATCATCGGCTTTGTGAGGTTTATACCAGATTGGAGTGGTGATGAGAGATCGGGCGAAAAGGGGACGGTCGGTGGACTGGCTCGTCAGCAATTTTGGCGTCCTAGATGGAAGCAGCTAACGACGAAACCGGAGAATCGACAGAGCGTCTTTTGCGATATGCGCCGTTGTCACTGGTGCCGCCATTCAGATCTGCCCCATAACCATCAGAGGTGAGCTGTGCGTTGACTTGATCTGGCAAGAGGGCGTAGATGAAGAATTCGGTAAGCAAATTCCTCGCAGTCTGGAGGCCCTTATGCTTTGGGGGTGGCACTGGAAAGTAGGTGAATCTGTCACGTTATGAGACTCATTGTTAACTAAGCTTCTCACTTGAAAAAATTGGCTGTTGTTCTTCTCTCTATCCTTCAGAAGTGTTCATGTCATTTATCTTAAGTTTAGAACACTTCCCAGCCACCTGATGAAATCAGGGTGGCTGGCCAGCCTTTCAAACTACTGATATCAATGATTTTATGACATCCAGCAATTACGTCAAGTCTGCTTGTTCAACTAACAGAGGCAGCCTTATCCGACAAAATCCCCGCAGGGGTGAATTAGTTGCTAAGCAGTGCCAACCATGGGAAAGGATTGTCATGGTTGTGAAAACAAACATTCTGGGAAATATTGGAGAATTTCTTCTGAGGACGGCAATCCGAATCTGGAAGATCACTGCCTCGTCAAGTTTGTGGTATTCGCGGCCTTCACGGCTCTATCCTTCACCACAGTGACGGTAGCGTGGGGAGCCAACGCGGCCAAAAATTCCTCCATCTGTCACGTTATGAGACTCATGTTAACTAAACTTCTTGATAAAATCATTATTCTTGTTGTTCCTCCTAAACCCTGGAAACTCAAGATATTTAATACTTTCGGAATACTGCTGCCACTTGCCACCTGGTGGCAAAATGCTTGCGTGTTTCAATCAACAGAGGCAGTTATATCCGACACACCCCCTTAGATGAGTTCCTTCCCAAGTACTCATCTACAACTTTAGTGCCTCTGTTAAGCTTCAGTGTCAGCACAATTCATGGCTGGGCCCCCCGGGGTTGGCACTCTTTTGGCCCCTTCGCACCTAGCTTCAACTCGAGGTCTAATACATTGTCAGGGTTTTGAAGTCTCTCTCGCACCTTGCTTCGAGCTTCTTCCAACCTGGCTTCATTGCCAATTCGGCTTCGAATATCTTCTATTCGTAATTGCCGCAGGAATTCAATGTGTCGGACCTTGGGTAACGACTTCGTCATCCCATCTGCCATCATGTCTTTTGATTCCACCCAACGCACTTCAATTCGGCTATTCTGAACTTCTTGACGTAACCAGTGCTGGTAAATATCAACATGACGAAGCTGAGTGGTCAACTTTGCTGACTCTTCAACTAACAGCCTGATCGTCTGTCTATTGTCGATTTCCAATTGCAGAGGCTCGTTCAATTTAACTTCCAAGGAATTTAGCAGTCTTCCTGCAGCTATCATCTCTTTGGCTGCTTCTGAAGCTGCTAGCAGCTCGGCTTCTGTGCTAGAGGTTGTTACGGTGGTCTGCTTCGATGCCTTCCATGCAATCGGCCCGCCGTACAGTCTTAGTACATAGCCTTGTGAGCTTTTTCGATCTTCTGTATTGTCGGCGAATGATGCGTCACTCGAGCCGATGAAAGTCTCGATTGGTTTTACGTTTTCTCGATTAATGTTTCCAAGTCGCAGACCAAATGATCTAGTGGAATAGAGGTACTGAATCGCTCTATCCGCTGCTCTGTGGTATACATCGCTTGGATTCAGATTATGCCGTGCTAGTCGGCTGACTGCGAATGCGATATCTGGTCTTGTTGATACAGCTGCAAACAAAATGGATCCAACTTTCTGTTGGTAGACTTCGATTGACTTCTTTGTCGCTTGTGTCTCTGATTTCAGTAATTCTTCTAGGCCCATAGGTGTTGCTGGCACCTTGCCGTCTAGATGAATTGAGAACTTGTGCGCTATTTTGTCAATATACGCGTCTTGAGTCAACCAAATTGTTCTGTTCCGCCTATCTCTCAAGATGTGAATACCGAGGAACCACTTTGGTTCGCCTAGCTGTGTCATCTTATATCGACTTTTCAAGCCTTCTATAGCTTCCTTGGCGATTTGTTGATCAGCTTTCTTGTATGCCCAGATGGTGTCATCAACAAAGAAGAATACGATGACAGAGCCTTTAGTCATGATGCATGGCTCCTGTGGGACTGGTTGAAAACCTAACTCTTGGAGGCTTTTTGTCAACTCCCTTTGCCATAGCAGGGGTGACCTCCGCAAGCCGTATCAACCGTAACACTCTGCCGTATTTCTCATAACCAGGTGGCATACACATATAGACGACTTCGTCTAATTCGCAATTTACAAATGCATTGACAGCATCCATCTGTTCCAGTTCAAGGTCGTGTTCGGCGGCTATCGCCATTAGCGCTCGGAATGACATGCTAGCTAACGTTGTTGCACGAGTCGGGAGAGCATTCTTTTCTTGCTGATTCCCGCACACAACAAGCCGCGCCTTGCATTTCTGGAGATGGCCGTGCTTATCCGTCTTGTAGGTAAATACCCACATGCAGCTTAGAACTCTTCGACCTCTCGATCGTGACCAAGGCATCTCAACAAAGGAATTCATCTGGCTATGTGACGCAAGGTGTTCTTGCTGTGCCTTGACAAATTGATCCTTGAATGGGTGATCTTCCAGGTCCTTCATGGTCTTTGGAGCTTCTGGTAGGTCTCTCTTATGCGGTTGAAACTTAATCCCAGCATTAAATGCACCATGGACTGCTGTCTCAATTCGAATCGGATGGAATTCGTGGAATCGATAGTTGGCACTGATCGGCTCTACCTTGTAGTCGCAGCAGTTTGAGTTGTGGCCTTTAGTATCCACCCCCTCAGGATGGCCGGATCGGTGACGAATTGGAAGTTTAGCTGTGAATATTGCCTCTGGGCTCTCTTCAAGCTCCGGGTCTGTCAGAGGCGGCGTTATATAACCTAGCTCTTCTGATCTTTCACATGCATCTTCGTCGTCCTCACCGTCTGGTTCATCCTGCGTGCCTGTGTTCACAACGATTTCATCCAGAACGTCTTCTTCATCTGATTCATCAGAATATTCGAATGTTTCTTCTTCGAGCGTAGACTCCATAACTTGCTGTTCTTCTGGGATTTCAATTTCTTCCAGCAGCTGACTTATGGTTGTCGTAGTTCGGGTTGAGCTATCTTGTTTTCAAAGAAGGCTGATTCGTTGAAGATAACATCTCGGGTTAAGATAACCTTATTCTTTTGCGGGACCCATATCTTGTAGATATTTGAGGATTGGTAGCCTACAAGATACCCGATATGTGCTCTCGGTTCAAGCTTATGCTTTCTATGAAGCTTGAGTTGGGCATCTGCAGACTTATGGATTAGCCTTGTTGGAGTAGAAAATGTATCCCAACGTATGCCCCGATCATACAGACACTCAAGCTTCGAAATCGATCGTATAGATCGATTTCGAACGATCACATGTCCAAATCGAATCGATCGTCGATCATATCGATCATAGCCTGCTCTACTTATCCCCATCTACGGTGATTCTGCCTACTAGCTGGAGAACTTGTCTCCAGTTATCTCCTTCCAGTAGACCCAGAGGTAAGTGTGGTTGATAAATGCCAGCCTTACTCCACGATCGGAGGCATTGTGCCATGCCCACTATGTGCCGTCCCAAGCGGCATCTGAGTGGTGTAACCATCCTTCCGCAACTACTGAAATCTCTCTCCGTTTCGGCGGAAGATGACGCAATGATAAGGAAGTCAACTGCCATGTATGAGAGTTGAGGAAATCACACAGCGCCAACGTCTCTCCACCAACCAATCGGGTCGGTTTTGTACGCCATGTTGTCTACTGGTGGTTCAGAGAGGTATTGATCAAGTTCGTCTTGTGGTGACAATGAGATTGACTGCTTTCTCTGTTTGCTTTGTGGCCCCTGAGCGTCTGCACGAGCTATCGATCGACTAAACGCCAGCCAACGCTCGATATAATCCAAGCCATCTTGGCTTCCGTGTGCTGAGATTGTATTGTAGGCTAGCTCATGAGCCGTGTTCTTATACTTTGTCTCCCAAATCCTCCTCAAACTCCCTGCATACGTCCTCTTCCATTCAAACATCTGACGAGACGGAAGCTGATTCCATAGCTGCTCTAGAGTTCGCCATTTTTTACACGGGTGAAAGACAACCGCAGCAACGTAGGCGGTGGAGGTTAGTTTACTGTAGTAATCATTCAATTTCTTCCAACCGAGCTTTACGTAGATCTTCAACAGCCTTCGAGTTTTTGCGTCCATATCGTCGAACAAGTGAACTTCTTCCATCATCTGATCATCGTTCTCTTCGATTACGACGCCTTGAACGGCCAGCTCGAGATGATCAAGGAGCATCTCGACGACCTGAAAGTACTCATCGAAGCCTCCCGATGTTGAGCGTTGACCAGGAATGCCAGCCCCCCTGGAGCTGCTTTGAGGCAATCTTAAAAGGTTGGAGAATCTTTTGAACCGCAGTGACTACCTTCCAGTCCTCAAGTGAAAGCTTTTCTTTTAATATTGCTGGCCGGTCCTGTTCTTTGCCGCCTTGGCTAACCCATCTTTCCTCCACTATGGACAGCATTCTGTTCAAAGCGGATCGTTTCAGTAGCGCTCGAGATGCCATTGCCTCATCAGACTGCCAGCGAGTACAGACGTTCTGGACCCACGTAAGTACTGGTTCGTCGGGAGCGGTTTGCCGCTGAGCTTCGTGAAAGTCCTCGAGAAGTTGGCTGCTCGTTCGAAGGGCAATGCCTATATTGTGCAGCTTGCCAAACGGGCCGAACTTGCGATACTTTTCCATCGTGACGGCATCGACCATTTCTGGAACTAGGCACGAATCCTGGCTCTCACCCGACGTAGTGCTCAACTCTAAATCCTCCTCCGGAACCGGCGCGTCAAAATCGTCGTCGCTTTTCAATGCATTAACAGCGTCGGATAACTGAAGGCGTTCGTCCTGTTCAGTCATAAAGTCCTGATCACCCCAATGCGCAAGCAGCTGTCAGAAATACGGTGGCACAATATCACTGCAAAAAATCTATTCTTCAAAGTAAAGTTGAGTTCGTTGTTCTTCTTCTCTAAAACTAGAAGAATTTCATCATAAATAAGGACCATCAGAATCCTGCTGCCTGCAAGGCAGCAGCATACTGAATGCTAGGTGGTAGCACACAGTGCGATTCAGCGCCACAAATCTGACAGCAGCTCAGCAAAATTGTCCTTTTTACCACCATACATCATTGCCTCTACTGCAAGGTTGAGGAAATAGGGAGCGCAGCGAATACGACGTTCGTATTGGTCAAAATCAAACTCATACGCAAGTGCCTCCATAGCCGTATCGTTATTCGTTGCGTTATCAAGCGTAAAGTACCCGATTCTATTCCGAAGGCTAAATGCACAGATCGTGTCAGCAACTTCGTCTGCCAAGGCTGCTCCGGTATGGCGCTTTCGGAGAGCAGGTAATGCCAACAGAATCCTCCATTGTTTCCAATTCCGGTCTATAAAGTGAGCATTAACGCCAAGGAATGATGTGTTCTGTCGGGAAGTCCAGCCGTCAAAAGTAAAGTGAATCATGCTTCTCGCTTTCTGAAGAACTTTTACGGGGTCAAGAGCTCGATTGTACTCCTTTTCAAGGAGATTCACGAGGGTCCTGTCGCTTGGTATCTGCCCTTCCTGAAGACAAGGGTTGTTGTAGAGTAGCAGTCGCTTGAAACGCTCGGAATTAACCAGATTAAAAGGGAGGTTGTGGTAAGTAAGCCAGTCCAGCAGGAGTAGCTGATTCATCGCTGGATCAAACAAAGTGTGCAGATTGCTAAGGAGACTCTGGTCTCGAGGGTTTTTCGGATCAGCGCGCAGCATATCAAGCACGTTTCGTTTTGCAGCTCCAGTCCCAAGAGCTACTTCTTCATGTGAGCCAACAGGTTGGACGACCTTGTGTTCCTTTCTAAGATGGCGAACAATACTCCCAGCGGTTGAGGCGATGAACGTATAACGCGCGGCTTTCGTTTTGTTGCGAAGGAAGCATCTTTCGCAGACCCATACGATCTTATGAGATTCGGACCCGTGGTCTTTCATCCTGAAGCCAAATTGCCACCACCATGTCCGCTCTCGAGAAGGGTCATGGCATGCTGTGAAGTTTGGAAATCGCTTGAATCTTTCGGTGGTCCACATCTGATAGTCCGGAAACCTGCTGGGCTCATGCGCGCTTGAGGTTGAATTGGTCGATGGTTCGGAAGGCGGCGGTGTCGAGGAAACGTTATCCGTCTCGTCGTCAAACGGGTCCATTCTCAGTTTTCGAACAACTCGACAGGGCCACGATGTGCAATATAATGCAGATATTAGCAGTGAGCCCTTTTAGTCCACCCCCTTTCTAATTAAGAGTATTGGCCATGTCTCAAATTCATTTGCTGTTGATGCCAATAGCACGTGATTCAACAGACTGTCCGTTGTCTCACATGGGTTTCTTCTGGTTGGAAATCAGCGCCTTCGCTGCATTGGCCATGGGCCTACCCGGAACCTTTTTCCACATATCCCGATCGACGATCAAATCGATCGACTGAGTGCTGGATCGATATCGATCGATTGAAGATGCTGATCGATATGATCGAAATCGAAATCAATCGATTAATCGATTCGATCATATCGATTGATCGATCGATTTCGAAGCTTGCAGACACTGAAATGATACAGCGTTGACAGCAAATGTAGGACAATATGCAGCGTCCTTGATTCGTAGGATGCCAATTGATCCATCAGGTCTTATGACTGGTAAATGGACTCGCCCATAACCTTCGATTTTAACCTCTGAATCACCAGCAATCAGGTAGTGTTCCTGTCCGGATTCTGGTTTTCTTATCGATTTGAACCTAGCAAGTTCGTTGAATATATCCAACGAAGCTCCAGAATCAAGGATGGTTGACGATCGTAAGGGATACTGGTCAGCTTGCAAGCAGGTTCCTAGACATATTGGAAATGCGGCTCCTTGCTGTAGTGCCTGGCCAACGATTCGTCTATCCAAGCTCGATTTGGCTGGTTGTCAATTAAATGACACTTGCTTTTTCTCTTGATCTAGTTCGACCTGGTCTTTCTGGGCTGCCTTTCGAAGTTCTGCCACCTTGGCTCTTAGTTCCGGGTCAACAGCCAAGGTTTTCTTCAAGAGGTTTTCTCGACGTTTATTTGCCGTTACTCCCTCTGGCCGTAGTTCTGGGATAGCTACCCAGCACGAGCTTAGATCATGCCCCGGTAGTCTGCAAGCTTCACAGTTCATGGCATGTTTCTTGTTACTGCTCTCTTGATTGTCTGTCCGTTGCCTCTTCCGACTAGACGGGTTTTTAGTTAAACTTTCAGTCTGATCACTCTGTTTTGTGTCGGCCTGGAATGCTGTTCCTCGCCTAATTGACGGCTTCGATGGTTGTGTTGGGAGAGCAGAGCTAGCCCAGGTTCGTAACTTGACTGCTACACTTCCAATTGACCATTCCTTGCTTGCGTCCGTGGCGTTTGGAGGCGTATGGATTAGAGCTCCTTGAATCGCCAATGCGGCTTCTCGTAACCTGCCGTGATCACTAAGGTCATTTAGTTGCAATAGCTCTGTACCCCTTGCTCAACGGCTTGGTTGTAGTCTCTTGTTTTTAAAACAAATGACTCTGCAGCTTGTCTGCAGTTGTCGGTGAAGTTGCCGTTATGTTTGGCCATTAAGCGGGCTATGTCGAATAACCAACGACCGCCGGTGACTTCAAGCATTCGACGACGTGCAGCTTTTAGTAGAAAGTTTTCCCACTTCCAGATCCAATTGCTGAAAGTTGTTGAATCGGTGCAGCTGAATGACTTGATGATCTGCTGGTACTCAATCACAAGTGCATCTGTTGCTTTAGTCTGCTCAGCATTGACCGCTACTGCTAGACTATCAATCCATCGGGGGAGATCATCGTCTTGATCAAGATAACGACCTAATCTCTCATCCACATGGCTGATGATAATACTCCTAGCTTTGATAAGGTTGGTTTTCTGTTGCTCGTACTCCTTAGAGCTGTCTTTCCAATTGTCACGGGCTAGTTTGAAAGCATTGACTTGAGATGCCGAAAGATTGGCTTCGGTCTGAGCGTTTGCGTTAAAATCAGATACCTGCGGTCTTCTTGGCTTTCGGAGAAGCACTTGAGTTCTTTGCAGGTTTAATCGCTTCCCAGATGTCTATATCAATTAAGCTTGCAACAAACTTCTGCCAGTCGTCCCAATTGTCGATCCCCGTGAGGATAACTTCAGTCTTGGAAGGTGGCATTTTGCACTAAATTATTCAGAAGGGATTGATTTCACTTAGCTAACTGTCTCACGAACACTGTTCTTGTGTTCTGTCGATGTGCAGTTTTTCGCAGTGTGGCTGTGTCTTGTCTACAACCTAGTGCGCGGATCCGGGCTCGTAACTGTCACGTTATGAGACTCATGTTAACTAAGCTTCTTGATAAAATCATTATTGTTCGTTGTTGCGAGTGCTGCAGACGGAGCAGCTCTCTTTTTAATACCAAAAAACTTCCTTTCGTCCGAATCTAACTTTCGGCTAAGTTTAGTCATGATAGCCGACGCTATGACATCCAGCAATTACTCCAAGCTCTGCGACTTCAGTCTACAGAGGCATTATCCGACAGGATCATGGACACGCAGAGTGTCATTGCTTCGAGCTTCGAGTCAATCTCTGGAAGTTTGGAGAGCTGCCGGGATGGCTTGTCGGCACAGATAAGAGACGTTCGTGAAGGAGGCCAAACGACTCCTCCTGGATGGTCACGGCTCGCACCACACAATCGAATTCATCACATATTGTGAACAACACAATATTGTACCCTTTGGCCTTCCACCGAACCTGGCACACTTGCTTCAGACACTTGATGTTGTAGTATTTCAGCCATTGAAGCACTACCACGCAAAGGCTTTAGACCTCTTTGTACGAGACGGCGTTAACATCTCCAAGCTCGAGTTCTTGGCTGTTGTCAAGGGAGGCCGTCCCAGGCTTTCAAAGAGAGCACTATACTCTCTGCATTCCGGAAGACCGGCATTGTACCCTTCAACCCCCTGCTAAAATTAAGTTAAATACTGCCATTGCGTTTGTCATCTCCTATCCACAGACAAGCTTAGGGTGCTTGCGGCCGAACCAGTCATCTGCACAAAGCTTCTGGGTCAGGTGGCAGTAGAAGCAGCTTAGGCATGTATATCACTGTTGCCGTGCCTTTTTGGCTCCCTCGAACATCCAGCATATCTGGCAGCCAAGCTTCCCTCCAAGCCCCTCGATCCTCTCCAACGCGCTTAGCTGCTCCATGCCGCGTGCTGCTCTGTTCTCAGCGGATACTCCAACTAACATCGAACACTTCACCGAGCTCCCATTGCCCATACTACAGGCACTCAGATCCAGTCGCGACCAACTGAGGAGTGCGCGTCACGTGCTAAGTACTATACCTGAGAAGCCGGACAACAGTCTGATGCTTCACCACACCTCTTTATCTGCTCCCTCATCCACTAGAAGCCGGGCAACAGTCCCGTGCCCTGCCCCGGCGGCGACATGCAGCGATGTTCGACCATACCCATTCTTAGCTTCCTTATCAGCTCCGTAGTGAAGTAGCAGCCGGACAACGCCTCTAGCTGCGCTGTCTAGCAGCGTGCTGCCGAACTCGTCCTCAGCCTCCTTGTTGGCTCCCTGGTCGAGCAACAGCTGAGCAACAGCCTGGTGGCCTTCCGCGCCGGCGACATATAACGGCATGCGACGATACGCATTTTTAGCCTCTTTGTCGGCTCCTTGATCAAGCAACAGCTGGACAACGGCGCCATGCCCTACAGCGGCGGCGTCATGCAGCGGCGTGAGCCCGTACCTGTTCTTAGAGTCCTCGACTCCCTGGTCCAGCAAGAACTGGGCGATTGCTATGTGCCCTGCCCTAGCAGCGACGTGCAGGGGCGTGTGGCCGAACTCGTCGTTGGCGTCCTTATCAGCACCCAGGTCCAGTAGCAGTCGGGCAAGTACCGCGCCTCTGTCTTCGTCCGCCAATGCCGCCTGGTGCAAGGCAGTCCTGCCATGGTGGTTACGAATGGTCGTGTTCGCACTGTCCCACAGATCCCGAACCAGCCATGTTCACATCCGGCCCTGCTTCAATCAACGTCACACCTTAGAAAGAAGAGGTTCTTACCTCATCGTGCTAGTAATTCTGCTTTGTAGATATCACTATTGCCATAGTCATTCGACGATGCTTGAGTGGCTAGCACGTCTTTCTTTGGTGTTAAAAAGTTCTCATTAAGCAGCCCACAGGTTTGGGGCTTTACTGCTCGGCTTCGTGGCTGGTTCGTGCCTTTCGTTATCTGTTGATGTTTTGGTGTGGATACCACAGATAGAGGGCGTATGGGTGAATTGCATTTAAAACGTCATCGTTCAGTTATCTCGTATGCACTTGAGCACAGCATCTGAGAGAAGCCATTCTTCATAGCTTGCAATTGAGGTATCCAGATTCTGAACGCTAGCAGGTGAGATATTCTCGTGGTTTCTTGCTCGCTGTTCGGCGATGCATCGTCTAGATTTGCGATGATGGTTGGCATTTTGTTTGTGACGATGCGACCTTGCTTTTCGAAGCTTGCGTGGTGGGATAAATTCATCATCGCTGTCTCTTCCTTCGCCTGCGAGTTTTCGAGCTTTGCGACGTCGTCGCTTGTTGCTACCGCCAGAGGGGTTGGGATTTCTAGGCCTTCCTTCTGTGTTATCCGTGGCGGTCATGGGATCTGCTAGTTACCATGCATGTATAACCGACGACAACTTGCTGATCACACAGACGAGTACTGCCGAAGTGCCTACCCCCGGAACCAGGATAAGGATGAAAAGAAAAAAGAAAAGATCAAACATTAAGGGGCTAAGGCGCCATAGCATAAACACCGACCTCTCCGCCATGGCTGGATGGATGTGTCATTCAGCTTCAGCAACTTTTTTAAAGGCCACTCAAGCAGTCGTCGAACAATGCCTCGCCGAGCGATTCCTGCGGAGCAGAAAGAAAATGTCGCCCGCTTGCGCGAGAAGTACAAGAACGACCCCTATGTCCAGGTCGCTGGGGATCGCACCACTCGACCAAATGTTGCTAGCGATCTGCACTCCCGAGCAAGTCATCAATATCAGTCCATGCAGAAGCTAGAAAGGCACACGGAACGGGCCCATGTCGCGCAGCAAGTTGGAGACACTAGAGCTGTGTCAATATCGTCTACGACCCCCGGAGCTAGTACACCTCCCACACAGCTTCCGCCGCCGCCCCCAGCACCATCACAGCTCCTAGTCTCTAGAACGACTGAAAAAGGCGTGCGAGACCCTGCAGCTGAGGACGTGGAGGAGTGCCGTACGCCCTCCAACCAGTCCAATATGCTTTATCCTGCTGTTTCTGTCGACCAAACAGGAAAGCCTAGTGTCGAAGACACCAGAGCGCATCGTGAAAGAATCTTGCGGGAATTGATGGCTCAAGAAGCCAAGGAGCGAGAGAGAAACCCTATTATCAATAATGCTGTCAAAACCTACGAAGCTCCGAGCAAGTTGATGCCGTCGCCAGCCAACTGTCCCTTCAACAACAGACTTCGTCTGCACTAGAGGCTCCTATTATCTCTGGAGCGGTGACCTCACGACTCATCACGGACCTCACTTTCAGGCCACGACCACAAATTGAGCAAACGCAGCAAGAAAGACACGGTAAGAGCCCAACAAAAGTGCCACCAGCTCCTGCAGTCGAACATGCGGAAGCGGCCAACCCCATAGCCGCGCCAGCAACGTCTGAGGTTGGCCGAATTGATCGCCCATGTAACAGCGGGAGACGGCTCCAAGACACCTTGGAGCATGCCACTAGGCTGGAGGCAGACCGAGCTCAGCGTCGGCGAGAACGCGAGCTTGACCAACTGTTGCGGGCCTCGAAAACTCGGACAAAATCCAACCAAGTCAAGGACAGTTCTCAGCAACCGAGTATTCGTCGACAAGATGCCAGCCAAAGGAGTCATTTTGCGACCAAGCCTGCGGCCAAGCCAGCGACGTCGCGAACAGGGGCCCATACGGCAGCGAACAACGCAACGCGGTCGGAGCTGCGAGTCGAGCTACCAGTGCGAAGGGTACAAGAAAATAACGAAACTATGGAAGACGTAATCGCTGTTACTGCTAACCGACCGCGACAAGCTACAGCTGTGACGATATCCTCTACGTCGTCCAGAGAAACTACATCGACTACTGCCACGGAGCGTGCAGAGTTTCTGACCCCCCGGCCACCACAATCACCGCCTCCAGTCTGGAAAGCGACCGATGCGTATTCTTCTTCTTCAGCGAGCCAAAGCGAAGAAGGCAGCAATAGACGCTCCGGAAATGCTTCTGAAGTTACCGAAACGCCTTCGCCCAGTCTTCCAACCGAGGCACGCCCGCAAACCCCAAGCTCGATGGATAAGGATGAGGATGAGGATGAGGACGAGGAGAGTTTAGCCTCCCCATCACGGAAATTGCCACAACATCATCACATATCGCCGATTAGCGGGTTCCATGAGTCAAGGACAACATCCCGTGACCGGGCTAAAATTCGAGCCCGAGAGTCGTCCATACTTGACATAGAGGCTTTAAACATTCGTGACAAGTCATCACTGGCCTCCACAACATCGGAAGAAAGTGTGAGAGATAGATCACTGATACCTGCCGGCGAGGCCGATTCCGACTATCGACCTTCCTCGCCAATCCCAATTGCGGGCGAAGAATCTGAAGCATCAACTATTGGTGCTTTTGGGCCGGACTCAGGACCAGCTACTCCGGCATCCAGCCGGCATACAAGCGATCTATTCTCGCCTTCCGATCCTACCGTATCTCATATGTCCATGTTGAGCTCCCCAGGCATGTCTAGCGCGTCAAGTCCGTCAAAATCAGATGGCAACAGTACCCCAACCAGCAGACCGCGCCCCGGAGGAAGCCACCGAGTTCTCGATCGATATCTTGGTGCCAATTTTGACCAAGAAACGCGGGGCGGTGCAGATTTCCTTGCTAAACAGGGCAAGGTGTACCAACAAGTAATTCGGACCTTTTTCGATATCAAGTGCGACTGTAAGTTTGTTGGTATCACCGGCCAGTTTTTATTATTGCGTTTTTATTCTGTATAGTTATCATACCTGAAAATACCCCTGCATTCTTGTCACTCCGCCACCAAATTACGCTGCCTAGGGTACCTCAGCTGTCACCCACGGTCCTTGTCACTTGTTCCATTCATTTCACCGTGTGAGAGTGCGCAGGGGTTTCATTTCTGATGCAAAATTGACTACCTAAATCTATGCTAGTGCTTGCGCACAGTGCAAAAGTTCATTTGAACAAAACAATTGTATTAAGCGATTAAGAGCTTCTTCTGGCACGGCCAGGCTAACTGGTACATATGAAACCGTAAACCCTCCGCATGAAATAGCTTCATGGGGTTTCTCCAACTTTTGCAAGAAAGCAGGCGGTATAACAGCCTTATAAAAGTACGCCACGCGTGCCCGAATAAACGGGAACGCAACAGCATACACCTTCTCTGCTACATCCCCGTCGTCAGACGCAACATCCTTTTTTCTTTCTTGTCGTTGTTTCTGTGCCAAGGAAATCAAAACACCTAGGATATAGGGATCCTCTGCTTCTACTGCCGGCTTGAGACGCTGCAGCTTCTTATTCTGGAGTCCAGCTACCGGTCCGTTTGGGATTTGGACTTTTCTCCGTTTCAGATATAGGGGATTCCTTTGCCAGATATATTCGTTTCGAAGCGCTCGTACAGTCCCCAGGTTGATACATGCCAACCGTCCTAATCCGGATTCGGCTTTGAAGATACCGTCTGTTAAAACACGTGCAGCTTTTTTTCCGCCGTAACAAAGTTCCAGGCGATTGGTCCTGTTTCCATGCCATTGAGTTAGTTACGAATGTAAAACACAGATGCTGCTCATTGCATTTTTCGGATGACCAACTGACCTCTCAAGCTCCTCGAGTTTGTAGTGCTTCAGAATTTCACCCATGGCGATCTGTTGCACCTCTGCACTCTCACATCTGAGTTGCCTTGCTGCGCGTAGGACTTCGTGCTTAATCGGCACGCCCTCAACTCGAAGACTGTGCTGACAGGCATCGAGGCGAGGGTTAAGATTGAATTGCACATTTAATACCATTAGGTGTCTGCAAGTCCAAGCAATAGGCTGAACATACAGGCGAGTTCTGTTGTGTTCCCTCATCGCCGCGCTTAACGATTGTCGTACAAACAGTTGGTCGCAATCACCGTCCGTTGATGTGCATGTCGATGTTGATGATATTATTGACGACGCGGATGGTGATGTGGACGACGCGGATGGCGAGGGCGAGGTGCGACGGCGCTTGCTCCAAGAACCGGGGCGGCCAGCACGCTTGCGCTTCAGTTCATTGTTTGGGCTGGTTTCGGCTGTTTGCTGCAACCGCCTTGTCGTCCGTAGCAATGGCGGAGATGCAGCCATGATGATGCTGGTTTTCGAGTTGAATTGAAGGCGGAAGGATACGCGCCTGCCAACCGCGCCCTGAAACGAAGCCAAGCTAGCCGCTGATGTAAGCCTGATCCACGCGCTACCCCACCCAAATGCCGCCCCTAAACATCCACATTTATCCGCCATCAATCAATCATTGCGCATCAATCATTGCATGAACGCTTGGAGGTTGATTCATTCTTTCAAACTCACTTTTGTCGTGCGGCACCACAACCAATCTCGCTCCAATTATGGCAACCCATACTTATTCAGCTCAGACACGTGAGGACCTTCAGAAACTCTCATCAGAACACAAACTGCGTGTTATCTCACAGCTTCCTGAACACGAGCAGGCTAGCTCCGCCAGTAACTGGACACTGCGGCACATTATCGTTTATAGACTCCTCATAAAAGGACCCGAGACAGATTTCCTGAAAGTTTTTAATATTGAACATCGTGAGGCTTGCCCGCATTGCCTCCCCGACGGGCCTTCATCGCTGGAATTGGACAGTCGCCAGGTCCAGAACCTACTGGAGATCAAACCTTTCGTTCTCTTAAAGACGGAACGCGAATTGTTGCAGAGTCCCGGCGGATTTTTCTTAGTTGCGTTGGCACAAGCCAGTCATGCGGACGTGAGCAATGCTCCCAGAACCCAGCCCGAGCGCGAAAGACTTGCTGTAAAGTGGCCCGACTACGCCAACTCATTAGAGGCAATTGTAGGCTCCTCGTCGCCAACCCGTCCGTCATCATCTTCCGATTACGAGTTGGAACCCGGGCATATGGACGAAGATGAGAACGAAACCCATCGCACAATACCGGAAGTGATAGCTGTTAACCTGGCTGTTAACTTCCTTCGCTACGTGCTACAGCTTTGTCTAAAACAAGACGATGTTGAAGAGGAAATTCGCGCGCGTACAAGGAGTATGAGAGGTCAGGCAACTGTTGCCGGAGTAAAGAACATCACGTTTGAAGATGATGCAGGTATATCTAGATATACTCGAATCGCTGATGGCTGGAGATTGGCGCATCCATACCTGGCCTTAATCGAGGCGAAGCGGGCAAAGGACATCCGTATAGACCCTCGCACGGGTAGAAGTAGCCCAGTAGTATCGAACGATACGATAGCCCAATATCTGGGTGAAGCTGTGCTAGCCTGGCGAGCAAATAGAGACCTCCTAGGTCGGAAGTT
Source organism: Metarhizium guizhouense ARSEF 977 (assembly GCA_000814955.1). NCBI lineage: Eukaryota > Fungi > Ascomycota > Sordariomycetes > Hypocreales > Clavicipitaceae > Metarhizium > Metarhizium guizhouense. Next base: position 134,901 of record AZNH01000051.1, on the reverse strand, counting down.
AGTATCACTCTGCTATTGCAATGGTCCCACCTATCGATTTGCTGACGAATTTACTAGTGTGTTTCTCATAGCCATCAGCAATACGTTCATACGATTTATTCATTTCAGTTTCGGTGCCGACTATGACGAATACCTCGATGCCACTACTAAAGCGGATCAGAAGCGTTTAGTTGAGAACAAGAAAAAGGACACATTCGTGCGCATGCATCGAACTAAATGGTTCGACTTGCGAATGAGTGAAGGAAGAGAAATAGCGATGTGTCATGTTTTGATGCTGGTGTGGTGGCATGCAAACCAAGGCGCTGATGTGGTGGTGTCAGACGCAGAAATGTCAGATCTCAGTAGCGATGAAACGATGCACTCAGACGACAATGACGAATATGATGATTACGATGATGATGGTCACGACGACGATGATGATGATTACGAATATAATGCTGGTAGCAGCTCGGAATGACAAACTACAGATAGAGCATATTGTGGGTAGGTGTGTTTTTGAGAGGGAGGGTAACCGTGAGAATTCGTAGTTTAACGTGGCATATTTACATGCTATCTCTAGTTACAACCTCTGATGTTGAATAGTCATTACTAAACGACGATGAATACCACAAATGGATATACCGTTGATCCACCAGCAGCTGTGGGCATTACCTTTGGCATTGTCAGCTCCGGACTTGCGCTGTTCACAATAATCATTTCATGGCGCCAATTAAAGCTTTCAGCCTTGATGACTGTGACATTGCCGATATTCCCACCAATTGTAAGCACCTTTTAGCAAATATACCGCTTGTACAAACACTTTGCTGACCGTCGTGTCAACTGGCCATCCAACGACCCACGGCACCTGCTGTCCATCAAAGCTCACTCACATTCGATGCGGCTCCTCAATCGGAAGAGGGAAGACAGGCACATATTAATATCACTTAGCTGCCGTGTATTTTCAATCAGAAACCTTAACGTATACCGACCAATTATATCTTATCGCCTATCGTCTATTAATATATGGCCACCTTCTGTCTTGGCGCCTTGTGCTTGTCCATGCCATTGCTCCCTCCCAGATCTGCCCCCGAGGACCAACTGTGGGGCACTCCAACGTCCTAAACATTCCACCAGACCCTCTAATATAATAAGAATAGTGACAGTCTGGCTGGTCATGTAATTGAAACCGCATGGCAATGCCGTCTCTCAATTCACGACTACCTTGGCGTTTGCCGTACAAATAGTGCAGCTGCCTTCCAACCCATATTTGCACGCTGTTGCTCAGCAGGCTGCCCCATTCCACCTTCCACTAGAACTACTGCAAGAAACCAGTCGTTCATCCCCTGCAACCACCTCGCCCTAGCTCGATCCCCAAATTAAATTCCATCTTGGCTCTCTCCAATAACTAGAGGAAACCCTTTCCTCACAGTGATAAGTGACTTGGGGTTTAAAAGTACTCGGTTTGATTCGGTGTTCGGTGAGACAACCAGAACACCCGTGTCGACTGACGCTCGAGCACCAGTGCGGGGAGGAGGCATCGCACCGATCGGGCCGCTGATATCACCAAACGGCCAAGCAGCAAACTCCGGTGTGCCTCGCAAGATCCGGATATCACCAAATCGGTTAGGTCCGGTGTTGAAGGACAAGAACGGGTCTCGGGTTGACAAGGAGTTGACCGTGGACCGCAAAATTGTTGAGAGGCTCATCTGTGCTTCTACTTCTATCTTCGTGGACGCTGTAATCCACTGTGCTAGCAAAATCATCTGCACCGGCCGCTGACGGAGAACGAATTTGATGCCTTGTGGTGGATCGCACGACAATCCAACTGCACCAAGGGCATAACATGTTCAGATCCTTCGTGTGTTTATGGGCACATGTTTTAACTCTGTGAATAGAGACGGATGGGGAAAGCACTTACGTGCTTATCCTGGGTGTATTTGTGGCGGCATACGGAAATTTCGCGTGAAGAGATGAGCGGCGCCATCCAAAAGAAAACTGGGCATGTTATTTGCCACGGGGTTGTTGTTTGCTGGAAGAGCCAAGAGTCAAAGGGTGACTCAATTGTTGGTTCATTGTCAGTGCGTTGTCTAACGGCCGTTCATCGGGCCTAGGTTGTGGTTGTGGTTAGGTATGACGTCGTATATTGCGGTAGGCGGTTGGTCTTCGAGATTCATCTTGGATTGATGAAAAGGTAGTGTACAGAGTGGTGTACGGGTATGATTTGACTGGTGTTCAAGCAAGAGCAGGATCAGATTATTGCGGGTGGTCGCTTGGGCGGTATTCCAAGTCGAATCTCACATTCGAACAACGCTGAAGATGTGCTGAGATGTGGGAGCAGGGATGGATTGTGTTTCAACAGAGACAAGTCCGGCTTCGAGAGACAGTCTCTAAGTGTTAAGGATTCTAGCTTGAAAGAAGAGTTTTTTTATTCTTTTTTATATAGTTAGTTATTACTTTGGCAAAGTTTATGCTGGACCCACCAGGTCATATATTGAGCTCCTATGTATGTATGTACAGTGGGAGCATTTTAATGACGATGCAACCTCACATTCTCACCAAAACTCACGAAGTTCAACGCATAGCATATTATTGCACTGGGTTCCTATGTGGCCATATCCTTGACAGTTAAAGCATTGCCTCAGTTGGCACAACCTGTCGTACAACTCACACTGAAAGAGCTCCCCTCGCCAGATAAGATCTTCGTCAATGATCTTGTTGGCGTCTTGAGGTCTCGTAAACTCGATGATGATTGAGGAGGAAGCAGTCTTTGCAGCAGATGTCCTAGTGAGCCATCCAATATATTTTATTCCGGCATTGGGGATGAAAGGCCTATTTTCTTGCAGAATGTCGTCCCTGATGTCTTTCGAATCGGCTCATATCCATCGACTTGGCGCGGAGAGCGTGCACGAGGACACCGTATGTAGGGATGCGAACAGTGGCTCCATTACCGAGCCGGCGCTCCCAGTCTTCAGCGAACTGTCGGAGTGCTTCCATATCGCCGGCCGAGACCGTCTTGATGCTAAGGTCACCGCTTTTGAGTTGGTTAGTTGACATTGTCTTGATGTTTTCTATGTGCTTGTTTTTGCTTTGTTCTATAGAACGGTCTACGTGTGCTTTCAAGCTACGGGGATTCATCGCCCGTAGGCTCGATATGATGAGCGGGTTCCGAATATTCACTACGATCTCACGGAGCACTTGCGCGGGAGATGCCTTGTATTGGTTCAGTGGATTATGTATACTGTTGCAATATTCACAACTTAATATCACGTGTAACATCATGTGTAGACCCGAAATAGGGTGAGACACCATGGATAGATATCGTGATTACCAACGCTCCCCCTTTTTCCTCCCTTGAAGAAGAGATAGACTTGAATTGATATTACACCCCTGTTGCAGTACTGCATCCCCAATTGCCTTGTGATCCCAACATATACTAGCAGCTAGTCCATTTCCTGCCGCTGCAGATGCATAAGTCCATATCGGGCTCGGTCGATTGTGCTGGTCTGCGTTCTTCATCTCTCATCATCACCATGACCGTTCTGCCTATGTCCGTCGATTCTGAGCCGCGACCTTAGTCTCATTCTGTACTTCGTGGATCTAACAGATTCCTTCCAATGTCTGCTGACCTGTGTTAGCTGCCTGTTTAAGTTCTTTCTTGATGTCGTCGAGAGCCTGCATCGTGCTTTCCACTGCAGTCTTCGATTCGGTTCTCGCCATCTGAAGTGCGTCGTGTACGGAGCTGAAGTCTAGGAAGTTGTGAATCTTATCGACAAGGGATAGTGCGCTCATGGCTATGATCTTGATCAGGTCATGGGGAACAGGTTGGTCTTTCGCGCGTTCGATGCACAGCAGGGCGTCCCTGAGGTATTTGCCGAGTTGCGTGGCGTGCTCGCGGAATCCGGCGGGCCATGCCAACTCTTAGGGCCACGGGGCCGCCATGATCGTCTAAAACGCACTGGGCGATGCGTTTGACTACAGGCTATTCAATTGACCCGTCGGGGAGACGTGTAAGTGCTGTTTGGAGCTGTTGTTTCAAAAATTCGTTCTCACTGTTGTGAAAAAGGTTTTTTTTTTTTTTTTTTTTTTGCCTCTCACACTAGGTATGCAAGGTTAAATTCCATGATAATATTCAACACTGCCTGCAACCTCCAAAAGCCTACTTAGCTGCAACATCCATCCTTCGGGTGCGACCTGTGTACGTACCTGCATACCTAGTTGCAGACACATACCTTGGTACCCTTTTGTTCAGTACACTGGCCTCCAGGTTTTCCAATCTTAGAGCAGTGGTCGTCACAGCACAAACCGCCGACGGGGTCTGGAAAGCTGCAGCAGATGCTCCTTGTTTCGAACACCTTGCCCTCCGCGGCCTCGTTGACTATTCCCTCCTTGGGAACTCTCTTAACGGATCTTGTTTCACCGTTACGAGCAGTTGCGCGACGTTCCACGTCACGAGTATTTATGAACTTTTCAAGAGCCGCAGTAAACCTCGCCTCGCCATTAAATTTCTCCTGGCCCATCTCACTTCGCTTAGTTGCTCTGTCACACACGCAAATCTGATATTGAGGACATTCAGTATTTTTCTCACAATGACCCCCTCGGCCAACCTCCCTCACACAGGTATTGTGGCATGCGTTGCCTCCGAGAGTGCAAGAGATTGAAGGCAAACATGCCGTAGCATGTCCAATCCCAAAAAGCGGAAGAAGGCAAGTGGTAAATCGCATGGTTGAAGAATTTGAAGTGACTCTTGGCTTTGACAAGATGGAGTATAGCAGATGATGAGAAGGAGAGTGTTATGGAGCATGGAATCAGTGGGATAGAGTAGGTCCAGCATACCTATTTATAGGCGGCGTGCTCGCTACGCCTGTATATCAAATGGTTTTTTAATGTCGGGTTAAAAGTGAGCTCGTCTTACCCGGCTCTGCAGCATTTCTGCTTTGTGAGTGTGGTATTGTAATCACATGAACGATTATGGACTGACATCAAAAGAAAGTGATTAATGATGATCTTGTGAGACACTAATGTTAGATGTTGACAGAAGCCCGGCGGCATTAACACACTGGTTGCTCTCGAATCCGGACATGGTAAAGATTAACATTGGCTGTCAGTCGTATTAACCGCATAGCCTGTTTACTTATTTGACGAAACTGCTATTAACATCTGATACGCAATTTGCTCACAGTTCAGTTTTATGTAGTGTAATATGTGTTCGGTCTGGTGGCAATTTTTGGCGCCACTTCGTAATCCGGCTCAAACTTCAAGCCACGGTGGCCAAGATCTTCGGTAAGATCTCCTAACTAGGCCAGCGGGGTCGCATCGCACTTGGGCTTAAGCCGTCATGTTCGGCACGGCCACGGTCAAGATGCCCAACATTCATGGGCCACTTTCACTGGTACATAGTCCAGGAGGGGGTCTCCGAATACCGGCGCGGATCTGCTTCTACAAAAAGCTGTGCCGCATTGCACTATATAGCGTTAACTAATAGGGACTATAAATATAGAATAAAGCTAGAAACTCCATAAACTTTGGGCTTGCGTAAGGAACACACAAGGAAGTAATCTGACATACCTGCTCGCTGGTCCGGGGGTCTGTCGGGTCATCGGAACACAGAGGACGTGGAACAAGAGGGAAAGCGATCGGCATTAGCTATGCGAACATCAAAGTGGTTGGTCAGCAACGTCATAGAGGATACTAACTGAGACAGTAACATATAGGATCTTCGAGGAGCATATACGAGTAACGAAGTGAAACATTTATACTTAGTCGAAAGGCGAGACTCGAGTAGAGGGCTCTAGTTATGAAAACGGGATTGAGGTGGTGCCGAACATCTCCAAACTTCACATTAGCGGGGAAGATGTAGGGTACGTGGCGGCACGGCCCGCACCCCTTGGTGTGTAAATTTCGGCGAGCTACTCCACATCGAGCTCTGTCGCCGACCAGGGCCGTGACATAGCAATCTGACACGGGCAAAATGTCAAGTTCAAGCCGCTCATTCAAGGCAACAGTCATTGCTATACTGCTGCCTGCCAGGCAGCAGTATTACAACAAGTATTTAGTTTCGTATCATTCTACTCTTTTTATAGGAAATCAAGAGTCTTTCATTTTGTCTAAGCTGCATTATACAATCGTGCTGTGTGAGAGGCAAAGGCACTGAGCACTGTTCGGTACAAACAAAAGGAAAGGCGACAGGAGCTGGCCGTAGTTGTGTGTGGACGCGTTGGCGCAATGCTCGCCCTCTCTGAGGTGGCAGACGGGGGAGGGTTTTGTTAACGAAGATGGTTCACTTAAACGACTTAGCAGCGGCGACCACAACCGACCCTCTCCACTGCCGACGGCGCGTCCTCCGCTTGACGCGGCCTAAGGGTGCTGTCCGCCGCAGATTCAATGTGACTAATTCATGACAGCGTGCAAATTCGACGTATCACATTTTGGTGGGAGAGATGTCCCCCGGCCTACACCCGACGGCCTGGAATAGTTGGTGAGCTGCGTGTGATATTCCACCACGAACAACAACATTCTATTGGATGAGAGGGGCTGGGGTAACTGCAGTCAGGCTCCAACTGTTGCGCTAACCCTTCAGTCAAATCTAGCACTTGCTCTTCCGCTGGACCCTTGGAGTAGGTACCATTTAGGTTTCGGACACACATCAAACTTTTTGTCAAAAGACCGCATGCGGAAGTCGTGCCCGGTGCTGGGCATCAAAGTACCACGCAGGTGACAGATCTGTTTTGCTGTCGGATGGTGAAGGCCTGTCCTTGCCGTGCTCCGCGAATGCGCTGATCAATTGCTCCAACAATGACTCCTGTCAATGATGTGTCCAGGTTTTGCAGCTCTTGTCCTCCCGCTCATTCAGTCATTGCTAACTGTTGCACAACTGGATTTGCATAATTCCGCAATGGTACTTTATCCTGTTAGGACCCCGAATCGACAGCAACAGGGATGCAACGTTTAGACAGCCTATGACCAAGACCCGGCATCGCGGTCGCGCAGAAATTACACATGCTGCTATTATGCCTGCCGGAGAGATGACAGCCATGGAATTTTAGCTTAATGGTCAAACGGATTTATCCCGCACCTAGCCCTCACGCCTCCTCCTTGAAACTTGACGATTTATTTTGTCACAAGGCTCCAACACAGCGTCCGGAACCTTGCTAGGACGCACCGTCGGTCACGGATCTACATGGCAACGGGCAGAACGACTTCGTAAAACCTTTAGACAGGGAACGTTACATCCTAGTTTATGTCGTGTCTCAATATTTTCTGTAATACGGAACTAATCCATCACCTCGGCGAGGTATTTCTTAGACGTGTCTTGAATCGGGCCTGATATGTGATTAAGAGGTGTGAGGGGATTACCAAGCAGGCCGTGGGGCGTCGGCATTCATTCGCTCCCCAGCGACAGGACTCCTTTCTCATATGTAAACTAAACGATGTGCTTTGAGCCTACATCGCCGCGCCAAGTATCGTGTCCCATGACTGGTTCTGTGCGTTCGAACGGATCACAACCTGTCGACCGATGCTCTACATGTGGTCAGACTGCATTAACCCTCATCATCAAAACAAAGGAATGATAATAGCCGAAGTTACACAAATCATCCATACAGCAGACATGCTCATGTCACGTTACGAGACTCATTGTCACCCAAGCTTTCCTCACAAATTCATTGTTCCTGTTGTTATTAGCCTTCTTTTTTCCTGCCAGACGAGTTCATCAGGGTGGCTGGCCAGCCTTTCAAACTTCCGACGTCTATGATTTTATGACATCCAGCAATTAAGTCAAGTCTGCTTGTTCAACAACAGAGGCAACTTTATCCGACAGCTCAAGGCAACCAGGTGGGAAGGCCGAGTGGAACTGAGCAACCGAATATACTCCCATGAGGTGCAAAAAGAGTCATACCAATCTCTGGCTTCACTAGAGGCGTAGCTCTCTGTTGCAACAGCTAGAGTTGCCAAGCTTTGTAATGCCCTCTTGCTGTTGCGCCATTTGGTGAGATTAGTTGTTCGTGTCCACGTCCGAGTACACATTAACACATCATGGAAACATTTTCGTTTTAATCCGCCGCGTCCTGTTCATCGCGCCTGTTCATCGCGCCTGTTCATCGCACTTATAGAGACAGACCCATCGGTTGGATTGACTCCCCAAGTGGAAGTCGTAAGTCCAGCAAGAAGGCGGGCAACCAGATGCAGGGTCCCATCCCGCAGATGTTTTAAGTACACATGTGGATTACAAACATCATTGTTTCATTTGACTCATCAAAGATCATGCATTGTTCGCGACAAATGAAATTCGAGGAGAGGACAGGAATACACACACGCCCAATATCAGCTACAAAATTATCGTTCTAGGAAAACGTGACAGTTACAGCTGGGGCGGCGATCAACTCAATCCACCCACGCCTGGGGTTGACGGGAGATTATTGCCTCTCAACTCCATCGACACCCCGGGTTACATTTACGTCGCAATTCGGACAGTACCAACAATTGTGTCTTGCCGTCGAACTCGGAAGTACGTTCACAAGTGTGGTTACGCCCCGGACGGATCCACCCATTTACGCCGTTAGGAGATGAAGGTGGGAGCTACCCGCTGGCACCGGCTAGCTGGCACTAATGCCAAAATCGTCGACGCCTCCGACGTTGCATTACCGAATGGGAAAACAGCACCCCCGTCCCTGGTAGTTGCGGTTCATCGGCAGAGGGCCGTGCAACCTAGTCAACAATCTCTTATTGCCGTTGGTGGATGGTCCCATGGCTGCCCAAGTCAACAGATCTGTCCGACAGTCAATGATTGGCGAGTTGTCGAATCTGGTCTGACAGAGATGCGAGGCAAAACAGGAGACATACATGGATGTCTGCTTCAAGGCCGGCAAGCCAGAAAGTTCCGAAAAATATGAGTAGAGGAAGTACAAAGTACGGTATAAGGTTACTGGCTGCATCACTGGGCGTTGAGGTTGTAGATAAAAAATGTGGCACTTATGAGGGCGGCCCTGGGAGAGCTGCCAGGGTGAGGCGGCATACCTCTACCTTCGCTCGAATGATTGCAAAGTATGTTGCAAGAGCCTTCTTTGGCCCCCACCGTGACTCCAAGGAGTACCAGCAGGGAGGAGGGCAGAGTGAAGTAACAAGGACTTCCAAACCAAAGGGTTTGGCTGCCGAAAATCCTCGGGTTCGTCGCTCAACTGCGGGCCCTTGCTTCTGTCAGGTTTCGCATTGGTCGGGTTGGATACAGGACGGTAGTTTCAACGATGACAGTGCCATCCATAAGCCGAAGTCTGCCTTGCCATTGCCAAGAGAGAATGGTCAAAGAGACCGGCGGACTGGGCTAGATTCGAAGTCCAATGCCATCCACAGCTTCGACATCCACAGACAGCCAAGCTTATTGGGTATATAAACATGTCTCTGCGTCAGGAATCCCAAGATCATTATCAATCTCAACAACACTTATCTTCAGAATACTCTCAATCAACTCCTGACGCAACATCGGGTCACCTCCAATACACAAAAGTAAGATCAGCCTCCTCACCTGCAGCAGTTCCAAGGATATGTCCTGTTTACAAACCGCCGTAATTCTAGGTTTGTCGCGATGGTCAACGTACTCAGATACGTTGTCTACGCCATCGCCGTCGTGTCCGGCGTTGAGGCCTGCAAGAGGACCTGCGACATCGCCTCCGACAAGAACGGCTACTGCTACTACAAATGCACCGATGTGTGCGACAATGTGCCGGCCTCCCAGGCCCGCAGCAAGTTCCTTGCTGACCTTCGCTCGGATGGGTACTCCTGCTCAGGCGAAGGAAGGACGGTAGTGAAGTGTAAAAAGACGGGCCACTTCGGTGACTGTAACGATCACCATTGGTCTTGCGGAAGGGGCTGCTAAGCTAACAGCGAGGCATAAATTGCGGATGGGTTCTAGGAGACATGGAATATTAAGATCAAGTCGCTCATTCAAAGCAAGCACGATATGCTATTGCCTGGAAGGCAGCAATATTCCAAAGTATTTAGTCTTCGTATGATTCCACTCTTTCATGTAGTAAATTAAGAGTTTCTCGTTATCCAGTTATCCAAACGATCGGGCTGTGTGACAACAGGCATGCTGTGACATTTAGTAAGGGTAAAGAATGAATCCCGCAGGAGCGAGTATAAGGGCCTTAGTTACCCGTGCGATGTCTGCGTATGGTCTATGTCGATCGGCCGTAAGTCCAAAGGAGTTATACGGAGGTGGGTTTGTAAATCTTACCACTGGGGGGTTAGGGTGTAACGTTCCTTGTCGAAGTGCTTTCAACCACCAACCACTTTCTTCATTAACACCATCAGACATAATGGACAGACAATTTCCCAAATATGACGACAAGATATATAAGCTTTTGTTTGCTATGAGAAGTCCCGCTTATTCCTCTTTTGACACATAAGCAGCACTCAACATCACGAAGTTAAGTGTCTGATACCAGAGTCAAAGGGGCTTTTCCATGTCTTTACCACTGTATTACCCTATGTCGACAAGGCTGTTGTCACACAGCCCGATTCTCTGGGACAGCTTAGACAAAGTGGAAGACTCTTGATTTCCTACATAAAGAGTGGAATCTCCCGAAAACTAAATACTTGTTGTAATACTGCTGCCAGGCAGCAGTATGATAATGGCTATTGCCATAATGAGCGAGTTGATCTTGACAGAGTGCATGACGTTCTCCCAGCAGACAGGTCAACCAATGACTTGGAAGTTAGGATCCGAACACAAGAGGTCCGAGATATCTAAGAAAAGCAGACATCTATAAATAAACTTGGCACGTGGGTCGAGGAGTCCATCAGTGACCATCTCTGGACGACCTGCTGCAATACTGAAGATACGATCCGCGTTTGGTACATCGGACCCAGGACGTCGGCCCTCAGCAAGGCACGCGACCGATAGCTGCGTGTGCTCCAACTGTCGGATAAGTATTGTAGCGTTGCGCGGCTGTGATCTTGTGTATTCATAACTGTCTGCCGAAATACAGGGAAAATTCCCCTCATTTATAATTAGAGAAACCTCCGTCCAGGGACGGAGGAGCCATCCCATTCCGGCGCGTGTTCTCGACGACGTCCTGTTCAACCTCAACCAAACGATCCAACTACACAACCGACGCGTATACCCCCCGCAGGCGACCTACAATATCGCGGAACAGATTAACAACTCCTACTCTCGATATTCCGAAGAACAAGTGAAGAAATGGAAGGATTCGAAAAGCAGTATTGGACGAGAGCTGGACTTGGGTACGACGCCAGCATTTGCGACCTACATTTCCCATTCTAATGCGATTTGTAGCTGCGAATGACGCAATTGAACTGCCTTCTTCGTGGCCAATTGAGAGCGACTTTGGCAAGTATCCAGAGAAAGCGCGCCAGCATGAAACCATTGTCTTGCGATTAACGCTACTAAGTGAAGAGCAGAAAGAGATTAGACTTCGTGTGGAAAAATTGCGTCGTATCAGGGACGCTGTTCAACCGCTGTCCGTTATTGACGAGAGCAGTGTTCAAGACAACCTGGTCACACGGAATGGGCCCGTGGAAGAGGGACTGGAGAGGATAAGGGCCTTGCTAGCACGAGTGACAAGTCGAGTGGCTGGTTTGCCCGACCAGCCCGCGAGCAATCGCCCACAATCTACAACAAGCTCAACCGTGGATTTGGGAAGGATGACCAAGTCTAGGAAGAGGAATATTGACAGCTTTCTCGCAGACCCCCGAGTTTTCCCGCCTTGAAAGGAAGGTTAATACCGCAAGTACGAACCGTCGTATACGAGTCGCCGGGCTATGCAGGCTATCAAACCATGAAGCATCAATGGCACCACGTATGCTGTTGATGACAGCCGCTCTACTCCTAATAAAATGCGTCAGAATACCCCACTACAGGTCCTGGGTCGTGTTGTAGCCAACTGGGCAGCCCACAAGACTCGAGAAGTGGATGGGGCTGTTATCTTGTCCGCAACACTCATATTCCTCCATCGCTGGTGGACCATTCTGACTCTTTGGAGCTAGAAATGCACTCCATGTAGTCGGTCTCATGACGGAAAACTAACTCAACAAGGCGACTTCACGCGATTGCAATGTCTCTGGTCACCTCAGCACTAAAAGATCTGGTAATTTTGCCAGAGGCGAAACTGACGCGAATGCAGTGCATTTCATTGGCACCGTAGCGTCTTCTGAAAGACCACAAACAGCTTCGCCATAGAGCAATGGGTTGGACAGCAAGGCATCTTTAAAGTGTACTTTCGGTCAAATTCTGAGTCACTGATTCACTTAAGTCTTATAAATAGGCGATGGGATTGTTAGAGCTTAATAGGAAAGAAGTGTTGGCGTCACTCAATTCATCAAGTTTATTCAAGCTGGCTAAATACATAACATGTTTATCCGTGACCCAAACGAAAGAAAACATCAGTCTGTAAGTCGTGAGTCGTGAATTCGTGAAAAAGTCATCATATACCGCCTGGTCTAAACTCGGTTGATGTCGGCGTTACCAAGTGGCACCCTAGCAACACCACGAGGAGAGGTTCTGGAGCCACCGTTGCTGGTCTGGCTCGATGCATCGGAAGACTTCTTGCCGAATTTATCTTCACCTGCAAAGTAGCTTGGGTCATTTTCATCGGTATGGGATTCATTCGCCGCCCGCTTGTAGGGAGTGGGTGGGAAGAGAAGTCGAACAGCAGGATCTTTGGCGGATTGAAGTCCAGACTGATGTTTCTTCAAAGGCGAGTTCTCTTGTGTATCGGGTGATATTGGTCTCTTTCTGTCGATTGTGATGGACCTTGATGCAACCGCTGTTTCCTGCCGGCGGAAGGAGCGGTTCGTCTGGTGGGGTTTGCGGCTGGGCGAGTTGGATCTGTGGCTGAATTAGCGAAGCTCCTTTTCAAAGCAGGCGAAAACAATTGCGATTACCGGTCTCGCTGTCTTGGCCATCGGATTTTGCGAGGTACGACCCAGATCGTCCGTCTGTAGATGGCGTGGGCAGTTGGAGAAACTGAGTGATGCTTTGTTGCTTGTATGGCGTTCGAGGGGTTTCATGAGGAGCGGTTTCACCTTGTCTACCTCGTCGAAGTACAAGTACCTTTCGCATGACCCGTCTCCCCGCTTGTATTCGCAGGCCCAGACTTAAGGGTTAGTTTTGTTCCAAGTCGACAATGGTGCGCAGTGGCAACTTACACCCTTTTGGTATCCGAACCATGCGCTTCTTGTGCCGACATGTCGGTTCGTCGTTGACAAAAGCAATACCCTGATGGCAGGCCCGTAATGGATTCTTTCGCGGGGTCAAGGTGGTCATGATGGTGGCGTGGATTGGCTGCTGAGGTGAAATTTGTCTCTCGTGAGCATAGGTGGAATGGAAGAAAAGAAGATGCACCACCTTACGCGTCAGACGCGTCGGGATGGGCACCTCCTTCTATGGTGCTAGTGACTAAGCAGGGTCAGGCTTGTGCTGTCTGACGACGTAAAATGGGAAAGCAGCATGGTGTCTGTCTGCCTTGAACAGATGTCTCTCAATTGGGCAGACAGCCTCGGACAGATTGTAGGGCAGATGTCACATCAGTGACCAACGTGGATGGGCCAAGACTTGGATGAATGGACTACTGGGGCGAGATGGGAAGTGGGCGGACGGGTGGGAGATGTGAAGTCTGACGCCACAAGACGGGCAAAAAGGACAGCAACTACCCTGTACTAGCTGCGGCAGTGGAAAATGTGCAAGACAAGCAACCTTCCCTTGTATTATTACTTTCTTGGCATTTACTGTTAAGGAAGTACTCGAAACTACTATTGATTTGCTTAACATCACATAAAACCTCATTTTCTGCGCGTCGCGCAGTTGCGGCGGCGGCGATGGCGACGGCCACCTCCAGCCCGCCTTTGTGAGCCAGATTGGCTCGATCTCGGCAACTACACACCTAAGAATTTAGCTCGGGGTGCCCGCGCAGCCCTCCTTCGAGCCAGCTCACCCGTGGAGGTCACCGACATTGGCGTTTCACCCGCACGTGGCAGGAGCGCCCAAACGCCATCTTCACCACTCACCCGCATTTGCAATGCTGCTATTGCGGAAGGACAGCAGCTCGACGATTTTCCTGCATTGCCAACACCGACCATCCAGGAGCAGCAACACCTACCCATCGACATCACGGATGCGGCCAACCAGCTTGCGGACGAACAAGTTGCCGTCTACAACGCTAAACTAAAGGTCTTCCGAACCTTCTGCGCGCACTTTAACGAGGCGGCTAAGAAATTCCCATCCGGCCCGGAACGCGACTTCGCCCAGCACTTCTCCAGCAGCTTTCTTGGCTTTTGGAAGCAGACACTCAGCAACTCCCAATCCGCTTCTGCGCCTACCTACAGCAGTGTAGCTGCCCATACCAGTTCTCCTCGCACTCCCACAGCCCCGACATACGACGCGCAGGCTTTTCACGCGCACCGCCAATCCGCACCCACACATCGCCAAGGGCAACAACCTGCGGCTCCCGCCCCACCCCGAGACGACCTCCGGGTATTCGTCCGCCTCGACGCCGACGCCCCGGCTAGGAACCATATTGGATACGCCATCCGCGCTCACGTTGCTAGCAAGACCGGTATTGAACTGAATCGAATCCCGCAAGTATTTCAAGTAAAGACTGGGTGGGCCATACGTGCCACAGACAAGCTCACACGCGACCTTCTTGTAGAGCGCCAGACAGAATGGGCTGCTGACCTCGGCGCAACAGCTGTAGAGACCAGCCAGAAATGGCACACCTACATTGTAGACAACTGCCCTCGTAGGCTCACCGACCTTTATGGGAATGAACTGAACTACGACGCTGCTGCCCGTGACGAGATCAACCATCAGACGGGACTTACGCCGGTCAGCGTTCGAGTCCCCCGTCGTGATAATGACCAACATCCATACAAAACACTTGTCATTTCCTTCTTAGAACCAACTAAAAGGCCTTGGAGCCTGTTTGGCACTAGCCGACTAGCCAGACTGATCGAAAGAACCAACCCTCCCAAGCAGTGCGAGAACTGCTGGGACTACCACACACGACATGCATGCAACAGACAAACACGATGCAAACGCTGTGGAAAGACTAACCACAACAGTGACAGCTGCACTGCCGCCGAACAATGTGCCAACTGCCTCGGACCACATATTGCGGACCTCACGACATGCCCGGCGCGGCCAAAGAGAGTTCATGGACTGCTGCAGCGTCTCCCCAAAGAACAGCGTGCGCTGATCAGACAAATGGGCTCTCAACTCTTCCAGCAACACCAGGCCGCACAACGACAGCCTCCTCAGGCGACACCTAACAACCATCCGGCACCAGAGGCCGTGGCAGAACAACAGCGTGCTCCAATGGCGGTCATGGAGCCGCCTCGGGATCATGTGAATCCTCAAGACCTGAGTAACTTCTTCACTTGCACCCTACCGGTCCTGCCGTCTTCTTCCCCGATGCGCCCCACGGCCGTGGAACTCGGACCAGAAACGGCGCCGAGACGTCCTCTGCCGACATCACCTAAGCGGCGCCGTGCTAATACCAACCCGTCCTCTCCATGAGCAGACGGCCAAGAACATACAACAATGAGAAGAAGACGTTGAAAGTCTTTCAAGCGAACGTGGGCAAGATCCCGGCCGCCCACGACTGCGCTCTAGCACTGGCCGATTCAGAAAAGCACGACATTGTTCTTCTTCAAGAACCTTGGACCGAGGCAAAGAACCCCCGATGCCTCACAAAGACACATCCAGCGTACGAGACGTACTCCCCTGTGGACAGCTGGAACGGCAACGATACGCGGCCCAGGGTCATGACATACATTCGCAAGAACCCGCGTATCTTAGCAGATCAGGCGCGACCAGCACTTAGTCGCGACATACTGTGGGTAACAGTCAACGGAATGACCATCGTAAACTTCTACCGCCAACCCTCTCACGATACCGCACTAAATGTTCTGCTGGGGTGGTCATCACCGAAGAGGTGTGTGGTAGCAGGTGACTTCAACGCCAAACACTACTCCTGGCAGACGGGAAGACTAGAAGACCGGGGGGAAGATATTGCCGTCTGGGCGGCCCAAAACGGTCTCAGTCTGTTGAATACTGCAGATGTGCCCACAAACCCTCACGGCAACACAATCGATCTAGCCTTCTCCAACATTGCTCTGGCAGCCGCCGCCGTCGAAGATCACCTTGCCACTAGCTCTGACCATTTCACCCTCTGCCTCACGCTGCCGGATATTACCCTCACCCTCCCACAAGTGCCAGGCAAGATCCGGGTCACCACCGAAGACGAACTGCGGCGCTTTAGGGAACTCGTTCTGACGGGAATATGGCGAATACCACAAGGCAATGCAACAGCCCTGGAGCTAGACAATCTGGCCGCGGCATTGGTTGACCTTCTTCAGTCGGCAGCCACTGCCGCCGGACGCCCAGTCAGGAAAGGGACCCGGAGTGCGCCATGGTGGACCGAGGAATGTGCCGGCGCAGCTGCGGAGTACCGGGCCATCAGGAGGATTTTCCCACTGGGCTTCAATCGGGACATTCAACTTGCAAGAAAAGAGTTCCAACGTGTAGTTCGCCGCGCCAAGCGTCAGTACTGGCGCAACCTCATCGACGGATTTTCAGACAGCGCATCAGTCTTTAAGGCAGTCCGATGGCTCAAGGCCCCGGGAGCCTTCCAACCACCACCGCTCCAGGTGGGTGACATTGTGTACGAAACTCAAATCGACAAAGCAAACGCTCTGAGACGCTGCACGCTGGAGCGCCGCACAGCAGCAGATGACATTCCAGATCCATGGATTCCAGTCAGTCCATCTCGTGCGATACCCTTTGGCCAAGAAATCACACTCCAGGAAGTGGAGGATGCTACTATCAAGACGGGGAACACGTCACCCGGAGCTGACAACATCACGGTCAAGCTGCTACAAGCAGTATGGGACATCATAGGAGACCACGTCCAACGCCTCTACGAGGGTTGCCTGGCGGCAGGCCACCACCCGAAAGCCTTTAGAGAAGCAGAAGTAGTCATGATCCCTAAATCGGGGAAAAGAAACCTCTCAAAGCCCAGGGCGTGGCGCCCCATCTCACTCCTCTCCTGTCTTGGCAAGGGTCTCGAGCGTCTTATCGCTCGCCGTCTAGCATGGGCTTCGATAAACTACGGAGTCCTCCACCCGCAGCAGGCTGGGGCTCTCCCAAAAAGATCGGCTGTTGACTTGGTCGCAGCAGTGGTTCACGACATCGAAGGGACACTCGCACGTGGACAGGTGGCCACACTGGTCACTGCCGACATTCAAGGAGCGTTCGACTCGGCTCTCTGCAACCGCCTCGTTTTGCGACTCCGTCAACAGGGCTGGCCCGACAATCTTGCACGATGGGCAGGCTCGTTCATGAGCGGCCGTTCCGCCAGGGTAAGATATCAGGACATCACCACACCGACGACGCCACTGCAGTGTGGCCTTCCACAAGGGTCGCCCGTATCCCCGATCTTGTTTCTGTTGTACACGGAGCCGGTCTATCGCTTGGGCGAACCCGAGCGACGGTTCGGCTACGCGGACGATACAGCAATTCTCTGCACAGGGGACACTGTGGGAGAGACAGCCAGAAAAGCGTCGGCGTATATTCAAGAGCTCGTGGATTGGGGCGCCGCCAACGGCGTTTCATTTGACCCGGACAAAACAGAAGTTATGCATTTTTCATTGAAGACACGAGAAGCCAGGCCGCCCATCCGGCATGGCGACGCGGTAAAGCACCCGGAAAAGGCCATGCGCTGGCTGGGAATCTGGCTTGACAGCAAACTAACATTCAAGGCCCATGTTGAGAAGTGGACAGCCACGGCTCAGGCTGTGGCCTGCCACCTGCGGAGCTTAGGCAATACACGACGTGGTCCCTTGCCGAGCGCTCTACAAAGGGCTGTTAGAGCCTGTGTCGAACCAGTCCTGCTGTTTGGAACGGAAGCCTGGTACCCGGGCACACGGAGCCCGCGCTGGAGACAGCCAGCGAAAGAAAGATCGTCCCGAATCCAACAGCTTGTGAAGAAAATGACCAAGGCTATCAAACAAGCCATCCGCGCTATTCTCCCGACTTGGAAGACGACACCAACCACAATTCTGCACCGGGAAAGCGGCATACCGCCGATTCTTCAACTGCTCGAGGCGAAACGACTGCGTTTCTCTGCCCGTATCAAGTCCTTGGATAAAGAACATCCTCTAGCAAAACGCACCGCCGAGGTGACGCCACCGCCCATTATCAAAAGTATTAAGTTGAGGTACCAGCGTCCACCCAAAACCTTCCCAACTCGACTCCGAAGAACCGACAGGCTGCTCGCAAATTGCCAACGGCCTGCACTGCTCCCGCGTAGATACCACTCCGAGACACAGCAGCCGCTACAGACTGCATCCAAAGAAGACTCCGCCGAGGACTTCGACAAGTGGCTCCAATCCATCCCCCCATCTACACTAGTTGTATACTCAGACGGCTCACTGTCCGAGAAGGGCGCTGCCGGATACGGCTATGCCGTTCACCAACGTGATCACTCCATTTGTCAAGGCGCAGGACGCCTCGGCCCTGCCGAGGTGTTTGATGCTGAGGCCAGAGGAGCTCTGGAAGGCCTGAAGGCCGCGCTGAGATTGCCCCAATCCGCTTCACAGAATATAGTTGTCTGCCTCGACAACATTGCAGCCGCCAGATGCCTCCGAGGCCACCCCTCGGACTCTTCACAACGAGTCTTCCTCACTTTCCAAGCCTTGGCGAAGACTCACAGACAAACCGAAGTCCGCTGGATACCCGGACACACGAAAATTGCAGGAAACGAGCAGGCTGACGTGCTGGCGAAAGCAGGCTGCTCCCGACCAGAGCCCGTAGACGCTGTCCCAACACTGGCCTTCTTGCGTAGAACCGCCAAACAGCGGTCCAAAGACGTAGTCCAAGCCTGGTGGGATGTCTCTGCCCCTGACAAGTATAAGACTTTGAACCTCCAATTCCCTTGTGGTTGCCCAGAGGAGCTTTCTCTCCCACGCACAACCCTCCATCACCTGATCGCATCGAGAACCCACCACGGAGACTTTGCCGACTATCATGAAAGATTCAAGCACGACGATGCACAACTGACATGCACTTGCGGCCGACGAAAGGCGCCCACTCACCTCTTCTACTGCAGGAAGATCCAACTGCGTCATCGGATGAGGCTAGCACCCTCACCGACCGCGGTGATCAACCGAGCAATAGGCAAAGACTTTGACAAATTCGTCAAGCTGGGGAAAGCAAGTTCCTTTTTCGAGAGGATTTGCCTTCGCCACTAGGCGATGTTTTCAATCATGGCATCTTCATGCCAACTTTTCCTTTGTTCTTGCTTCATAGGCTGCGGTTGGCGGAAGGTGGACTCAACACCTTTTTGTCCGCGCACGCCGCCCCTGATCACTGTAGACCTGCGGACTACCAAAAACATGACCTGCACAACCCGCTGACGGGTATCAGAGTTAGAATGTGAGCGCCTTTGAGCTGACGCAATGCTAGATAGTGTTTTGTTTACGTTGCAATGGGTCCCGTCTAAGGATGAGACCCGTAGTTTGTAGATTAGTCACTAGCCTAGCACGTCCCGTGCCCCGCGTAGGGGACCTGAGTGGCCTATGGCCACTGGACGGAAAATACACTACTACTACTACTTCACCATCATCACACCGCGCGCATGCCATCTATGACTGCTATGGCAGTCCACGCAAAACTCTCCAATCTGTGTCGTAACATCTGAACATCCCGCTGACGGGAACAGATTTGCTTGTAAGCGCCTTCGAGCTGTCGCAATGTTAGATAGTGCTCTGTTTATATTGTATGTGTGGTTCGCGACCGCAACAAATTTTGTAAATTAACACTAGCCTAGCACGTCTTGTGCCCCGCGTAGGGGACCTGAGCAGCCAATGGCCGCTGGACGGAAAATACACTCACTCACTCACTCAATCAATTAAACCTCAATACCGCTCGCCAAGATGGATTGACGAATTAGGTAATCAGGCCTGCTGTTGATTGAGTTGAATTGACGTCGCTGGTCAATCAACTCAACTCTGTTGAATAACGTTGAGTGGTTCCCGCCCTTGTCCGGGCCTATGAGCCTGTTGAACTCTCTCAGTAACTCCTGTCGCCGTCGATCAGATTGCATTTTCTGAACTGTATCCGTCAGATAGTGATTCAGAGTAATTGGGTGGCCGTCATAGTGTGGTTTCAACAGTTCCTGCATTTTCCTATGGAGTCTGCACTTTAGCGGCTCCATTGCAGCAGTGATGGTCTGGGATATTTCTTTCACAGAGTCTTGGGCGGCGACATGCTCAACTATATCGTGTGTCACCTCGTGTACAACTTGTAGGATTCGCTGTTCTACTGCTGCGGCAATATTTTCCCAAGGCTGGCACTGCTCGGCGAAGAGCTCCGAAATGACCAAAGGATTGAAAGTCCCCGGGAGCTCACGACCTCTGCTTCGCTTCATGAGTTGTTTAACTTCGTCAATATAATCAGAGCGGCAAATTCAAGGTCTTATGTCTTCGCCGTCTGTTGGCGGCGAATCGACGATGACTCGGTCCTGGCCATTTACTCGCATCTCCTGTTCGAACTCGGTCAAAGTATTCTGTACGCGCGCTCTTAGACGCTTTCGATATCCATCCTCCGATTTGGACGTGCCAAAAAAAGGATGATTGTACTCCCCGTCAACTGCGGCCTTCATGAGCAAGGAGAATTCGCGGCTTACTTGCAACAGATACCGGCGTCGTTCTCCAGCAGTCGTACGAGGTGATCCAAGCCGTTGGAGCTGAGTCTTACAAGCGAAAATTTCTGACCACATCATTGAGACTAGGGAGCTGAAGCAAGATCTGGTCCTTCAAAACATTGCTCAGTCGGGGCTTCAATGACTTAACGCCCAGTTGCTCCGGATTCATGGTGGCCCAGATTCCCGACTCGAAAAAATCTCTCCTCTGCCTCGTCACGTTCGGCAGAGGTCGCGTCTCTCATCTTGTAGTCCCTGTTCTTCAGAATATGCCAGCCGAGTCGAAATGCGACGTCCTTATTTTCAGCCAGCTTCACGTACGCGGCGTCATTGTCAGACCCGGCGTCCAAAGCGTCCGGTTTTGTTATGAGGCTCAAAGTCCGGTTTTGTTATGAGGCTCAAAGTCCGGTTACCCTTTGGGTCGAGCTCACGGGCCATTTCGGTGATTTCTTGAAGAGCAAAATCGCTCCTGTACCCTGTCGGAGCGCGAAGCGGTGGCCCCACTATGGAGACAAACCAGTTGCCTGGGCAGCAACGGCATGGGGGGACGTGCCATCGCCCAACAAACTACGTGAATCCGAACCTCACCCACAACAGGACGAATTAATGCCGTTTGAGATCTTTGCAGACAGACACCAGCATGGAACGAATGGAAGCACTACTGCATGAGGCTCAGCTGCGGCTTGAAGAGGCTGAAAGACGCTTCAATGAAGAAAAACAACAACGTGAAGCAGCAGAGCAGAGAGCACAGGCATCCGAGCAGCAGACGCAACCCACAACCTTGAGCGAATACCTCGACGCATGTCATCGGTTAGTCTTCGCTAAACTTCATGTGGAACACAATCCCGACCGGTTATCACGAGGTTCTTTGACCAATCCGCAAAGCAAGCGATGTCCCACCAACCTGCGGCAATGGCCAGACTTCCTGGAGCAGCAAAGGCGCATATTTGGCCTCCTCCTCGACACCTTTCCTTGCGATTCGGATCGGCTCTTCGAGAGCGAGCACTTTCTAACAACCATGGGCGCCAGAATCGGCGGACGAACCATCGCGGACGAGAAAGTCCTAGAGTTCTTCTTGCACAACGCTGTTGAGGATCCTGTGAGGAATATCATCAATCAGCTTGTCAATATACCAGCCGTCAGGAAGGCATTTGATCTTGGCAACGGCATCGTCTTCGAGAACCACCCTCATGCGCTGAGTGAAACCGCAGAAGAGGTGATCGACAGGCAGGCGCGTACAGTACCACCGAGCACGCCGGGACACGGAGAGAACCTGAGGAAACTACAGGCGGACCAGATCTGTATCTACCGCTCCGACGACGCCCAAGGGGATCGGACGAGGGCCTTCATCTGCGAGTACAAGCCGCCGCACAAGTTGACAGCCCAACATCTACATGTCGGCTTGCGCGTCACGGATATCTACAAAGAGGTCGTAAACCGGAAGACGATACCGACTTCAGAAGACCCAGAGGCGCTCTTCGCATACCACGCCGAAAGGCTGACCGCGTCAGCGATCACGCAAACGTACCATTACATGATCGAAGGTGGCCTCGAGAAAAGCCTCTTGACAACCGGCGAGGCCATCGTGTTCTTCAAGATTGATTGGAAGGATCCAGAGACACTTTATTACCACTTGGCGGTGCCGAGCGCCGAAGTTGCTGCCCAATCGAAGGACGCGCATCTTTGTACAGCCGTCGCTCAGTATCTGGCCTTCACATTGCTAGCCATCGACGGGTTAGGAACGCGGTCGCACGGCCAGGATGAACGCGACCGGGCTACCAAGAAGCTGAACAAATGGGAGGTGTCATTTGACCTGACATACCGGTCAATCCCCGAAGAGGACCGGTCCTTTCTCTCAGACAGCTCGCCGGGCTACCAACCCCCTACATACGGCAACATAGATCGGTCACCGATTCGTCCACGAAAAAACCCGCGACGCGGTCAAGGGGACGCCGATGCCGGCATCCAGCCCTCGAAACGGGACGACTCGGGCTCCTCGTCGGATGAGGAGCCCAATCCAAGAGCGCCGACCACCCCAACGCCCCCCCAACGAACGCAAGAAGGAGCCCGACGTAGTGCGCGCCTAGCTATGCGACCACGAGGCGGCAGCGTCGATAACAGCGGGCAACGCCGACAGTTCTGCACCCAGAAGTGCCTTCTTGGTCTGGTCCGAGGACATGCTCTGGACCAGAGCTGCCCAAACGCTGCGCTTCACCGCCAAGGGGCGACGTTGCATCATTGCGCAACCCTCCGCCACCCTGTCAACCACGCACAGTGGTTGAACCTGCTCCGTGCACAACTAGAGAAGACACTCGACGGCGGCATCACGCCCCTCAAACAGAGCGGCGCTCGCTGTGTGCTTTTCAAGGTAACATTACTTGCTTATGGATACACGTTTGTGAGCAAGGGCACAATCCGGGCTTTTATCCCCGATCTCGAACACGAAGCTGCCGTCTATCGACGCTTGGATGATCTACAGGGTGTCATTGTGCCAGTGTTCCTCGGCGCCATCGATCTGCGATCCATGAACAAAACATACTTTTTGGACCTCAGAGTGTACATAGTGCACCTGACATTCCTGGCATGGGGCGGGGAAAGTCTCTATGAGGCACAAGGGGCTGCGTATATCACGGAGCAGCAAGTTAAAGGCAGCTTGCGTGCCATACATCAGCATGGTGTGATACATAACGATGTGCGAGCTGAGAACATCCTGCTCTGTCGGGAAACCAACGAGGTGATGATGATTGATTTCGAGCGGGCAGTGCTATTGCAACCGCCACGACCTCCCCTCGCAACGATGACGCCGAACAAGCGTCTCTTACTGCAAGACACACCCCGCGAGCGAAAGCGTCACAAATCGCGTCGGATGACGAGATGCTTTGCGGAGGACATTTTGATGGCGAGTGGTCTTTTCGTCACCACCAATACGTAGGTCTCGGACACGTCTAACAAAAGTTTGACTAAGTGATGATGGATGGGTGGACTGGGAGATTCCTACCATTGGACAGGGACCCGGTGGATTTCAAGGGAGAACAACACATGATTTTGAGGAGACGAAAGGATGCAGAAATCATACATCCTTTCATTCAAGGCTTGGTCAAGTCCGTCACAGCTGACATTTTCCAATGCCCGGCATCCGCAAGCCAGGCTCCTATATCGGACGAATGGAAGGTCATACTCCATTCAGTACCACCACATTCTACTACGCGGTATGATGCGGACGTAGGATTCAGTTAGGTAATTTTCATCGAGCAGCCCCTGACTTCCACTCGGAGACCCTCGAATCATCGCCGTATATGAAGTCGACCAAACTGATTAGCCATTGCGAAGGGCAAAGGAACTTGTCTGATTTCATCAGCATGTTTGACTGCCCGGCCTACCTTTGTAATTATGTAACACCCTGGTCGCCCCAAAGCACCAAAACAGGATATATTGCTGTCATAAACCCATACAAGCATCGGAAAGTGAGTGCATTTTTTTGATCGCACGACGAGGTTGGCCGATGATCTTGGCATGCCGCGACCAGAATATGCCACCTACAAGTTTTGGATTGCGAACCGATGGATACTGTTGGGATCACAAGGCAATTGGTGATGCAGTACTGCAAAAAGGAGTATAATATCAATTCAGGTCTATCTCCTAGTTATATATGGTAGTAACAGGGGTAGTGTTGGTGGTAACGATATTTATACATGGTGTTTCCCCCTATTACGGGTCTACACAGGTCTACACATGACGTTACACGCGATATTAAGTTAAAATACTACGCCACCCTTTGCACGTTAGAGCTGTTGACTGCAAGGGGTAGAATCATCCGAAGGCTGAGATTCCGTAGGCCAAGCAACTATTACAGCCATTACATTAATTGTCTAGTTGAGTCCGGGAGTAATTATGTATTTTTTTATGCAGAACTCTGGTCTGTCTTGTAGGGATTCTGAGTAAGAACCTGTTGTCTCCTATGGCGCTGATCCTCATCATCTTCTAGTCAAGCCAATCACCGGCTGGCGGCATACACGGCTGGCGGGTGAATTGCCGACTAGTATTTGCGTGGGACGACATGTTGGCAGGACGTAGTAATATCGTGTTCAACTCCCGTGGTAGAAGCGGAAGCTGGTTATATATTAAGCCAACCTCGCGGAGGAAGCGAACCGCGTGGACCCGACACTTATACTACTGCCCTCGCACAAGCATAATGTTCACGTAGACGTCTTCGGTAGGCGTAAGCTGGGGCAGGCGGGCCGGCACAAGCCCAAAGTCGAGCTGATTATCCGCGGAGAAGGAATATGGCTCCCCAAAGCGGCATTTCGAATCCTTTCGATAGCAACAGCCACAGATGCCGTCAAAGTCGATCTTCATCTCAAATCAACACACTTGGCATCTGGTCATTGTCGAGCGTGGTCCAAATCTCACGGAGGGTGGGCCTATCGCGGTCTGTCAAGGCGCAAGCGTCATCTTGTGCGTAAAAGACCGCCGATTCTTCAGGCAGAATCATCACTGGACCCCGAATACACCGTCGCGATCTCGACGATTGAGTTTGCATTCGAGACTGCCTTGGCCGCCCTCGTGTACCAGGAGCAGGACCACGGCGGCCAGGCCTTGGCTGTGTGGAAGGCTGCCGCAAGCGATGGCCGAGAGGGTTTCCATCCAGGGAATCATTAACGTCAGTCTCGTCTTCGTCCCCTAGATCGGAATCAGACTCAACCGCTAATTGTTTGAGATATCTTCGTGGTCGAGCAGGTGAAAGCAATAAGTTGAATAGTCCTCAGCGTCAATATCAGATTCAGAGAACTGTCCCTGGTCATCCCATCCCCATCTGAAAACCTACTCGATGGTAGTTGATCTTGAACAAACTACTGGGGGGCATAGCACAAGGATACCTTCTCCAGGATCCTCAAAATCTTCAAAGGCGCCGAGTCGAGATGTAGTGGGAGTTATGACAGTTTCCCCGCTCGGCGTCGTGAACAATTGTCGCGCTGGATAGCGGCCTGCTTGGCCCTCACCCCGGCCTTGGAGGAATTATCGTGCGAGCCCTTCCCCCTTTGTGGAACCTAGCAGCCAAGCAAGAGTAATCCACACCAGGTGTGCTAGATGTGCTGCTTCTGACGGTAGATGGCTCAGGAAGTGAGGTGTTATAGGTCGTTGGCTGTACTGGTGGTGATGGAGCCAGCTCTAGGTTGGTGGAATTGGCGTCCCCAGCACTACCCGTGGCTGACTAATTGGCCCGCCGAACAACTTCCTGGATGTAGGAGGCTACTGTAGTCTCTTTGGAGATGTAGGCTGGCTTCCGGATCTCTCTTTACTGGGCGATAAGGCAGCTTCTCCGTCAGTTCTCTTCGGGGCAGGTCTCTCAGGACGGACGGCGGACGGCGAGGTTCGTCAATGTTTGGATAGCACCTCTGGACCTGGAGTACTTCAATTAGTTAGTGTTAAGCGCTCTGCAGAGTGGGTTCTAGACCTAACGTGAGAATCGTTCTTGCTAGGACAATCAAGGCAATTCTTCGTGTTCTCAGCAGAAGGAAATCTGCTGACGGAGACATCCACCGGTGTCTCGCCGCAACGGGCACAGACAATGGAAACTATATTCATTATAGAGTTCCTGGGAAATAGATTCGGGACTCATTACCTAACGAAGAAAAGACAGGTAGGTAGAAGCGCTGAAGCGGACGAAACGGTGATGATGACCTCAGTGTGATGATGTAAACAAATGTGTCACGTTATGAGACTCATATTAAACTAAGCTTCTTGATAAAATATTTATTCTTGTTGTTGCGAGTGCTGCAGACTCCGTCTGCAGCTCTCTTTTTAATACCAAAAAACTTCCTTTCGTCCGAATCTAACTTTCGGCTAAGTTTAGTCATGATAGCCGACGCTATGACATCCAGCAATTACTCCAAGCTCTGCGACTTCAGTCTACAGAGGCATTATGCGACAAGTGTGGTGTCCGCATTGTCCATATCAAGACTTGCATTCCTTAGGAGTGTTGAGTCTAGACGCATTCTCTTCGATGCCAGTGGCGTGACAAACTTGCTCGTAATTGTAAGCTGCATGACGCCCACATCACGCAGATATGCGCATATATATACTAACCTGACTATTTCTCTGCTGTCTTTAACAAGCTCACTAGCGACGGGGGACATGCTTCGAGCTACCTGAGAGAACGTTCCAGATTCGGCGTTTGCTATAACTTCTCTTTCGATATTGTCATCGAGAAGTCTCTTGGACTTGGCGGACTGACGTCGTTCGTCCTCCAGCCTCTGCTTCTTCTTTAGGCTTCTCTGAAGCTCCGCAGCTATTATAGGCTCCATCTCCTTAGATCTGCGAAATAAGTCGAGTCCATCGTCTTCCGCCGACAGTTTCTCATCATGGATTGTCTCGACATTCTGTGAAGTCACCTTGCACAAAACCGTTGCCTTGAAAGGAAGTTTCTTGCCTTTTGGACGCGACGGGGTTTCCATCTTGTCACGCATGGCAGTAACTAATGAACATAGGGGCCTACTCAACCTCGGGCTAAGTCCCTAACTCATCTCGATTTTGGGTCGTTCTGTTTTATTTTCTGAGAAGCAACAAGATGCAACACGGTCGGAAAACCTGCGCCATATGCGTGGGTGCATAGCCACAGACCTGCTTCCAAGACGACGTTAAACGTGGCCACGCACCAGACAAGTGCAGCTTGTCTGCCACTGGCTGTTACGAACGTGCAGGATGCTAGCGAATCAGAACAGCGCGGGATTTGGTATTGTTAATAATACCATCAAGATCTTACTTATCAGCCCTTCTCTTTTCATTCCATTCTCCCCCGTCCTCTTAATTGCTTTGTACTTCCTGTAATTACAATATTAATACCTCCCCTGCCATCCTCAACGTAAGCTATTCCACTTTTCGTCAGTATACAGGAAAACCCTATCGTCTGGCGATTATTGGGCGTACGACTGGGCTTTTCAGGCTCGTGGCTCATGGAGTTACTAAATTATCCATGCTCACGGACATGCGAATCCACAGAAGAGCATTGCATATATGATATGAAGAAGAAAAAATATAAGTGCTTCCCCCGAGGTTGTATCTGCTCAATCTAGATCTCGGTGGAAGCCGGGTGGTAGGGATTCCCCCAGGAAGTTGAATTGCAAGTACAAAGTATTACCCTACCGGGCTGTTCGAAGTAATTTCATGATCATTGGGTTAACGTCATTAATCACCTGGATATTGCTCCTTGATATTGGATACGAATCTACAAGATTCTGGATCAAAACGTCTGAAAAACTTTCCTGCCATGGGAAACATGGTATCATCGATGTTTCTAGAATCATGTATGAGCTCGATGTTATCAGCAGCTACAACATTTGGCTCAGACCCATTGCTTGGACTGTTCCAAGGACCCACAGTCAGCACAAGCGAACAGAAACAAACAACGGAGTTACTACATCGGAGAGGAAGGGCTTCTGGGGCTTACAAGCACATAAAATAGAACTGATTCGGTAGCCGAACAGGTACTCGTGGGTGTTCGCCCGGGGCGGCAGTGTCTGACTCGTCATCTGTGTCTCGAGACGTTGCCACAGGCAAATGCTGTGTGCCTTGGTCAGGCCAGCCAGTGATCACGCCTATCCAAGCATAACGCCTGTGTCGAAAAACCTGGCCGATCTTAAAATTCACTGACTGATTGCCGTCCAAATCTCTCCGGGACATGGGTGGTATCAGGTCATCTTGGTCTCGAGCCAAACGCCAGTGATCCCACGGGTCTCCCAAGCCGCGATTTACATGACGGGCAAACCCATGACGAAGCGCAGTGAAACCGTTATACATGGGCCAAAGATACTTCTCTACCAGCCATACGTCTTCGGGCCATGACCCAGCAAATCGGTGTAGAAAACTTGCTAACCTATCGTTCCATTCAAAAGTATTAGGAGGCGTCAGCAACAGAGATGACCACATGGCTGAATACAGTGCAGCATCCACGTTCATTGCGTCGTTACCACGCAGAAGCTGGCTCAATTCTGGGTGAGCGTCGCCTTGTAGTTCCAGAATCCTGACAAAAGTCGCCTTGATATTTTGAGCGGTCCTTAGCACCATTGTTATGGGGGGCACAGGAGCTAAAAATGCACCTGTGCTTGTTTGCCATGCATAGTGAGCTAGTAGGTTATGTAGGTCGGAAGCAGGGACTTCGTTGTCGAGCCCATACGGATCGAGGTACATCCTTTCTGGTTGCTCACGGTAGCAATCAACATCCCCGTCCAAAGTATATCCGGACTGAGCGAAGACAATTGCATAGACATGGCTAACAAGAGCACAGCATTGAGCATTGAGCCCCAGTCTCGCGGCGAGACAGCAAAATATGGCACTGGATATGAGTGGAATAGACTCATGTTCTTCATGCCGCAACGCCTGACCTATCAAACAATTTCGAAGATTTCGATAATTCTGTTCCGTGCTACGTAGGTCGGTTAGATTATTGGCACGCACCCATCTGTTCAATGCCACAGCTGTCTCTCGAGTTGTAAGCTCTGAAAGGTCAGTGCAACTGACTCGAAATCGAGCAACTAACTCGTCCAACATCTGGGAAATCTAAGCAAAGCCAATCAGAGAGTTTGTCAATCAAGCATTGAGAGAGCAGTTTGTATGACGACATACGTCATCTAGGTCACCAGTTTGGTCGTGTAACACGAACATGTCAAAGGCGCCGAGTGCTCTTTCGAGTCTCTGCGCGGCATCTTGTGCAGACAGCGAATCGCGATCCAGACCAAGCCTGGACCATTCCTCAAGGGCGATGCTCCGATGAATGTTGTCGAGGATGGCATTGCTAAAATATCTAAGAGTCGAGTTTCAATTATCCTGGGCTGACTGCTTGTAAGGCAGGGCAGGGTAGATCGGGCTAATTACCTCCTCGCTAGAACATCTGACGCGGACTCATGTATATGACATTGGACCAAAAGGAAGTCCTTGGCGTCATACCCCAGACGACAAATCTTCTCAATCTTCTTTAAACGGCCAACCTTGGTTTCCACAATACCATCAAGAAGCTGGGAGATGGTATGGTTGCTGCGTGTTCTCAACAGGAACAAGTACTTCCAGTCGACACTTGCCACCGTCGCCTGCAGCTTTTCGCCAAAGCCATGACCCGGGTGCCAGTATTTAAAGGTACTCCGGCAATGATATCTCCAAAGCAAGCCTTCATTTGCTAACCTATAGAAACGATGACACAGTAGCTGAAAGCATTGCAAAATATCCCTAGGTGGGACAAAGCGAAGGAGGTGCTGAATGATCTCATCCGGGAAACGACCTAATGAGCCAGTGTCAGGTAGCTTGTCGTCATTGGCATAGATGTCCGATGGGATACTATCCATCTTCAAGACATGAGCTCGCTCTATCTTTCGCCACCTGGAAAGCTCGAAGTGGCTTGACCTGTATTCTTAAGGTTTCGATGGAATGCTCTAAATCGCCCATGAAGTATTTTTCGCTAGATGGGTTCCTATAAATCTTAGTACAATTCACGACTCAAGAAATGTCGGTCGACACCCTACTTCTTG
Organism: Metarhizium guizhouense ARSEF 977; assembly: GCA_000814955.1. Lineage (NCBI taxonomy): Eukaryota > Fungi > Ascomycota > Sordariomycetes > Hypocreales > Clavicipitaceae > Metarhizium > Metarhizium guizhouense. Next base: position 104,693 of record AZNH01000051.1, on the reverse strand, counting down.
AACCCTCCAGTCTGGCGGTATTCTTCTAGACAGATCAGGACGGCTTGGTGTAGTGGACGCGGGCGGGCATGGACAATCGCCGATCCCGAGCAAACTGTGAATTGGGCCGGCCAAGTCACCAAACTCTGTTCGGTACGTCGTAGGCAAGAGGGAGAGGAGGTAGTCATTCGTGTCGTGACGCGTTGTCACCCAGGGCCATTCTCACGCTCGAGGAGCCAGGTGCAGACTCAGAAGACTCTGTTGACAAGTCGTCTTAAACGGGTCAGAGACGGGAGGAGCACAACTAGCGAATTGTCCACCCTGCGATCTTGTAGTTGCCGAGAACCCCCTTCCTCCACTTGACACCACCATGGGCTGCTGTGGGCTACAGATTGGTGACCCTAGCGTGATTGGCGAACGGAGTGTCATACCACCGCACATGGCACACAAATGATGATATTTATTGGGAGGGAGGATTCAGGTAAATGTGATGAGTCGCCTGAAGTTGAGGAGGGGCTGCTTTGTGCAATTTCCGGGCCAGCTTGAACCTCCACTGTCTCAACAACCCCTCAGTCTGGTATCATGCAGTTGACAATGAATGGCAGAGAGATGCACGCGTAGAGTCTCACAGCAGCGTATCTGATTCCCCGTCCGATCTCAGCGAATCCTGGGACAAGGGCAGGTCGAGATGGGCGACGTGGACGCCACTTCCACCAGCACGCTGTTGCGTTCACTAGCTGTGCATGCCGAGCTCTGACACAGCATATCGCATGCCGTGTCAACCAAAAGAATGGCTGTCACCCGCGGTTGCGCACAACGCCTGGGAGCTACGAACGGGACACTCAATCTTGGATCCGCACCGTTCCCAAGGAGCCGGAGCCCTCACTTGGGTGGTAGGCAACCATGGACGTATTTAGTCACGGGTATATCGGTCTGGGGAGACCAGGGCTTGACTTTTCAGTTACCTGAAAAAGAAGATGCCTGAAAATCTTTTCTTATTAACAATATGGCTCGTCTGCAGGTGCAAAGAAAGGAGCCGCTGAGCCATGTGAAATCCAGGGTGAAATATGATAGTTGAAAAGGAATATGACAGGATATGTCAGCGGCTTTCTGATGAAGGGAGTCTTGAAGAACACTAGACATGGATGTTCCTCAAGCCGACGTCACATTTCCTGCCGTGGTTACATCGCTGGTCACAAGTATCTGGTGTTCGTGGGTGTGGCTTCCCTGTTGCAACGACCCACGGCTTCTGTCAACCCTCGAGCACGGACTCGCAGGACTCGCATGACTCGCAGGAGAACCTTCGGATCTCACTCCGAACGGGCTGGCTCTCCTCTTCGAATTGTAGTTCGGTATCACACGCTTCACCATTCCGCCGTTTGGGCCAAGGAAATTTTCTCTGAACGTATCCCGCCAAATATGATATGGGTAAGCACTGGATTGTGTGGGTTTCCCAGGCCATACTTTCCCGACATGCCCCTGTCCAATCCACCATAGCCAGCAGCGTCTGGCTCTGTCAAGCTAGGGGTCGCTACCTTTAATGCGTCTGGCGATGGGAGACGATGGGAGACGTTTTCCTCAAAAAAGTGTCGAGACTGAAAACCCGCAGAATCGAGTATTCCCCATTTGTACACTCCGTTGCTGAGCTGCCGATGTTACCAACTCTGCTCCTCGGCAGCAAGACCAAGCATAGCGCCGACACGTCGCGACACCGGTCACATCACGACCGGCTCGAATTGTTCATGCATGTCTCTGTTGTATCACATTGAACTTGGTGACTTGTCTGCCAGGGATTTTCAAGTCACAACTGCAATGAGAAGCAGAAGGATCTTTGAGCGGCCGCCTTTTTACCCTGAGCGAGTTCTACTGCGCTTCTTTTACTATTTGACTGCAGATTTCTACAACCATGGTGGCTACGAGCCAGCGGTGAATATGGATGACCAGTCGTGTAAGATGAAGATCTATTTATGTCCCGGCATAATGGAGGGTCATGAAGTGCATACGAAGTACCAAATAATCGTCAACATACAGCAGATAAACGGCATGCTCTCCGCCATGTCAAACACAGCTAAGCGCACATCCCGACCCTGTGAATACCAGGCCGAAAAGTGTCTCAGACTTTTCAATATGCCCACCCAACGGGCCGCCGGCCATCCCCGAAACCACTTCACAGGGCTAGAGAAAAAAAGATCTGTCAATCAATCGGAAGGTGAAAATTAGTTGAACAAAAAGGGACAGGTACATCAATAAAAGGAGACAAAGCTTAAAAAAGAGAAAAGTCCAGGACAGAATGAAATCCATTCTCATGCTTGGCACATGGCCGTCCAGCACTGTTGTGAGAAAGCACAGAAGCATATTGTGGAGACGATGCAACAGGTATGTCCCTTAATAGAAGAGACTAGGTCGATTCGTTAACATGTCCAGACTACACAGGAGCACTTATCCCGCTTTTGCGATCGCTATTCGGCATATACATCTTGTGTTGAATACTTTGTACAACATGCCCAACACAATAACCAGGTTCGAATGATCGCAGCTTTTGCCAATATTCGCCTGCCATCCCAAAACTGTCACTGTGAGCCCAGGCCATCAACTGTACACTCAGCTTCCAAACACGCAAAATGTCCATCGCCTCTGGTTTCTGTTTCACCTATTCCATATATTCGTCGTCTGGTAGTCACAGGGCTAGCTTCTCCATCTGTTATGAGTTGCTTCTTCGGCGAACAGTGGAAATTAGGCGTTGGCTATATTGTACAAGCGGAGCATCAGAACTTCCTCCTAGCAGCAAAGAGTGAGAATTGGCTGGGTGTCAAATCTCACTACGATATCTGCGAAGAACAGACCGTCCCTTTTTTGGTATCACCACAATATATAACGGAAGAGGAAATCCAGTCGGCGGAAGCCAGTTGGAGCGAATGGCTTGCTATGCAGGATTGGTTGTTAGGGCCAAGAGGTTTGGACCTGTAAAGCAAGTAAGCCATAGACAACCGTAGCTAAGCATGCCGGTGGCCTTTTGAACTGGACAGGATAAGCAAACGGTCAACTGCCGGTGGGAAGGTGCCCAGGGGAGGTGAGAAAATTGAGTCGCAGAGCCAGGCGCACATCGGGTCTCCATTTCGAAGCTATATGGTGGTTAAGAGATATTGATTGTCTCTGTTCTGGCCTTGATGCAGTGCTGAGCTGTCGACACAACCATCAGTCCCTATGAATCGTTAGCGACATGCCGCACGATGGCACGCATCAAACAGGGTCGCACCGCATCACCTTTTTAATATGCCAACCTGGCCCGACAAGACGTACACTCTGCAAGTCGGATATGTGTTGCTCGGCGTGTTCGGGCGGTGTACCGAACTGGCGCGGTCGCGACGGTTGGAATATGTGTTCTAATGTGCGAGCGTAAACTGAGCGCTCGAGTGAAGCGTTTAGGACATTGGTCGCATGACTAAATCAACTGATGTTTTGCCCTTGCATTGCGGTTCCCCCACATCCAATATTTTTCTGATTATTGCAACGCCCTATTCCCATAGCTTCGCAGCGGGATGTGGCAAGCTGGGCTGAGGCGACAAGTCAGCAATGATGGCTTTCATCTTCGGACAAAGGAGGCAGACCGAATCGGGAAACAGGATTACGTCTGATTCTATACCAAAATACGTTCTTAGTCTTATCCTTGATCAGCACAAGCTTTTATGGTTCTGTATCTTTCCTCCCCCAGGAATCTCAGGCTGCATTGATGGACCCCGCTCTTCCGACTTCCCTAAATCCACCGTTCCCATATGCCAGTATGCCCACGCATGCGGCAATGTTGCGGCAGCTCATATATGTGCTGTTGAAGAGAATATTCCACGAGATACAGAGTATATTTTCAGTTCCGGTACGCGGCTGGAGTGGGATAGGGATATGATGGCTGTTTCGATGAAGTATTTAAGGGTATGATCGAGGGGGAAATGTTCGCCTTCGAAGTGTTGACATTGATCAAGGGGGGCTGCTTATGGGGAAGCAACGGAGGAGAACCGTGTTCAGCTGCAAACACAAAAGACTCTATGTGGGGGTTCTCGGGTGGGATGCCAGCGAATCAGAACAGCACAGAACTTGAGGTATTGTTAACAATACCAGCTTGCGGAGAATATATACTCCTCACCAGCCTCTTCCGCTTTTCATTGCATTCCTCCCTGTTTCATCTGACACAAACATCCATTTGGCAGGTACGCGACCAATCGCAGGATATATCAGCCTCCTTCTTTCTTCTTTCTAACCAGCATCACCTGGCGCTTTTTGAGCTGCAACTATCGTTGTGGCCCGTCAACTTTCCCTCCCATGAGACTATCGCACAACAAGGTTTTAGGAACAAAGATCATAGCATCTTCAGCCCGTCTCCTACACTGCTGTCCTGATGTCCTTTCTAACGCAGACTCCCCGGATTGTTCGCGATTGGATATGCCCGCTAGTCAGGTCGATGATATAGCCCCAAGAAGTCTCGCGTCGTGGGCTAGTTGGTGAATTCCGCATGCATTTTCTCAAGAGAGATTCTGCATGCGGGCTACCACATCTAGCATCTTGGGCGCCCTGAGGAGAGTACCCACAAATAACTTCAGGTACGTACCTGTTCCACACATAATGTCCCCCAACCAAAAGCACAAAGTTGTGGCTAAGGGGAATCGGATTCATGGGCCACCCAACTAGACATTCCATGCTGATCCCAAGCCGCGTTCCACCCTCTGCATTGCATTGCAACCCAACAGACACCAGTGCTTTCAAACACAGGCAATGGCGGGCGGCAGATCTTACCCGGCAAATTTATGGGGTCGCGACTTTCAACAGGTTTATTGGCAAACAAATGTGTCCTCTGGCATCGACAAGAGCCAAAGGCATGTCCTCCGAGGTTTGCGTATACTAACCCTCGTTAGCATTCACAACAGGGCTATATTACATGTCCTGCCGCTCATTATCTCCTCCACGAAGACCACGAGGACCGACACAAGAGGCAGGACACGATGAGCGAACAACTGAGCAGGCAGCTACACAGCCCACCAACATGCGGAAAGTTGCAACATGCACCTGCGTTCCCGCTGCATCGCACATGAATAAGGGCGGCGCATAGCGAAAGACGGTGCAGAAATGTGAGCAGAAATGTGAATATGCTACACGACAAAAAAAAAAATTGACATATTATTGGTGCGTTGACAGTGTAACCCTAAGTACTCCATACCAGAAAGAAATGGATCAGAAGTCGTCTGGGTACAGGGAACAAGCATTGGTAGATGAAATTGCTCCATACTGCCAGGATCCAAAATGGATGCACTGTTCTGCTCTCTTATTCGTGGACGTCACATGGGGGTAGAATCGTTAAATTGGTTAACTTTGTCCTGTGGGAATTTTTGGCTGACCAGAGCGCTCCTTCGGCTCTAAACCCAAACAATGGCTTTGGACCAAACGACCGCTTGCTCCTCTGTCGCATATCAGGCCTACCCTGATCGTACCTCATGTGGGGTACTGCAGCAGCTGCCTGCCAGGCAGCTGCTACTGCCTAAACTATCAAAGGTTTCTTTTGTGTATAAAGAGCTGCACGGTTCCCGTGCAACTCTTAATGGAGTTCTTGCTCCTTAGATAATTCTCACTTAATGCAATTGGCGCCTTCGGCGCCATTATACTCGATCTTTTGCGACCCTCAATTGTCTGACAGTTATGAGCCCGTTAGCGCTCAAGAGCTTATCATAGCTGATTCTGACCGTCGTGCAAGTATCCCTTGTACGACGCCTATCAACACACATCACATCACAGATCTGAGTCCTGCCGCATACCTGCAATCGTCCTGCTGTTTCGTGCTGAACATTCTTCACGATGTCAACCAAGTCCGAGGTCACACTCTCCAAGCCATCTGAATGGACTGCTTGGTACGAGGACTTCGTCTCTAGGGCTGAGACTTCTAAGATATTCGACTTCGTCGATATTGACAGAGATTCTCCGACCTTGGAAGAGCCAAAGGAGCCCATGACATCTGAGGATATGCTCATACAGCTGAACAAGGCTGTTCTTGACACTTGGGAACGGGCTGCCCAGCAGAACCCGGAAGCCGCCGGAGCCAGACCGGAGCCGCTGACAGACCTGACCGACAAACAATGGATGTACCTTACTCGTCTACAGTCAGAATATCGGGTTAAGCTTGCGACTTTTGCTAATCGTCAGCGCGGCTACGCTGAGCTTGCTGTCTGGGTCCGTTCAACCGTGGATAAATCCTACCTTGGCAACACGACTTCTAAGTCAGACCTTCGCACTATGGTCCGTGACCTCAAATCAAGCCTTGCACCCTCTGAGGACGAACAGAAGGAGGAGGCACGCTTGAGATACCGGCAGGTCCTGGCCCAGACCAAGAGGGTTAAACCAGAGGACTGGCTCGTGGCTTGGAATAAGGCTAAACTAGAAGGCGAAAGGCAAAAGATCGCTGAGCTTGAAGGACAATCTGCCCTCAACGACTTCCTCACAGCAGCCTCTGCCTTCGATGCAACTTGGGCAAGCCAGCAGAAGGTTCAAATCATGACCAGCAAGAAGTTCGGCTTCAAGATGGATGTCACGCTTCGCGCGTTGGGCGAGCTATTCCACGAACAAGTTCGGAGCACCAGAATGGCTGGCAAGTTGGCCGACAGTGCATTTGCCGCGTCTGACGTAGTCCAAAGCCCTTGTCCGTGCGGATTGCGACCATCCATACACCGATGGAAGCCGGTCGACTGCGCTGCTGTGCAAGTTGCCATCAACGGCGAGTCCAAGGATGGAAGGCACGCCAAGGCCAGTCGCGTCAAAGCCTGCAAGGAAGCACTAAAGCAAGCTAAATGGAAGAGCCTAGTGGATTCAGTTAAAGCTTCGACAGCTACCGCCAAGACGGGCCAACCAGAGGATAAAGGAAATCCACGCAAGCATGGTGACTTTGCCGGTTTGACAATCGACGCAAAGGGCCTCTCCAGTGGAAATACCGACTCGGTCTTCGCTGCCTTACGCGAGAAGCATCCTCTTTACAACTCGACGATCTATGATGGTGGAGCAACTACCCATATTGTCAATGACAAGAGTCTGCTGATCGACATCCGCGAAGCCGAGGAGACCGACTATGTCATGATTGGAGAAGGTTCCCTGAAGGTCGAGGCGAGAGGCACTCGAAGGATGGAAAACGTTCTGGATGGCGAAGACGGAAGAAACACACGAGCGCTTGTCCTTCTTGATGTTGCGTATGTGCCTAGATTTCACACAAACATCGTCAGCGCGAAAAGACTTGAAAAGAAGGGATTGTGGCGCTGTGGGGTTGATAACACGCTTCGTGTGGGCACCTATGAGAACAATGATGTTCTTTGTAGGCTCACCGACAAGTATGATCTTGATGTAGTCGAATACAAGCCTGTTTCACGCTCCTACTTCAAGCTTCCACAGTCGCCCGTTTCCGTGTTCAACGCATTCCAGGATGTGCTTTCCTCCTCCCGGACAAGCAACCTCAAGCCGAAACGGCAAAGAATGGCAATTTCACGAGTTCCGCCTCCACCACGATTGGATTCGTCTGAAATCTGGCACCGTCGAGCCTGCCATGCAGGGCCACGCGTACTTGAACAGCTTGTCATGCAAACAAAGGGAGTCCGAATCAAGGGTCCTACAACTGTTCAATGTACAGCTTGCGGTACAAGCAAGGCAACTGAGATTATCTCCCGCAGGGAATCACCACACCGGTCAGGACAACCGTTTTACCGGGTATTCATCGATATCTTCGAGTTCTCTGCGGCATACAACGGACGCCGTTACGTTTTGCTCATCACCGATGAGTTCAGCGGCATGATGTTCTCCTGGTCCTTGACCTCCAAACCCGAGGTCAGCAAAGTTAGCAAGGCTATCAAGGACTTTGAGGCTCGCATCAAACGACACACAGGTGCATCGATCTGCAAAATCAGGATCGACAACGAAAGGGCCATCATCAATTTACCATTCCAAAGGGACTCTGAGTTCCAGATCTGGGCGACAGAGGCAGGAATAGACATCGAACTTCCGCCGCCGCAAACCAAGGAACCAACCGGTGGTGCGGAGCGACCTGGTGGTATCAACCAAGTTCGAATGCGCTGTGTGATCGGCCAGTTGCATGGCTGAGTGGAAGCAAGGTCACTGAGAATGTGATCTATTGAGTTGTTCTGCTTTAGCTTCCAGTCTTTCGTACCCAGCTATTGCTTCTGGTCTGCCTTGATGGCCTCAAGATCACAGTGGGTCAAATACACCTGTTCGAGATCCTTTCCTCTACTCAATGCCACATATGCTTGTCCGTCAGAGAAGATATTAGAATTCAAGGCGACGGTAACAGCTGGTAGTGACAGACCTTGAACCTTGTGGATTGTCAACGCAAATGCGTTGATGATTGGAAGCTGTACACGTTTGTATTCCACCCCATTTGTCTGGAAATACGACGGAGTTTTGTGCAAGTGCACGTGCCACACCCCACCTCTTAGGTGGGGTGTGGCACGAGTAATCCCCTTAAGGGCGGCTTTGCACCCATGGTCCGTGCACGACCCGCTTTTTTGCATGGAAGTACAGTACTTCGTCAACAACGCGTCGGCTAAGGACTGACCGCGTCTTGCCTACATGCTGCTTTTTGGTCTGTCTTGGGGGCATCTTGCGATTACATCCGTGCCGAGCTTGTACGATGTCAGAGCCGAATTCCTCTAGTGCCAATGTGGCATTCCTTCTGAATTCTAGCCAACCTGAGGACCTCGATGATGCCGTAACGCTTGAGCAAAACTCCGACTGCGCCAAAGCTGCTGGCGGTATTCAAACGGCGGTATTTTTAGTGGAGAGAGAGCCAAATCGCGATGTTAATGGCCGCGACTGGTCACAAGGTTGGGAATTTGGAGCTAGTAGTACACAAATAGTTGGCTTATGAACTAGAATGCGAGGTAGATAGTGAATCCGACGATGACGATGATCTATACCTGCCGCACTTCTCGCCGTTTGAGCTGATCCAATCTAACAACAAACCGACCTCTCGTGGGACCCTAAGTGGCAGCCTAAGCCTACCGTTTGTCCCACAGGTGATCCTGTGCCGCCATCGCCGCCGCTGCTGGCTGCCCAATATTCCCTAGCTCAGAAACAAATGGCATGGTCTCCAGATATCAATAACCTAAAGGTATCACGACCAGCGGTAGAAGAAACTCATAGGCGTGAATTATGCGTCGAATGGCCTATTGATCCGCTTGAGCTCTTTCTGTGGTTCTTTCCAAGGGATCTTGTCGATCGGTGGGCTGAAAATACGTATAAGCGATGGTAACTACGACAGAACGACAAAAAGAGGACGTATCAGCGGCGAAAGCCTCACGATCCAACTACGTACGCCGAGCTGATGATTTTCTTGGCCATTCTGCTATACATGAGTATCCATCGAGAGCGAGATATTAGGGCATATTGGGCACATCGTGAAGACTTGCCTGCCCATCCAATTGGGCAGTGGATGTCTCGCGATCGATTTCGGTGGCTCTACCGGAATTTCTGTGTTTGGGATCCTACGAATCCTCCTACCAGCATCTGGGCTCGTACGGCTGAATGGAGCGAATTCATTGTACAAAAAAGCTTGAGCCTATGGAGGCCAGGCTTTTACGTTGCAGTTGATGAGTCGATGGTTCGGTTTCAAGGTCGCTGTTTCGACAAGACGATGATGAAGACTAAACCGATCCCAGTAGGGCTGAAGATCTTCGTAATAGCTGAAAAAGGTTTCGTCCTGGGATTTGCCCCATACACAAGAAATGGAATTCAGATGCCTCCTTTACGATATATGCCAGAGGAGGATGGAACTGTCCTTTCGGAGACTCGAGCCGTTGTTGCACATCTAGCCCTCTCGATTCTTCCTTATTTACCATCTTCGTCAGCATCAAATTCATTCCGACTTCACGTCTTTGGTGACAATCTCTTTACTAGTGTAGAGCTTGCTCAATACCTTTTTCGTCGCAAGATCCTCTATACTGGAACAGCCCGAACTGGCGGATACGGTGGTCTAGATAGTCGTTTCAGTACACTCAAGGCCCATGACGACCTAAAGAAGGATTTTCCCTGGGGCACGGTCTTCACGAGTCAAGCTTCGCGGAAAGTAGTGGTCAACCGGAAACCTCAACTTGACAAACAACGGAAGCCAGTTTTGCAGCCTGATGATGTCAATCAAATTGCTTGGAAGGACGGGCAAACAGTTATGTTTCTGACTTCTGCATATACTGGCCTTGAGGAGCCGATCACGACAAAGAGAAAGCGGCCATCGGCCGGCTCAACGCATGCACGAACCTCACGAGCTCCATTTGGTGATGACGGCGAGGCTGAGCTACCAGTGCCTCTTGTGGCTGCAGCATATAACAAGAAAATGAACGGCGTTGATATTGCGGATCAATTTCGAGCAGATACAGCACATAGCCGACGGATACGCCGAGGAGCCGCCCAAACTTTAATGTACGACTTCAACCTTGGCACGACAGTCACGAATGCCTTCCTTATCTTCCGCGAACTTGCAAAAGTCGCTGATGATGCGAAGAAGGTGTCACAGAGCGATTTCCGACAAATCCTCTACCGCCAAATTACAAAGAAGTTCGGCCAAGACGCGGTACCAAAATGGTCTACCAAGGACCCGAGAAGTATGCCGCAGTCAAACCACCACCTCGTTCGAGCAGGGAAGAGGAGGTACTGTATGGTTTGCTGGAAGCCATTTAAAGAGAAAGTGTTAGGGGAGATAGCCCCAAAAAGGGGCTTCACAAAAACGTCCTTCGAATGTCAAGCATGTAAAAAGCCTTTTTGCAGCAAGAAATTAACTGGGAGGGACTGTTTCGAAGTCGGTCATAAGGATGATAGATAGTAGCTGCTGACTTTGTGCGCCGAAAACGAGGTACTGTACTTTAATTGATATCCTAGGACCATTCTAATTGGATCGCTGTAAACGCACGGACCATGGGTGCAAAGCCGCCCTTAAGGAGATGGCTCCACCGTGTGTGTATTTTCCGTCCGGTGGCCTCAGGCCACTCAGGTCCCCTATGCGGGGCACAGGACGTGCTAGGCTAGTGCTAAATTTGCTGCTTCCAGCTACGTAAACAAAACACTATCTAACATGGCATCAGCTCAAAGGCGCTCACAGTCTACTCTGTTACCCGTCAGCGGGTTGTGCAGGTGGTGGTATCTATAAGACCTGGTCGGTCTATAGTTCGGGCTGCGGTAGCAGCCAGAAAAGGCGTGCGCGGGCAAAAGGTGTTGAGACCACCTTCCGCCTGTCGCCGCCAAGGAAGAGGAAACAAGGAAAGGGAGCACGAGAGTGCTGTGATAGAGAATTTCGTCTAGTGGTGCGGGCAGATCTTCTCGAAGAAAGAGCTTGCCTTCGCCAGCTTGACGAATTTGTCGAAATCTCTACCTATTGCCTGGTTGATCGCCACGGTCGGTGAGGGAGCAAGCCTCATTCGACAGCGCGGCTGAATCTTCCGGCAAAAGAAGAGATGTGTCGGTGCTTTCCGCCGACCGCAAGAGCATGTAATACAAGCATCGCTGTGGTGGAATCTTTCGTGGTAGTCAGCGAAATCACCATGGTGACTCCTCGCGGCTAACAGGTGGTGAAGGATTGTTCTTGGGAGGCCTAACTCCGGAGGACAGCTAGAAGGGAACTTGAGGGTCAGACTTTGATACTTATCTGGTGCAGAAGCATCCCACCAGGCTTGGACTGCGATTTTGGCCCGCTGTCTAGCGGTCCTGCGCAAGAAGGCCAGTGTTGGGACTGCGTCTGCGGGCTCGGGTTGGGCGCATCCCGCCTTCGCCAGGACGTCGGGTTGTTCATTTCCTGGAATCTTGGTGTGTCCGGGTATCCAGCGGACTTCCGTCATTCGGTGCGTTTTCGCCAAGGTCTAAAAAGTCAGGAAGACTCTGCGACGATTCTGATGGTTTGCCTCGAAGGCATCTGGCAGCTGCGATATTGTCCTGTTGAATTTTTTTTTCCGCGGCCTAAATATAGGGTAGGGTAGCGAGCTGATGTTCCGGCCAGTCGGATTGCACCCACGACGACTGGGGCTTGGGTTCCTTTACTGTCATCGGTACGCGTCAAGCTTCCAGTTGGGCGACTAATAGGCGGACGGGATCCATATTGGCTACAGAATATTTCGAAGAAGTGTCAAACATCGGCAATGAATTAGGACGCGTTGTAAACGAAGCTTAATTGATTTGCAAACGCGACGCGTTGGGCGGCACCGAGAGCGGAGGCGCGATACCAAAACAGGCAATTGGACGGGATCCCGTCCTGTTTTAGAGGGACGGGGCCCCGTCCGCCTATTAGTCGCCTTCCAGTTAGAGTCCCAAGTTGTGCCTTGGCAAGCAGTGGCAGCGATCCGCGGTCCGCTATCGTCCCGCCAGCACAACAGCAGTCTCTAGAAATGCTCCTAGGGATTGCCACGCAGCGCAAATCGTTGAAACAGCAACTTGACTCTGCGTCCATCAATGTTGAAATAGGGAGAACAACTCTCGCTGATCTCCCAACGGTCCAAATCGGCTGCAAGAGGTATATACCTGAGGATATATATAGCAAACAAAAATCGCAAAGGCCGGCGGAGCTGGATTCAAGCCTACGGGTTCTTCCTCACTGAAGTCAGTCCTGATTTGCGGACGTTGCAGTCCTACTGGGTCTGCTCCAAATGTGATGAACATGGGAAGAGCTCGCTGTTCGTCACGTCGAATACCACATGTCCAATTGAGCGCCTCCGGAGGTATGTGATTTCCGTGCGGGTTGGACATTTATTCTTTCTGCGTCTTACCGCATCTAGGTCCCATCTGATTACTCGAACGGACGACTCGTTGGGCGATGCGGAGCGGACGATTCTTTTTGCGCTGTTACATACCCTCCCTCGAAACGACGCTGCGTGGAGCTGCCTACTGCAAGATGCAATGTTAATAAAGCCAAGGAGTTGACAGTCGCTGGATCGTTACTGCCAACCTTCCTTTCACAGCGCCATCGAACCTTTACTTGCGAAGAATTCTCGACTTGCACGATGCATCATTGGCAAAGGAGGTGCCGTGGAGTCGGCAGTCGGTTCGCGATACCGTGCGGAAACTATTTGAGGCAAAGAAGGGAGCAATATCGACTCAATTGAGGAATGCAGTCACAAGGATTAGCTTTAGCTTCGACATGTGGACTTCTCCCAACCGCTACGCCCTCCTTGGTCTCCATGCTCACTATCTCGACGCTTCCTATAAGGTTCAATCGCGGCTTCTTGCCCTCCGTCGCGTGTGGGGATCTCATTCCGGAGACAACCAAGCAACGACAATATATGGCGTCCTCGGCGAGTACGGGATACGCGACCGGATTGGCGCGGGTGTCTGCGACAATGCCTCGTCAAATGATACATGGTTGGTGAGCCTCTTTCGTCAACTGTCTCCTGCGATGACCGAGGAGGACATTAGGAACCATCGAACAAGATGCTTTGGACATATGACCGGCCTTGCAGGTCGAGCGCTTCTCTGGGGAGAAGATGCTGACTCGTTTGAACGAGAAGCCTTCACAGAGGCGGCCTTCCAAGTTGAAGAGCGTGAACTTCGACTTCGGCGAAAACGCGGCGCCGTCGGCAAGCTGCACAACATCGTCCGATTCTTAGGGCTTCTCCGCAACGGCGAGAGTTGAGGAAATCTCTGGCATGCAACCAACGCGATGATGACCACTACCAACTCTTTGAGGAGGAGCGAGCAGCAATTGACCTCGAGTTGATGCAGAACAATGAGATCAGATGGAATTAGACCTTTCCGATGATCCAGCGTGCCATTCGAAACGAGAGCAGATTGACCACTTCATTGCGTATCTCGAAACCAAGGCAGCAGAACCCCGACAACGTGTGCCTATCCAAGATCATCTCTCACCGCAGGACTGGCTTCTCTTGACGGAGATGCAGAGCTTTTTAAAACCGCTCTACGAAATCACTATGCGGTGCCAGGGTTGGGCGAAGGAGGGCCGTTACGGCGCCTTCTGGGAAGTTATGATCGGAATGGAATATTTGTTTACCTTCTTCGAGGAGCAGAAGCTGATCTTCTCGCCGCTTGACGCAGGTGCTAATAAGCCACGGAATGCGCGAGCCTCGGTAGCCACGAGTATGATTTTCTAGTCGTCTTCGCTCGCCTCAAGTCTATTTGCTAATAGTACTACAGGATGTAGTGGGCTACAAGCTGACCAGTGCCACGGACGCGAGAAACACTTGCCTCAGCACACTCGAGACGAATATACTAGTACAATCTCGCAAGCTGAGAGTATTGATGATGACCACCGACGATGCATACAAATCTCTATCAATAACTGTTGGTCAAAACTCGATGAGTATTACACTCTACTTGGCCAGTCCCCGCTTTACCCAGCTGCCGATATTCTTCACCCGCGTTGGAACGTGTCTTGGCTTGAGGCGAACTGGACCAGCCGCGAGCAGCTGGTATGGCTGCGAGACGCCAAGAAGAGCGTTCGGGAATACTTTGAACTACACTATCCAGCCAATGAGCCATCTGATCGAGTAAAAACCGTAACCGCAAAAGCGATACGGCAAGCCGAGCCTAGTCAATTCGACCAGTGGATGCAGAGCCAGGATCGGCACATGATGGAGGAAGACGATGAACTCGCAGCTTACATGAGGCAAGGACCGATCCGGCGGGAGAACTTGAACCCTATTCTGTGGTGGAAGGACCACCAAGAAGAATACCCACGCTTGAGCAAGTTTGCCCTTGACATATTGGCGATTCCTGCGATATCTGCCGATCCTGAGCGGACTTTTAGTGCGACGACGTTAACAATAAGCTCGGAAAGACACAATCTAAGTCCCAAAATAACAGAGGAAATACAGTGTCTGCGGAACTGGCTGGGCCATCAAGCCATCACGGTGGGTGAGGTTGTTAGTTTTGGCGGGGAAGGGATGGGTTTGGGTGAAGAGGAGGCATGGTAGTACCGTAGCACTATAACAATAGCTTAATGCTGACTGACGTATCAAGTAAATCAAGTCGAATCAAGTCAAGTAAGTTCACAGAGGATTTTATTTCAAGTAATCAAGTTCCACCCCCGAACTTGACTTACTTGAATTGAAGTCATCGCTGTCTTCCACTTTACAAATAGCTGCATTGGTCGCTGCAGATTTTCAGCGCCTCCTCAGGCTTCCTCTTTCCCGATTCCTTCAAATCTCACCGACTCCGATAAGTATGCTTTCATAAAACACCTATTAGGTACAGACACGTGTCACGTTATGAGACTCATTGTTAACTAAGCTTCTTTTTCCAAAATTTTTTTTTTTTCTTCTTGTTCCCCCTCCTAAACCCTAGAAACTTAGGATATTTAATACTTTCGGAATACTGCTGCCTGGAGGCAGCAGTATGACGACTACTGTTGCCACTTGCCACTCTGGTGGCAAAACGCTTGCGTGTTTCAATCAACAGAGGCAGTTTTATCCGACAACACGTAAAGGGTAGTCACTTCCCAGTGTCAGCCAGCGACAACCACACACGTGGTCTTACGCGTGTGCCTGGTAAGTCCTAGTGTTTATACAGCGTTTTCACACTAGAATTACAAGGGACAAGCTTTATTCTTGTCGCTTTGCCGGCCATGATTGTGTACGTTGCCGGAATACTAGCTCGGATTGAATGCGATCGGAACGCACAAGCTTACGCGCAATACCCCACAGCGTAATCCGGGAAATTTGCCCAATTAGGCAATGTCCTGTCTACGTAAAACGCAAAGTTTCGTCGAGGTTTACTCCCGTATCCCCCGGCTATGAGACTAGAATCGGAGTTCAGCAAATAAGCCCGGTTGAAAGATCGGGCACCGACAACAATTTACGAGTTGACATGGGGCCATAAACCAAGATGCTCAAGTAGATATTGCTATTATATAAGCCTGTGTAAATGGCATTGAGCCATTGCAAGCAGTCGACTATAAGTTGGCAGTAAACCCTCACGAACCTAGAGAGACTTCCAGTTCTGAATTAGAGCAGCATTATATGCATTTATTCGACCTGTCCTGATCCGAGTTGAGAATTTCCTTTCAATATCACCGCTATTGATTTGATAAAATGAAACATCAAACTCTGATACTTGGTTTGGCAGCACCCTTTGCTGCGACCGCAGATTGCAGTACTAAGTGGAAAATTGGTCAAACTGTGTCTACAACCTCAGGTCTGGTCCATGGCCACCCAGCTCCAAATGCCACCAAGGTATCGGAATACCTTGGTATTCCCTACGCCATGCCACCAATTGACAAACTTCGATTTCAAGCACCCGTCCGCTATAATGGGACGAAGGAGATATTAGGTGACAAATTTGTAAGTACATCGACCAGGTCGCCAGTGCTGTACACTGACTTCGCTAGGGCTTTGGTTGCGTACCATCCGCCATAACCGATAACGACGGCGAAATTCCGGACCATCTGATCAAAGAATATGGCATCACATCGGTCGGCATAAAATTTCTGACCGAGATTATGAATGCCGGCATTCCTGTTAGTGAGGACTGTCTTACTCTAAATATATGGACAAAGCCACAAGACGGGGACCGCCAAAAAGCTGTCCTTGTGTGGATTCATGGAGGAAGTTTCGTTGTCGGTACGAATAAAGAGAACCTATCATCTATTTGCTTTGGTATTTGTCTGCTAACACACGATTCAGGAAGCTCCGCGTTGCCTTCTTATAACGGGCAGTTTATTGCCGATGAAGAAGACGTAGTGTTGGTGTCAATAAAGTGAGGAATTCATACTTTCTTTTATGTTCAGTAGTCACACAAGGCTAACATGCGTTTAGCTATCGACTTAGCATCTTTGGATTCCCAGGTAACCCAATGGGTCATGCAAACCCGGGCCTTCTCGACCAACGTTTAGCCATTGAGTGGATTCGAGATAACATTGCTAGGTTTGGCGGAGATCCAAAGCGCATAACCATATTCGGGCAATCTTCAGGTGGCGTCTCCGTCGACGACTACTCATACGCTTGGTCGTCCGACCCAATAGTACACGGCTTCATCTCTCAATCTGGAACATCCACAGGACTTCGGCTTCGGACTGAGACACAGGCGCGGGACTTTTGGTTCAATTCTACCGAAGCACTCGGTTGCGGTGACGCCAATAGACCATCGCAAGCAGTACACGAATGCATGTTGACAAAGCCGGCAAGCGAGATTGTGAAGCATCTACGTAAAATAGTGAATGGAGCCATTCTCATATCTTACTCTCCCACTGTGGACAACCAGGTTGTGTTCGCCAACTACACAGGCAGAAAATCAGCAGCTCTGCCGATGCTCATTGGCAACACCGATTTTGAGGGTGGCCTATTCCAATTGTTTAGTCAGGAACCCGTTCCTGCCGGATTTTGGAAGAATAACAGCCAGGCGCTATTTGGTTGTCCTGCTGCTTATCGCGCAGCTGAATCAGTACGGCAAGGTAACCCTACCTGGCGATACAGATACTTTGGCGAGTTCTCTAATATGGAATTGTCAACGCATCCCCCAAGTGGCGCATATCATGAATCTGAAGTCCGACAGCTGTTCAACACTGTTGATCAGAGCGAGATGTATAGCACGACCCAGGAGAGGATTTTGGCCAAGTATATGCGTGGCGCTTGGGCGACTTTTGCTAAGGATCCAAAGAGGGGCCTGTTGACCTACGAGGATGGATGGCCCATGTATAAGCCGAATGAACAGACACTCATTCGATTGGGCCTAAATAATAGGATTGGCGCTCATACATCATTTGCCAAATTTTATGATTGGAACTGCTAGGTCTTTACATTAGGAACCATGTAGTTTATTGACTATAACGAAGCGGAGACTGGGGAGTTGGCGTGGTTATAATTTTGTGTAAGTTAGCGGAGACAGATCCAACGCAGTTTACAAGCAAATAGAACATATAAGGATGGAACACCCTGAAACCCCGTAAAAATGACCACTGTCGATAATATCATCAAATATCAAGATTAGTTAATCATGTTTCGGTTTGCTTCCCCTGTATCCAGCTAATTCCGCACATCAGACTTCCAGGACAGGCGGTCTGAAGTGCCGCGTATGTTAGTATATGATCTGTGATGAGCGAATAATTCGGGCACACTGTTGACAAAAACATTCGAGGCAGAATACACAAATCAGGGGTCGGCATAGAGCCTATTAATTATCAAGTAATTGTAACGGTTCAAGCTGAGTGTATTGACAACTAGCTAGACGACTACTACGAGTATCCAAGGGTGAAGAGGAAAAGAATAAAAAGGAGAGCTCGAGGAGCCCCCTGGGCTCCTGAGCTCGACGCAGCTAGTCTCGCTTACTAATAGGCCCGGCCTGCCAGGCCGGGACGGAGGCGAGAGCGCAAGCCGAGCCACCCTCGGGCTCAGCCCGTTACATCACCGATGTAAGCCTGCCTTCAAAACCCCTTCTACCAAGGATACGATCTCACTTTCTTCAACAACGGACAAACGAGGGACCTGCGGCCCCCCGTTCCCCCCGCAGCTAGGATGCCAGCGCAAGCTTATCAACATCATGAAAAAGCTCTCTTTGCATCTTCATCTTCATATCTTACTATCTTTGGCGTGATACACAAATCTATTAACTTACAAGGACTAGAGTGTGCGCAGGTGCCAATCCCTTTCCCTATCCTCCATGTTCGAGCTCACTTTGGTTGTGAATCGACTTAGATCGAACGGCGTCTCAAACATGATGGAAGAAAGTTTCTTAACTCGAGATATGGCAACGTATGACAATCCTGGCGCATGGTCCTTCCGCTCCAGGTTCAAGACCACTTGTTTCAGCGTCAATCCTTGTGCTTTGTGCACCGTGATAGCGTACGCAGGCCTTGCCCCTAGACAGATGCAAAGATGAGGATCCAACCCATCTGCCTCGTCATCGTTTGCGCTCTCCGCGCCTTGGCCCGTATGCGTAGACTTGATTTTAAGGATAGGCTGTTTGCAGTCGCGGAGGCGCTGGTGGTTGTGCACACGAACCTCCTCTCGACGGAAGTAAAGACGTAGTGCATCCTTAAAGGATTCTACCTCATTAGGGGTTAGTTCATTCTGTACTCGGGTACTCAAAAGCTGCCAACTTTGCTGGGATACTTGATGAACCCGCAACTCTTCGAGCGCGCGGCGGAACTGAAGCGTCTCGTTGTCATCGCCATCTTGCCGCATCAACTGTGTTAACCGGACTGTTGAATCCAGTGCTCGATATGCTTGCTGGCCGGCCAAAAAGTCAGCGTTTCGCGCGTTGGGAAGATTTGAATACATCACAGTAGCTCCAATAGGAGGGAGTTGGTGGAAATCGCCACAGACAAAAATGTTGATGCCGGCATACATCTCATCCTGACGGGCTGGGAAGATTTCTCTGAGACGGCGATCCAGAAGGCCTAGGAATTTAATGCCAATCATAGACTTCTCATCAATAATAAGGTATTTGCAATGTTTGAAGACAGCCTGCAAAGAACACAGGTTCGATCTCGAGAGTTTCTGAGAAAGCCCCTGTGGGGGGATTTTGACAGGAACCTTAAATAGGCTATGCAGCGTGCGGCCGTGGAAATTGTGGGCAGCGATCCCCGTCGGAGCAGCCCGCAAAACAGGGTCTCTCACTCCTGCAATAGTCGCCATATCTTCCAGTTTCTTACTTGCCTGTAAAAGCATGTATGTCTTGCCTGTTCCTGCGACACCATCAAGGTTGACCCTCAACTGGGGAGGGTTCCTCCCAGCAAGAAAATCGGTGTAATGATCGACGATCAGGCTGTAAACCGTGCGTTGCTCGCGGTTAAGTAAGTAAGTCTACACCATTCAAAGAGGGGAGAATTTGCTCCGCAGGAAATGCACGCTTCGTAACATCCCAAAACAATGGGTTAATGTTATACTTGCCTACGTGACGGCTCCAGTCGTATTGCCGATCAGAGTCCCGTTCTCCCAAGTTATCGCCATCTTCAACTCGCGTCAGGTCGTTTCCCGGGTGCGCAAGCCCGTAGGTTTCGAAGTCTGCAAGCGACGCAGGAGGCGTGGGCTGGGATGGGTTAACGTCTTCGAATTCCTCATCGGCGTCGAACTCTGTGTCATCATCGTCGACATCCAACTCATCGTAAAGGTCATCCCCATGGTTGTGGTTATCGCAGCAGAGTTCATATGCTTCTTGAAAGGTCTCGGCTTGGAATCCATCCACTTCCAGAACATCTTCTACCTTTTCGAATGGATGAGACAACATCATCTTCACTCGACAGTAGTCCTCATACTCATCGTCGGTCGGGTTTGACTTGTAGCGAGGAAAGAACGTCACAGTCCGCGGTTTGCCTTTAGAGAGGGGTTGAAACTTGTTGGCATCGTAGTGCTGCAGCCAATCGATCAGAGTTACATCTCTCAAGTGCTCTCCACCACTGGCATGCTCAACCCGCATTTTATAGCGCTTGTATGCCGAAAGCCCTTCTTTCACCGCCATATCTTCCCCTGCCTCACCAACATCAAACTGGATATGGCGATCTTGAGCGTGGTCAGGACGACAATCCAAAACCATGCATAGCCTTGTCGACTTCTGCTGAGGAATCTTGAGTAAGATATGGGAAATCTCTTGGGCAGACCAATCACGTTCCCCAATAAGCTTATTGAGCAGCCTCGCCGCAAAGGAAGCAATTGGACGACGATCACTGACATATGGCAGAATCTGCTCCTGCAACTCTTGATATGAGGCAGATCTGATTTCTGGCTTCGACACATACTTGGCAACATAGAGGATCAGCCCCTTATATGTAACCGCCGGTTGCAGATCCGTGTTTGCTAGCCACCCAAGGGCCATCACCGGCGAGCACTGGGCAAGGCGTTCCACATTGCGTTCCACACCGAACATCCAACTCTTTTTGTTGATACTCTTTGTGACCAGAGCACGTTCTTGAAGCTCCCGAGGAAAGAAAAACCGGCATTCCACGACATTCGTGGTCTTGTCTTTGCGCAGGCACCTTCCAGGGGCACATCTGGCGTGCATTTGAAAGCGATTCATGAAGACTGCCACCTGTTCATCGGTATTGCAGATATGAATGAAGGGCAAAGAAGCCGGATTCCTGGCATCCGGCAGCCTCGTACTGTTTGGATTGACGGCCGTAACTTTCTTATTCCAGTACTGTGCAAAAGCCTCCCGTTGCTCTGGCGTCCTGGCACCCATGGCGGGCGAATCCCTCATCCAGATGATACAATGGATGTGTCCTGTTCCACGAGCTTGCCACTCATATCGAAACCAATAGTCATCTAACCCCAGAAAGCTTGTCATAACATATTTCAAGAATGCTTTGAACCGAATATCGAGCCAAGCGGCTATAATGTGAGGGAATCGTTGTACGTTCTCCCAGGCGATCTTCCGGCGATCCTCATCGGTTCCATCCCTCCATTGCACATAGCGGGGTAAGTGCCTATGGAGATCATCCCACTGGTGGTCAGCACAACTCCACGTGCAGAAAACAGTCCCCGTAGTTCCGAAATAACGGGCTGTTGCCTTGAGAGCGTTTTCTTTCTGCCTCCAATAAGGGCGCGTCCCAGTCAAAGCGGCCCCTGAACGAACGATGTTCTTGAGCAGAGTACTCTCCTCGCCTAGTAACTCCTTCAACTCGTCCAGTGACAGGCCCAAGAGATCCGGGCGTTTCTTTACCCAGAAACCAGAGGCCTCTTGAGCTTTCTTTCTCATGAGCATGTTGAAGACTAAGAACCGAAAGCGGGGGTGAGCACCGAATCTTCCATCATGAGATTTCAGGAGTGCTCTGCCCAGTCAGCCAAGGAGACATTGCGCATCCTGCCTTGATGCCAATCTGCGGTGCCATACGGAAACAATGTAGGGAAACACATAGCAAACAGGCGGTGTTTTCTGCCCAACTCATCAATGGGAGTTTGCCTAATTTCCGGCGCTTGAGCGGTAGGTTTGCCCCTCCTATGAAAAGCCTCTTCCAAAAGCTCTGCCTCGGTCTGGCGAATGTCGTGGTTAGGTACCACAGTTTCTTGAGACGGGCCAGGGAAATCCGCATCAATACCCCGTTCGTCCCCTTCCCCACAAGCCCTGCTATCTCCTTGCCTCCCCGGTTCCTTGTCCTTCATCTCCTCAGATTCCTCGATATTCAGCACCTGATCAGACACGTCACCATCGACGGGAAGGGCTAACAGGTTTGGTTGGGAAATAGTGATATCACGATAGTCCGGGTGGTAGCGCTTTAACCAATGTAAAGCCTTCTCCACGTAGCCTCGACGAACGCGGAAATCGTTCTTGAACTGACGTTTATATTTCTCTTCGCCCATCCGTGCGCCATGAGGGCGCAGAGCACGATATCAAAATTCTGGGCGAGATGGAAGAGCATCGATAAAAGCCACATTATTCTGCCAAAAGCAGACCGCGCGTTTCCTGGAATCTCCGTGTGTCCGGGTATCCAGCGGACTTCAGTCTTTCGGTGTGTCTTTGCTAGGGCCTGAAATGTCAAGAAGACCCTCTGCGACGAGTCGGAGGGTTTGCCTCGGAGACATGCGGCAGCTGCGATGTTGTCGAAGCATACCACTATTCGTTGTGTGGCAGACTGGGGAAGCCGAAGGGCGGCTTTGAAGCCCTCCAGCGCTCCTTTAGCCTCAGCGTCGAACACCTCCGCAGGGCCGAGGCGTCCTGCGCCTTGGCAAATAGAGCGTCCACTTTGGTGGACAACATAGCCGTATCCGGCAGCAGCGCTGGAGGACAGTGGGCCGTCAGAGTACACGATAAGACTAAGCGCTGGGATCGTTTGAAGCCATCGGTCGAAGTCTTTGGCGGACTCTTCTTTGGGTGCAGTTTGGAGAGGCTGCTGTGGTTCGTGGCTGTATTTACGCGGGATGAGTACGGGGCGTTGGCAATTACCAAGCAGTCTGTTCGTCCTCCTCAACCTGGTTGGGAAGGTCTTTGGCGGGAGCTGGTACTTCAACTTGATACACTTGATGATAGGCCGTGGCGCTGCCTCGGCGGTGCGTTTGGCCAGAGGGTGTGCATAGTCCAGTGATTTGATGCGAGCAGAGAAGCGAAGACGTCTTGCCTCCAGAAGTTGGTGGACGGGGGGTATGCCGCTCTCTCGGTGCAAGACAGCGATCGGTGTGGTCTTCCAGGTTGGGAGAATGGCTCGGATGGCCTGCTTGAGAGCTTTGCTCATTTTCCGCGCAAGCTGCTGGACTCTGGACGGTCCTTCCTTTGATGGTCGTCTCCAGCGTGGCGACGTTGTACCTGGATACCACGCTTCTACGCCGAAGAGCAGTATCGGCTCGACACAGGCTCTGACTGCCCTCTGCACGGCGCTCGGCTTGGGGCCGCGCCGTGTGTTTCCTAGGCTTCGGAGGTGGTGGGCGACCGCCTGGGCCTTGGCTGTCCACTTCTCGACATGTGTCTTGAATGTCAACTTCCTGTCCAGCCAGAGGCCTAGCCAACGCATGGCTGCTTCTGGTTGCTTCTCCACGTCGCCATGGCGGACGGACAGCTCGGTTTCCCGCCTCCTCAGTGAGAAGTGCATGACTTCTGTCTTTCCTGGGTCGAATTAAATGCCGTTGGCAGCGCCCCAGTTCACGAGCTCTTGAAGATATTCCGACGCTGTTCGTGATGTTTCTTCCACAGATTTCCCTGTACAGAGAATGGCGGTGTCATCCGCGTACCCGAACCGTCCTTCGGGATTGCCTAGCCGATAGATCGGTTCCGTGTAGAGCAAAAACAAGATCGGAGACACGGGCGATCCCTGTGGAAGGCCGCGCTGCAATGGTGTCGTCGGTGTCGTGGTGTCTTGGTATCTGACTCTGGCGGAGCGGCCGCTCATGAACGAGCCTGCCCACCGCGCAAGATTGTCGGGCCAGCCTTGCTCACGGAGCCTGAGAACAAGCCTGTTGCACATGGCTGTGTCAAAGGCTCCTTGAATGTCTGCTGTGACCAGTGTGGCCACCTCTCCGCGTGCAAAAGCTTCTTCGATATCGTGGACCAGTGCAGCTACCAGGTCGATGGCCGACCGTTTCGCCGCACCGGCTTGCTGTGGGTGGAGGACTGCATAATGAATCGATGCCCACGCTAGGCGGCGAGCGATCAAACGCTCAAGGCCCTTCCTGAGGCAGGAGAGCAGAGAGATAGGGCGCCATGCCCTGGGGCACGACAGATTTCTCTTTCCCGGCTTGGGGATCATGACCACTTCTGCTTCTCGAAATACACCAGGGTGATGGCCGCCCGATAGGCATCCCTGATAGAGGCGACAGACGTGTCCCCCAATGATGTCCCATACTGCTTGCAGCAGCTTGACCATGATGTTGTCAGCTCCGGGCGAGGTGTTGCCCGTCCTGATTGTAGCGTCCTCTGCTTCTTCCAGCGTGACTTCTTGGGCGAAAGGTATCTTACGGGCTGGGCGGACCGGGATCCATGGGTCCGCAATGTCATCCGCTGCCGTACGGCGTTCAAGAGTGCTGCGTCTCAGCCATTCGCTTTATCCAGCTGGGTTTCGTATACATCGTCACCAATTTGGAGCGGTGGGGGCTGGAAAGCTCCTGGTGATTTGAGCCACCGGACTGCCTTGTAGACCGATGCGCTATCCGAGAAGCCGTCGATGAGGTTGCGCCAGTACTGCCGCTTGGCGCGGCGGACCACATGCTGGAACTCCCTTCTTGCTAGTTGGACTTCCTGGCTAAATCCCAAAGGCAGAATTCTTCGTATGGCGCGGTACTCCGCGGCGGCTTCGGCACACTCGTCGGTCCACCACGGCGCACTTCGCGTTCCTTTCCGCACGGGGCGACCGGCAGCTCCGGCAGCCGACTGGAGGAGGTCAACAAGCGCCGCGGCAAGTGTGTCAAGCTGCGAAGTTGTTGCCATGTCCATTGGTATTCGACAACTCCGGCGGCAACGAGTTCCTTGAAGCGTTTCAGCTCCTCTTCAGTCGTTACCCGCACTTTGCCCGGCACCTGTGGGAGGCTCAGGCTAACATCAGGAAGTATGACGCTTAGAGTGAAGTGGTCAGAGCTCGTGGCGAGGTGGTCTTCCACAACCGCAGACGCTAAAGCAATATTGGAGAAAGCTAGGTCGATTGTGTTGCCATGCGGGTTTGTCGGCACGTCCGCCGTATTCAAGAGATTCAGGCCGTTTTCCGCTGCCCAGGCGGCAACGTCCTCTCCACGGCCCTCCAGTCGTCCGGTTTGCCAGGAGTAATGCTTAGCATTGAAGTCACCAGCCACAAGGGTCCTTTCTGGTGCCGGCCACCGCAGCAGGACGTCTAGGGAGACGTCATAGCGCGGTTGGCGATAGAAGTTGACGATTGTGACGCCGTTCACCGTAGGCCACAGGATGTCTCGGGTGACTGTCGGTCGTTTCTGGTCTGCGAGAATGCGTGAGTCCTTACGGATGTATGTCATGACCCTCGGCCGCGTGTCATTGGTATCCCGGCTGTCTACGGTGTCGTAGGCAGTCTTTGTGAGGCATCTTGAGTTCTTTGCCTCTGTCCAGGGTTCTTGGAGAAGGACGATGTCATATTTTTCGGAGTCGGCCAGTGCCAGGGCGCAATCGTGGGCTGGCGGGATCTTGCCCACATTCGCTTGGAAGACCTTCAGCGTCTTCCTATCGGAATTGTGAATCCTTGGCCGCCGACTCATGGAGAGGACGGGTTGGTATTAGCACGGCGCCGCTTAGGTGATGTCGGCAGAGGACGTCTCGGCGCCGTTTCCGGTCCGAGTTCCACGGCCCTGGGGCGCATTGGGGACGATGACGGTAGAACTGGTAGGGTGCAGGTGAAGAAGTTAGTCAGGGCTTGGGGGTTGACGTGTTCCTGGGGCAGCTCCATGACTGCCACTGGGGCACGCTGTTGTTCTGCGACGGCCTCTGCTGCTGGCTGGCCGCTAGGTTCCATCTGAGATTGCTGTCGCTGCTGTGCAGCCTGGTGTTGTTGAAAAAGGCGGGATCCCATCTGTCTGATTAATACTCGTTGTTCTTTGGGGACGATGAAGCAGGCCATGGGCTCTTTTTGGCCGAGCCGGGCATGCCGCAAGGTCCACGGCATGTAGCCCGAGGCAGTTGGCACACTGCTCTGGGGCGGTACAGCTGTCACTGGCGTGGTTCGTCTTTCCGCAGCGTT
Organism: Metarhizium guizhouense ARSEF 977; assembly: GCA_000814955.1. NCBI lineage: Eukaryota > Fungi > Ascomycota > Sordariomycetes > Hypocreales > Clavicipitaceae > Metarhizium > Metarhizium guizhouense. Next base: position 78,655 of record AZNH01000051.1, on the reverse strand, counting down.
TGCATAGTGTCTGTCTGTTGCACGTATGTCGCGTGTGGTAGTCCCAGCAGTTCTCACACTGTTTGGGAGGGTTCGTTCTTTCGATGTGTCTGGCTAAGCGGCTGGTGCCGAATAGGCTCCAAGATCTTTTTGTCGGTTCAAGGAAGGAGATGATAAGTGTCTTATAGGGAAGCTGTTCGTTGTCGCGGCGAGGGACTCGGATGCTGACCGGCGTGAGTCCCGTCTGGTTGTTTATTTCGTCGCGGACGGCAGCGTCGTAGTTCAGTTCGTTTCCGTACAGGTCGGTAAGTCTTCGAGGGCAGTTGTCAACAGCATAAGTGTACCATTTTTGGCTGGTCTCGACGACTGTTGCCCCGAGATCATCGGCCCAGTCAGCTTGGCGTTCTACAAGCAGATCGCGGGTGAGTTTGTCTGCGGCGCGGATGGCCCAACCGGTGTTCACGTGGAAGACTTGCAGGATTCGATTGAGCTCAAGGCCCGTCTTGCTGGCTACATGAGCTCGGATGGCGTAGCCGATGTGGTTTCTGGCCGGAGCGTCGGCTTCAAGGCGGACGAAGACCCGGAGGTCTTCTGGCGATAAGTGGCAGCAGGTTTTTGTGGTGGGTGGTAGGCAGTGTTTGTGGTGGCGATTCGAGTCGGAGAGACGGTAGCCTTGGCGACAATGCTGCTATAGGTTGGTGCAGATGCGCAGTTGGTGTTGGTCAGAGCTTGTTTCCAAAATTCGAGGAAGCTACTGGAGAAGTGCTTAGCGAAGTCGCGTTCCGGCCCGGTAGTGAATTCCTTGGCGGCCTCGTTGAAATGTGCGCAGAAGGTTCGGAAGACCCTGAGTTTGGCGTTGTAGGCGGCGACTTGCTCGTCGACGAGCTGGTTAGCTGCATCGGTGATGTCAATGGGTGACCGCTGCTCGTGTGTGACCGTTGTAGGCAGTGCAGGGAATTCGTCGAGCTGCTGTCATTCCGCAATAGCAGCATTGCATATCCGAGTGAGTGGTGAAGACGGCGTCTGGGCCAAGCGGCCACGAACTGGTGAGACGCCAATGTCGGTGATCTCCACTGGGGAGCTGTCTCGTAGCAGGGCTGCGCGGGCACCTCGAGCTAAGTTCTTGGGTGTGTAGATGACGAGATCCAATGGATCCGGCTCGTATGGCGGGCTGGAGGTGGCCGTAGCCATCGCCGCCGCCGCAGCTGCGCAACGCGCAGAAAAACGAAGTTTTCGAGTAATGTTAAGCAAATTGGTGTAATTTACTCTACTTTCTTAACAATTCCATGCCAAGAAAGTAATAATACAGGGGAAGGTGACAACAATGCCTCAGTTTTTCCTGAGGTACGATTAGGGTAGGCCTGGTAGTCGAACAATGCACATCGGCTTGTATGGCCGCCTTGTGGGCATTCCATTTTGCCCATGCACTCGGCGATGCCAACATCGCACTCATCTTTGACGCCTCGCCCGATGTCTTGCATCAAGGCATGTTCTAACCCTCAATTTCAAAGAGCCACCCCTCCCAGTTGCGGACGAGTTCCTTGCAACGCCTCAATATGTTTCAACAAGTGATGTCTATCTATGCCGTAGTTCTTGCCGCCGGCGAGACCATGTTGAAGGTGTCGAAAGGCGGCCGAGCTCGAATTCCCATCAACTCTTTCCGATCTGATGCTAGTACCTGGGACAAGACCGGGACATATTAGCTCAAGGATACAGTGGCTGCCTCCTCTGAGACAAATGTGGGCTCCTGGAACTTCTCTAGGATGCCTGCATTTACCAACTCCACCGTTGTCGCCATCCTGAATAGTTGCTCCGTCCATACGGGCCGGGTGCTTTCTCTTGCTGGAGCTAACTGTGCACCAAAATATCGATTTGAAGCAGTGGTCACGGTGGATGGGCGCCGACCTGCCCGCCGGATACTAACGTTGTGTAAGGGAACGGCTCCACTTCAGAACTTAGATAGCTCGAAGCCTTCCGAAGGAAGCTCTTTCTTCCCTTGTGAACAATCGCTTTATCCAAGCCGCACTCGACCGTGCTCGTGCCCTTGTACCGTCACACGTTTCGTTTGACGGTCTAGTGTTAACACCACTATTTCAGACATAGATCGATAAGTACTCTTGAAAGATGCCGTGCAGCCCAGGATGCACAAATTTGTGTTTGACGAAGCTGTACACAGCCCCCCGTCAAGATGTCACAGCTTTAATTAATGCACCGAGTCCGCGTTACCTTCGGCTGATTGGAGAGATTATCACAACCTAGTGCCAACGTTAGCGGGGGCAGTGCGTTCATGGGAACTGGTTTCGTTGAGGAAGTATTCCTTGGTGTGACAGACTACATTGTTCAGCCAATGCTGGGAGGTTGTGAGCAATGCGGATAACAGCCCGATCGACATCTCGAGAACCGTCGTTAAAGGGGCCGACCACAAAACAACCCGGATCCTGCAGTGGGAAATCCGTGAGAGTATTTGCAGAAGGCTGGGAACTGTCGCATAGGTAATGCTTCGTGGTTTGATACCTGTGTAGTCTGATGTCTCGTATAATAAGGTTGCTGACTTGTGGTACCAAATTTCGTTTCAAGACGGGAAAACCCGAGCCCTTGACGTGGCCATTACTCCAAAATCAACCGTTGAGGTAGTTGTAGACTGTCTTCCACTGCTCGCAGGCTGGTCGGGCAAATTACCCACCCGACTCGCCACTCGTGCCAGCAAGAGTCTCATCCTCTCCAGTTCTTTGTCCACTGGCCCATCCCGTGTGACCAGATTGTCCTGAATACTCCTATCGTCAGTCGTAGACAGCGGCTGAACAGCGTCTCTGATCCGCCGCAACTGTTCCACACGACGTCTAATCTGGTTCAGCTCCTCACTTAACTGCGTTAATCATAGGACAATTGCTTCATATTGTTCCGTTTCCTCGGGGTACTTCTCGACGTCGGTCTCAATCGGCCACGAAGAAGGCAGTTCTTCAATCGCGTCATCCGCAGCTACAAACCGCATTAGCATGGGAAATATAGGCCACAAAATTAATGCAGGCGCCGTACCCAAGTCCAGCTCTCGTCCAATAGTGCTTTCTGACTTCTTCCACTTCTTCACTCTTTCTTCAGCATCTCGAGAGTATAAATTACTAATCTGTTCGGCAACATTGTAGGTCGCTTGTGGGGGGTATACGCGTCGGTGGTGTAGTTGGATCCTTTGGTTGAGGTTGAACAGGACGTCGTCGAGAACACGCGCCGGAATGGGATTGCTTGACGCGTTGTTGTTGCGGCGCCACATACGGGACGGGACAAGGGGCTGGGGGATGATGTTTGTTTGGGCGGTTATGAATGATTCCTTGAGAGAGGGGATCGTGGGCGCAGTGTCCGCCATGGCTGTGCGTGGTGCTTGAGCATAGAGGCGGCGAGATTCGAGCCGGTTTGGTGTTGATGGATTTGGAAGCGGGCTTGAAGGGTTTGAAGACGGCTGCCCCACCCTTTGGCGGTCATCCTTGGCTCGCCTTGGCTTAGAGGTCCTACCCACCTCCAACTTTACATCAAAGGCAGCTTTTCTGTTTGCCTGTTGGATTTGAACTAACGTGAGTGCATAGCAAACCGCCCACCATAGCGAACCGCCCAGTCGCACTCTCACCTAAAAGGCACTTTTTATATCCCTGTAAAAACACGTAATATAGCTTTAAAATATCTATAGTTTTTAGTTAATATAATATATTTATCTATATAATGTACTTAGTAATAAGCTAGTTATTTATAAATACAATACAGCCAAGTGCGACGGTTTGGACCACCAAGCTGTTAACGCCCAGTGCCATTTTAGGGCAGTCTCCCACCTCCACACTAACTTGACTGCTTACATAAGTAGGGACCCCGCCCTGTTCCCCGCGACTCGCTACGCGTCGCGACGCGTCGCGCTTAGATCGCGTTTCAGCATCAGCCTCACTCTTAAAGAACTAGTTATATAAATTCAATGTTTGTTCATTGCAACTTGATCGAAGCATTTCCGAAATCACTGTTCTACATTCTCTCTATCAAAGACATTTAAATACCTTCTTTTCCCGGCCCCTTTTCACTATTCAGTCTATCTCATTCTTGTTCCAAAATCCGTCCTCCCTAGACACCCTGTTTCCATGCGATGTACTCGTTGATCCACAATCGCTCTTTCTCATCCAGAAACCAAGCCAGACGACGTATCACTTCTCCCTCTTGCTCATCAGTCCACATGTGCGAATCATGACGCACATGTTTGTTGCCTTGATTCTCTGGGTCTAGAATGCCCTTCACGCAGTTAAACATGAAATACATCACAGAGACAACGATGTCGGGGCCATTGCCACATTCCAAATCCGCCACTGCTTTCTGTGATTCTTGTGCCCGACCCGTCTCAACAAGTTGTGACGCCCACAGAACATTCTCCACCCGGTCATGTAGTGGTATGCCGGGATGAAGCAGGGTCTCACGATGTACAGCGAAGCTATTGTCCTTACACGCTTCCCCAAAGGCCTGAAGAAGTCGAAGGAGACTATTCATTTGGATCTTGCCCATTATGCTAGGATATCTAACGTGGCTAGATGATATCGTACACGTCAATCCCCTTCCCTTGCGGGGCTTCGTTCTGTTGTCCTTGTAGATTATTCGCCGTCCGAGCAATCTAGCTTCCCGCGAATCCTGCTACTCCCTTCACATGTATTAGCATCGGCAATAATCTCTCCCATAGCTGTCGTGCGGTTAAAAATTCAGTAGGCCTGGCTTTGAGGCTACATTCATTCTTGGAAACCACTATACTTACCCCTAGTAAACCCGTGCCGCGCTAGCAATACTACTGCAACTTACTAGCTATGTGAAAGCGCGTGCAGTAAAACTCGAATCTCTTTTTACTTTCTCTCTCCTCCCTATCTATCATATACTCTTTGCTTTCCCTTTGAACCTCTCCGCTTTGTAGCGAGTTAGAGCCTGCAGTGTAGCATGGGAGTGGAGGAGGAGAATTCACAAGCGTGCGGTGTGGGCAAAGCACGCTGCTTTATACGCGTACAGTGTGAGCTAATTATACACAGTCTGTTACCCGGCTTGAAATATGCAATGTTGGCTGCCCCTGCAAGTACATCTGTGTAACGTAAATGTGTTGGTTTTCTCACTACTCCAGATACCGAGTACGCCTTGGGTGGTATGCAGGTGTCGCACAGAGTGTGGCCTGAGGCCAACCAACGCGTGGATTCTGACCGCTCACTGTCCTCCAGCGGTGCTGCCGGGTACGGCTATGCTGCCCACCAAAGTGGACGTTCTGTTTGCCAAGGCGCAGGACGCCTCGGCCCTGCGGAGGTGTTCGACGCTGAGGCCTAAGAAGGACTGGAGGACCTCCAAGCCGGAGTGGCGGCTCTCCCAGCCCCAGCCCACACGCTGATGAACCATGTTAAGACAGTTGTAGCGCCATAAACCCCCATGGCGGCACTCTGAGCAGGTACTAAAGAAAGGACCAGTCAGTCCCGCGGACTGTATGCCGGAAGAGAGTATGGTATAGGACGGCGAGCAGTTTCAGTGCCAACATGATCCTAAAAGATGCTTCTGAACATCTGTTCCGTGTGGTCGTAGGCCCTGACCGCGCAAACCGCAGCATTGACTGTAACTTCACGGATGTTGTTGCCGATGTTCTCCCAGTGGATTTCGTGGAGGGCTCTGCTGACCGCACAGGGTGAGCCAATGGTAGCGTTGCGAATGTTCGTTGCCGCAGCCTGTAGCTGACTGAAGCTGTTGGTCAGAGTGCTCAGATGCATCTTTTGGGGAAATCCGTAGCAGAGGTCAAGATCAGCATCTGTTCCTTTTCAGTTGTTGACAAAGTCGGGACGCTCTCCGAGTTGGGTCGTGGAGGGTTGATAAATCTGGGCGTGATGAATGGCAAGTGGCCGTTTGCATATTTGATTTTCTAAGTAGAGACGATCAGCAATTCGCCGCCGTCTACACTGAGACGACCTTTGTCTCGTTTTCTAAAGGGTAGCGCATGGGATCTCCAGGCGCGTATGTCCAATATTGATGGCGAAGGCAGCTTCTCGCTTCGGTGAGCCCTTTAGCGTTGGGCTGGCTTTGTCAAAAGCGAAAAGCGAAATGGCGGCATGTGGAGATCAGCAATTCGCCGCCGTCTACACTGAGACGACCTTTGTCTCGTTTTCTAAAGGGTAGCGCATGGGATCTCCAGGCGCGTATGTCCAATATTGATGGCGAAGGCAGCTTCTCGCTTCGGTGAGCCCTTTAGCGTTGGGCTGGCTTTGTCAAAAGCGAAAAGCGAAATGGCGGCATGTGGAGGACGTTTTGGCAGGCTTGGATCTAATCGCAGCAACCGGTCCACACCGATCCGATCCCTACCAACGCCAATGGTGCCAGAACAGGGGACATGGGAAGGCAGGCTGGCGAGCACTAGGGAGTTGGGGCGGGTGGGTGTGTAAAATCCGACGCCCCAAAGACAGGCAAGGCAGGACAATAACCACCCTCCTGAAATAGTGGGAAATCTGCAAGGACAACGGAGTGCAAGACGGAGTAATGGATGTTGGTGTCTAGCATCAAGAGCAATTTGAATATGCCAGATTTGATGTAAAGAAAAATATCGGGGTTCGGCAGGGCCCTGTGTTGAAGCAGTGGAAGCAGCTGCTGTGGGAATATCCGATTACCAGAGAGGAGCACTGTTGACAGCCGCACTCTTGTGCAGCGCTCAAACAAGCCCAGCATTATATCATACTCCTTCTTCCACGCTCGCACCCCGCGGGACAGTAGTTGCTACATCGTGCACAGTACTATTTCGTTACAGTCAAGTCGTGGTACAGCCAGACCACCAGGCCATTCGCATTTAAGATGTTTTACTCACATTCTGAGAAAAGAAGTGTTAGGAGATCAAGGAGCCGGGTTCATCCGGGACGGCGGGAAAGACTGCTATACGAGAAGCGAAGTCCTTGAAATCTGTCGACGCAATGACTTCCATCCTGGTCCCAAGGAGCGTATGAGATGACACTGGGGCCTGTTTTCTGGCCGGAACATGCAGAGCCATACATAAGGCCCACACAAACGACCGAACGAGTAGATAAAGAAATTCACCTGTGACCATGTCGGGCCAAATACCGCTGCACCACTGAGCAAAAGTGTAGGCCCACTAGCTCTTTTCTAGCAGTAATAATAGCCTATTTTGCACGACAGACCACGCCCTTGTCACGGCCAGACGAGGCTGAAGGAGGCAATGTCGAGGCGGCAGGAGTGTACTGCTTTGAATCAGTATTTTCGAGTTAGCATGCAGGTCCTAGAGTGGGGCCTTTTTCTCACCGAGACATTGTCATTCCAAATATGTACGGGTGAAACGCTTCAAATTGATGTATCATATGCAGCTCATTCCATCTCGTGTTGCACATCTGGAGCGGTGCGTGTTGATGCCAAACCCGGGCAAGAGGCTTACCATATTTAGTACCACATCCTGCCGCTTCTGTTTGCGAGCGAAATGGCTCTGGTTTCTACTATGAAGTAGCAGTTTCAGATGCATTTGGGCAGTTGCTGACGCCTTTACGGACCCTAAACCAATGGCTAAAAAAAAGAGTTCACGGCTTGTTCGGATCCCTGAGCCGGGCTTGGCCAACCTAGAAGTGGACAAAAGACCGGAGCGCTCGTCAGTCTATTAATTCCTCCTTTACGCCATGATATTAATAGCGACTGCAGACCGTTTGCCAGCGATACATGTTCCCTTTACTTTCAAAACAAAGGGCCACTACACATTCACCAGAGCTTTCTAGATAACAAGACAAAGCTTGCGTCAAAATGTCGGCCATCGGTTTTTGGGCAGCCTCTTCGAACTATTCATTTCGACGATGTTACTCTAGATACCGGCCATGTTCTTGTCAACTTCTTGATAACCGGAGAGTACAGCTGTCTGAAGCCCAAAGGAGAATCCATGGACGAGAGACATGCCTCCGAATTTACAACGGCACTTCATGTATCTGGTGTTGCTGAATCATATGGACTGTCAGGTCTGCGGGATTTGGCAATGAATGAAATGCAAAAATTAGGCGACAAATTGACGATGTTCTCCCTGATCCGTATTATGGAAGAAGCAAGACCAACACCTGTTCGCATTCCAGAGGTAGCCGCATATATTCGATCACGAATGCAAGATTTCTATAATATTCCCACAATAGAAGCTGGAGAAGAAGTCCTGTCTGTATCTGGAACTCCTCAAACTATTGGAGAACTTGTTCTCAAGAGTGTTGTCGAAATACATCTTCAAGAACTGTCTGTGGAAAAGCAAGCTCCACAAGGTGTGAATGGAGAAGGGACATCACCGGCAGCAAAGATTGGGGAGAGCATACTCATAGAAAAGCAAGAACCAGAGCCCGAACCGTTCGATGGCAGAGAGCAAGAGCAACCTCCGCGAGTGCAAGGTATGTTCATTCCCCGCACCCTCGCATCAGTTCCTTTGGATGCCTGTAGATTCATTTTCCGGCCCCCGGATGGTGCAGATTACAGCTCGACACGTCACTAACTTTCCAGTAGATGTTCTCCTTGAGAATCCGTTTCTCAATCCGCTTTTGCCCCGCAACGCAGCCAAGAACGACAGCCCGGTGCCAACTTCGTCAATAAACCCGATGCCGAGAAAAGACAAAAAGCAGAAGAAAAAGAAGTCTGAGACGGCCTCACCCCCAGCAATTTTCGAACCTACTGGCCATCCAAATGATAACTTGTTCCAAATATCAGGGCCCACGTTAGTGCCAACGCACTTTGTGAGCCCTGAGTCACCAAGTCACGAGCCTCTAACCCCTGGCTCAGGTGATGATACCCATGGCCTTCAGCTGGACTGTGCAAATCGGTCAGACCATTTGGCTACCAACGGAGATTGGAAGAACTGTTCCAACTGTCTCAAACTCGTGCGGCTGTTCAGTCACGAACTTGATATGGCCCACGAATGAAGAATTTGGGTTAGAGATGGATCCGAGTTAGTTATTGGATCGTTTTTGTTCTTATATTAGTTATGGAGATCCAGTAACCATCGGAGACTGGACACGTAGTCATGCTATATTTTGAACTGAGGTCTCGCTTTGGAGCCTTTTCTTCGCGCCATATTGGTGCTGTAAAATAATTAGTGTGAGCGAATTGTAGGGACCAAATAATATATAGCACGGCGTAATCGCTCCCGCAAGTTCAAAAACGCCAAGGCCGACACAGACAGCAAGAGAGCAAAACAGCACAATGCAACGAGCCATGAATTCATTAGGTTATGGCTAGTATGCCTGTAGTAGTGCGTGTGTGCCTTGGCAGGCTAAATACATTTGCCTCAAACTACATCAGTAATGCATAACTCGTAGAGTGGTGTCACCATCTATTGGTTCGGTTAGACATCAGTTGGGCGAACACCTGGTCTTTGCTTCGCAATATTTAGGAGTGGAATAAAGATCTTGTGCTTCAGGTCGTCGTTTTCGGCGCTCTTGTTTTGCGAAGCCTGAATCCACCCCAGCAAATCATTCCAAGTAATCCACTCCCAGGACTCGCATTTATCAGGCTCCAATAACTGAGGTTCGTCATCATCGTTCTCCCGGACACAGACGTGGAATAGAGTGATGTAGTGCTTAGTGTCATCGGGCATGAAGTCATTGGTGGCGGTTAAGAACCGGATATCGGTAACTTTGAGACCTGTCTCCTCAAGCAGCTCCCGGGCAGCACATTCCTCGGTCTCCTCTCCAAACTCTAGATGGCCACCCGGAAGGGCCATTGTGCCAGCACCATGAGAGCCCTTACGTCGGCCAACGAGAAATCGCGGATTTTCCCGGTCTTCGTTCTTCGAGGCCAGCACAAAAACTGCTACTCCAACGCGAACCAGGGGTGCAGATGTGGCCATTGTGGGTTCTCCGTAAAGCGGCAATGGCAATGAGTCGGTGGCTAAAGTCACTGGTTGGCGATTTGTGACCCCGGCGAGTGAAAATACGGAGTGTATAATAAATAATTACCAGCTTTATAGTTAACTATGTAAGTAAAAGTGTCTTGTTAACGTACAAATGCGGGCGAGGGGGGCCACTGGAAGTCAAAACTCCGCAACATTTGCATGAAACAGAAATGCTATGAATACAGGGTGAGCCCATATGTTCTTAAAATGTAGCACAGCATACAATCTAACGCAAAATCATCGCCAGGCATTTTCTCTTGGCATTTTCTGACATCAAGACTTATTCCGAACAATACAACGTCATTCAAATCTACAGGCATCCTCACATGAGGGCTGATCCCTTTCCAATCGAATGAAGGCATCCTTCAATTTTTTTCAGGCGATAGGCATATGAGGGTTGACCGAGACCGTTACAGTTTCTGCAGCGCTGATGCGTATTGCATGGGTCTTCGTTGAACCTTCGTATGGTCACGGCAATTTTCCCGGTTGATCTGCCGTTGGCGTTGCAGGACTTGTTTCTGCATGTGAACGGCCGCAGGACGTTTGTGTCCAGATCATTAGTGCATCCTTTATTGAAGTGGAGGTTGCATTGTTTGTGTAGCCGGATACCTCCTTTTCCAATGCTGGGAGCAAGGACCACGTTCTGCACAGGAATATAAGTTATCCGAGCTATGCTTAGAAAGGTAAGTTATGGGAAAAAGTTTTCGTTGAAAATCGTCGTATTAATACTGTATAACTAGATAAGGGCCCAAATCGCAGTATCCTTCACATCGAATTCGCGCGATGTATAATACCAACCAAATTGTCATCGAAGCCTTTTTCTACCGGAAGTCATGAGAGAACACTATTGACTAGGCCATCGTAGAAGACTTCACTGCAGACAGTACCATGCAGTCACTGTCACAAATTGAACCATGACACGTCTCTTGTGTCTCAGATGCAGGCGAGAGCACAAAACTGCAACCAGCCTCTTTCGGGGTGTCGCCCAGAGAAAAGAAAAGAAGAAGTTAGGTTACAATACTGTGTTGCCTTGCAGATCCACTAGCTGAAAGGACATGAATTTATCTCTCGTCCGGTTCGACCACTTGACGTAATGCGAGATTGAATGTTTTCGACGAGTAGAAGGCAGAAAGAAAAGATTGGTGATTGGCTTAGATGGCCCACGCTAGACTAAGTCTGGGTTTAAGAAACCTCCGAGACGTATTTGCCAGATCTGGAATAGCCAGGAACAATTGGTTATAGAGACGTGAATGGCGCTGTAAATCGAATGGCTCAAACTCGGATCATTGTTAATTCAGCCTGCCCCATGGTTGCCATCCGACTTCTTGCCCAGAAGATTATCCGTCGTTCCTGAGGAATGCTCCACTTGCGGCGACAAAGGACCCCTCTTCAAAGGCTCCCGCACCATTGAAGCAGGTGGTATAACTGTAGTACCATACTCTCCCATGGCTGCGCTTTGAATAGTGCCATAAATTGTGGTAGCTAGTACTGCAGCCTGCATGCTCGGCGCAGTGGTACCCCACTTTGTTAGTTTGTCTTATGTGTTCCGGGCCTGTCGCGAGAGCGAAATTTAGCCTCGGCCCATGCATTGGACCTATTAGGAAGCCACCCGTAATCGTGCCCGCGCCGATTCCCATAGGGAAGTATAAGTTTAAAGCGATTCTTGATCGCTTTGGTAGCTTCCGCAGGCTTTGGACGCTGATGCAGCACTTTTTAATGGCAGCTTGATTGGTCGACAGTGTGTAAAATTCCCCTCGTGGCGTGTCTTGCTGCTGCACCTGAACGTGTTCAGATTCATATTGGGGCACGCCAACATCACCGTGAGGGGTATAACCAATGAGAAGGGCTCAGATAAAAGGCTATGTCTTGCCGCTAATCACATATACAACCCTCAACTACGGGGCAGCATCGAACGGCTGCACCCATGCTGGGATTGTCTAGCCTGATGACATCTGGCGGCGAGAAAACATGCATGGCGGAGAGAACAAGCTTGACGGCCTGAACTTCCGAGCCCTGCCTACAAACGTCATAACACCATCCCAGTAACCCACACTCTATTTCATCTGTAGTCAGAAGGCATTTGCGGCATGAAGCCACGTACAATTTGATTTGACAACTTGATGCTATGCAAAAACTTGAAAGTTGGCTATTGCCTCGCCGGTCTGAGTCAAATAGTGACACAGCCAGCAATCGCCGACCTACCTGTCGACGCGACCGGATCGGTGCTTAATGGCCTTGTGTCTCACAATTATGGGGTCACAGACCTGCAGTCACAAATGGCCTTAAAATCCACTTACGTACAATGAGGTAGAAGATGTGTTAATTGGCTGCAGCGCTGTACTACCTCGTACAAATGGGCCCCAGGCCATAATCATGTCTTATTTACGCCGACGAGGCTCATGAACTCGTTGCGCGTTTTGTTGTTCTTCTCGAAGCAGCCGAGGACACAGCTGGTGATAGTGGTGGTGCCCGTCTTCTCAACGCCGCGCATAACCATGCACATGTGACACGACTCCATGACGACAGCAACGCCCTGTGGGTTGAGAATTTCCATGATGGCGTGGGCGACTTGTCTAGTGAGGCGTTCCTGGATCTGCAGGCGCCGTGAAAACATCTCGGCTATGCGTGAGAGCTTAGAAAGCCCAATGACTATCTCAGAGGGGATATAACCGATATGCATCTGGACGCGTTAGTAAGCTTTGAGTAGAAGAGAAATTTAGATTTAAATACCTTTCCAATGAAGGGCAGAAGGTGGTGCTCACATAGGCTATAGATATCAATGCCCTTAACAATGACCATCTCATTATGTCCCTCGTAGAAGAGCGCATTATTGACAATATCCTTGACATTGACCTGGTAGCCATTGGTCAAAAACAATAGCGCATTCGCATACCGCGACGGCGTGGCCAGCAGGCCCTCGCGGTCGGGGTCTTCGCCCAAGCATTCGAGCAGTGTCCTCACGGCACCGCGCATTTTCTCTGACCGAGCTTCGGCTTGCTCGGGCTCTTCATCAATGCGGTTGTGGGTGCCTCTACTCGGCCGACTGAATCCATCGATGTCAAAGACAGGGCTTGGCGCCTGCCGGCCCGGGGGGAGCTTGGTCCCCTTAGCCACGGGTTTGTCGCGCCGGTCGCGGGCCACTTTGCCGAGACCGTTACGGTGCTTCTCCAAGGCGTTGACGTGGCGGTTGGTAAGGGGCTCAACAACGATAGAGACATCTTCAGCGGGAAAAGCCTCATCGCGCTCAATATCCGTACGCTTGCCAGCAGAATTGGTGCTGGTATTTGAGGAGCCCAACACGCTGGCCATGTCGAGGAGTTGCTTCTTGGATTGGCTCACCATGACACTGAAGGAAGGTACGGTATCTTAGCGACAGTAGAGGGGACGAGAAGACATGTGAGTAGAGAAAGTGTGGAGGAAGAAGAAGAAGAAATGACGACCGCAGTTTCGACGGCTCGAGCCTAAGAGAGCAGAGAGCAGAAGCTAAAGGAAAGCCCAAAAGACGTCAGATAGTAGGTCTTGTTTCATCACCTCTGATGATGTAACTTGATTCCTAAACTCTGTAATACTCAGTGGTAATGAAGTGGCGGCCACATAGTCGCCGACGGCTAAATACAGCAGGCCGGAGCTCTACAAATCCGTCATCACGCCGCTGTTAGCTAGTTCTTGCTATTGGGGCTTGTTTCACGCATTCCCGCTCTCGTGTGAACGTTGTGCCGCCTCTGTTTGCTCTGCCGCAGTCCGTTATATTAGGGGTGGACGGAAGCAGGACGCACATCATAAGGAGGGTGACACAGCATATTTCTGTAGTACGTGGCGGGCATAGATAGGCATCACATTGGTTACATATGTAGTTTGGGTGGTACCGACGAGGGTAACTCGAATACTTCCAAGAACAATAGGCTTTCAACGAGCCATCGCGAACCCCGAGCTCAGCCTATAAGTAGGTCCATATTAACTCCAAGCAAGCGACGCCAATACATCGCCCTCTATTGTCTCACGAGATACACATACACTTGCGAAAATGGCCACTTTGGAGTCCTTAAAGCGGAGCCTTAGGCACAAGGCCACAACAATAACACCATCCCTGACACGGCCGCTGTCTGACTCACAGTACAGTGCTGGCTTCGACATCCTCTTAGGAGGCCCAGGATGGTTCACGTACCAAGAATTTATCATTCCTCAACTATCTGTGCTGCTAGAATCTCTTGTTAACTCAGGTGCCCGTATCTCAGTGCTGGAGGTCGGACCCGGTCCTAAGAGCGTCTTTGGATATCTGCCCGGCCATCTGAGACGCAAGGTGAGAAGATACGCTGCATATGAGCCCAATGACCTGTTCGCCTCAAGGCTGGAGGAATGGCTTTGCTCTACCTCGAGGACGATGTCCCCATTACCCTGTCTGGAAAGCCCACCTGACATTCATCGGATTCCATTTGTTGCGGACAGCAACACGAGCTCCACCGGTATGAATGACAGTGCCGATAAGTTCGATGTTATCCTATTCTGCCATAGCTTGTACGGCATGAAGCATAAATGCAGGTTCATTGAACGGGCGCTTGAAAAGCTTGTCGAGCAGCCGAGAGGCGGATTAGTGGTGGTTTTCCATCGCGATGAGACTTTGCGCCTTGACGGCATAGCGTGCCACCAAATGGCCTCTTTCCCTACCGGAGTCATTCGCGTGGCGGATGATGATGAGGTGCTAAACCGGTTTGCCCCTTTTGTCGCGGGATTTGTCATGCAGGACGAGGGTGCGGACAAGACTATCCAGATCGAGTGGCGCAAAGTGTGCCGCGCCTTGGGTCGTCGCGAAGAAGCTCATCAAGACCATCTATTATTCAGCTCGCCCAACATGATGGTGGCCTTTACTCAGCATGCGACCGCGCTACCGGAGCTGACGTCGCAGATGCAATCATCCGCAATTGCAGATGGGGTTAAGAACCGCCAGGCTCGTCTCCACCATCCAGCCTCCGTCGTTCGGCCGACGGAGATTCGACATGTGCAGCAGTGCGTTTGTTGGGCTCTAGATCACGATGTCGGGCTGACCGTCATTGGCGGGGGTCATAGCGGCCATTGCCTTTGGCCCAACGTCGTGGCAGTTGACATGAGCGTATTTGACCAAGTCCACATTGTCACAGCCAGGGAAGACGCAGGATCTGGTTCCGATTCCGGTTTCTTGGTTGTTGCTGAGGCTGGCTGCAAGTCAGGGGATATCGTCCGCAAGACCATGGCGGCTGGTCTGACAGTGCCCTTGGGTGCGCGCCCTAGCGTAGGCTCGGGGCTCTGGCTACAAGGCGGCATCGGGCACCTGGCCCGGCTTCACGGGCTCTCATGTGACGCCATTGTCGGCGCCGTGGTGGTCAGCGTCACCTCCGGCCGCGTCCTGCGCATCGGCCGGGTACCAAGCCAACACCGGCCGGCGGACGCTGTGATTCCGGACAACGAGGACGACCTATTATGGGCGATGAAAGGAGCCGGGACTAACTTTGGTGTCGTAATAAGCGTAACTTTCAAGGCTCGCACGGCTCCAGTTTATTCGGTTCGGAACTGGGCTGTGCCCCTGAGCAATAATCTCGAGGCGCGACGCAGACTCGGTGATTTCGATGAAATTGTTGCTATCAAGTCTCCACGAACCTGTTCTGTGGATGCGTATCTCTATTGGGAACGGGACAAGCTGCGCCTTGGCGTTACGATGATCGAATCTTCCACGACCAAAATCGGCCTTGGAACGCTCGAGAACACGCCAACGCCGATGGGTAGACTTTTCGGGCCGGAAGACAATTATAATACTGTGGACGGCGTCGGTTTGTTTGAGACCGAGATGTACATGTCCGACATGCATGGCGGTCACGGCGGCGGCAAAACCTCCTCGTTCAAGCGATGTTTATTCCTCAAACGTATCGGGGTAGCGAACGTCGTCGACATCTTAGTGGCGGCAGTTGAGACCCGTCCTTCGCCGCTCTGCTATCTCCATCTTCTGCAAGGCGGCGGAGCAGTCTGCGACGTCGCAGCTGATGCCACTGCTTTCGGCTGTCGAGACTGGGATTTTGCTTGCGTGGTAACCGGTGTTTGGTCCCGTGATCAAGATGGAACCGAAGCCGCTGGAGCTGCCGTGGGGTGGGTTTACAACGTGGCTAGGGAGTTGTTGCCCTTGAGTAGCGGAGCTTACGGCGCTGACTTAGGGCCGGACCCCAGAGACGCCGCCTTGGCAGCCAAGGCTTTCGGACCAAACCTCCCGCGCCTTGTTCATCTAAAGCAGATCTCGGACCCACGAAATGTACTGGCTTACGCTTGTCCACTC
Source organism: Metarhizium guizhouense ARSEF 977 (assembly GCA_000814955.1). NCBI lineage: Eukaryota > Fungi > Ascomycota > Sordariomycetes > Hypocreales > Clavicipitaceae > Metarhizium > Metarhizium guizhouense. The sequence goes on along the minus strand of AZNH01000051.1, from coordinate 62,489 downwards.
GCTAAAGCGCCCAGGGCGCCGATGGTCATCATAATGGTCACGGGCGAAAGCTGCGCTGGCAAAGACTATTGTGCCGAAACTTGGGTCTCCGTGTTCACCCACAAAGGCTTCACAGCACGCGTAATCAGCATTAGCGACGCGACCAAGCAAGGGTATGCAGCCGCCACTGGGGCTGATCTCAAGCGCCTGCTTCGGGATCGCCGCTACAAAGAGCAACACCGGGCTGCGTTGACGGCATTTTTCCAGGAACAGCTACGCCAACGGCCCCAGCTCCGAGAAGAGCATTTTGTGGATGCGGTGAAAGACGCCCTGGATACCGACGTGCTGCTAATCACGGGAATGAGAGACGAGGCACCAGTCGCCACCTTTTCGCACTTGGTGCCAAATAGCAGACTGCTTGAGGTTAACATTCAAGCTACCAAAGAAACGCGGCGGGTTCGTGGGGGTTGCCAAAAGAGTGATGACAATGACGACGGCAGGGAGCACAACAACAAAAACGGCAGTTGGGACATAACGGCCCTGGGCCACTCACCCAGTTTTCTTTTCCGCAATGACTTGGCCGGCAATGAGGCGGCAAAAAAGTTTGTTGAAACCCATCTGCTTGCTTTCTTCCACGACAACCTGCAGCAACTCTCCAGTATGGTACGCTCAGTGCCCGACTTCCCGTGCTCAGGCATCGATTTTCGCCACGTACTAGACATCTCCCAGCTGCCAGGTGGGCTGGACTTATGCACGTCCCTGCTGCAAGCTCATTTCACAGGTGACTGGGCTAAAGTCCATTCGGTGGTGTGTTGTGAGGTTGGCGGTCTTGTCTTTGCGTCCGCTTTGGCCTTGCGGGTCGGTGCATCTCTGGCATTGATTCGCGAGGCCGGCAAGCTCCCCCCGCCTACCATTTCCGTCATCAAATCGCCGTCACATATCTCGGCTTCCGCCTCTGCCGATCCGAAGGGAAAAAGGATTGAGATGGGGCTGAATATACTCCCAAGAGGGGCGTCCGTGGTGGTGGTGGACGATGTGCTTGCCACTGGGGAAACGCTTTGTGCGGTGCTGCAGCTTCTAGATGAAGCCGGAATCAGTGCTGAGAACGTCAACGTAATGGTTGTAACAGAGTTCCCCGTTCACCGCGGCCGGGAACTGTTGCGTCAGCGTGGCTTTGGCCGAGTCAAAATTCAAAGTCTTTTAGTCTTTGATAGAGCTTAAAAAGAAGCGAGATGAAATGCTAGCTCTGTCCATGATACAGTAGGCTGCGGAATGATGCGGAAGCCCGCTACGAAGCTCCTTATTTTTGGGTGGTGAAGTTGGTTGCAGCCAGAGACCAGTCTCACAACGTGACAGAAGTAGGGTGCATAGCGAGTGGGCCACATTGAATCACCCTCTCAAAAGAGTCACAACCGCACAAAATAAGGCTAATGTTCACTGCTATCCTCGTCAGAGATGTTTCTAGGTACAGTCAGTCATATGACAAGTGCATGCATTACCAGAAGACTTGCCGCATCTACCACATCGCCAGCCCTTCGTGTCATTCCTCGGCCTCCGACCTCTGGGTTTCCGGCCTCCAGGCCTGGAGCATCTTCGCGAAACGCGTCAGACCCAATCGCCCACACAAGGATTTGTTCGCCTGCGGCGATGACAAGGGTTGAGGGATGTACGATAAACACACTCGCAATGAGGACAGCATTTAGTCATATCGCTTCGAGTACCCGGTTCAACAGGGAGTATTGATTTATCTCTGTGCATCAGCGGCGGGGGCGTCCTATTCTCTTCAAGGTAGGTACCTCTCAGTGAAGTAAACCCCTCTAGCAGGTATCCAACGAAGTGCCCCGGCTCGTTGGGAGTGGATCACAGACGCATTACCACATGCACAGCTCTAAGCGCCTTGATCACCCATCATCTGACCGATCCTAAAGACACTCGCACAGGTGCCAGATGGATTGCATACTCCCCTACCCGGAGTCAATGGGCCATCCGGGCCGTTGGCTGCTTCTCTTGGTTGCCAAGAACAAGTCCGTTGTGATTTAGATGTTTTCGGCTGGTGCGAAAGCTGTTTTCTAGCTCTCTATCAAAGGCCAGTGAAGAGCGGCCACGATTGATTTTTCCCTTATCGCACAATGGAATTGGCGCAATCCCTATTTTGCTGCTTTTCAAGCGGCACTTTCGACACTCCCCGCTAGATTCTCATCATACAATAGAGCGGAAAATCACCGAATGAGCTCCTCCTGCCAGCCAAAGCCCAGCACCAGGAAATCTCCTCTTGAACAGCTGTCCATCGATTGTGTCACTCGCTTGTGCTCCTTTGCAGACCACGAAAAAGATGCAAGAACGCAACGCAACGATGTTGTTGGTGCAGCGGCATGGTCGCAGGAAACGTGCTGACGGTCCCCGCAAGGCGTTGAAAGACGGACGAGAAAAGGCGGCCCAACCACGAGAGATGTCTACGACAACGCAGCTAGGATTGCGTGCGGACCTTACATTTCGTGAATTGGCTGAACAGGCCAAAGACCACCCCGATCGAACTGGCGTGCGGCGTCCTGTTAACAGTCTTAGCATTTAGTGTTCATCCTGAAGCTTCTGGGATTTGGCGAGCTGGGTCCTGTGTCTGGTGAGTTTTGACGACCACAACACCTTCCTGCACCACTGTGAATCTGACAGCTAGAAGGCACATTCGCGTGTGGTGAGAGTCGACGTTGCGGGGGTGTCGCCCCCGCAGGATTGCTCTTCTCGTATTTCCAGCGGTTGGGCATGGTCTAGGTCCGCACTCGAGGATATGGTGAATTGTCACATCCGTACAGCAACGCCTGGGATAACATATCTTCGGGAGAAGTCATTGTATATTATTTGAGGCAATTGACTCACACATCTCGTGAAGCCTCTGAAGTATGCTTTTTATGAAGTCTTTCAAGACACGGGCTAGTTACCTATGTCTGAGGGTAGTATGTGACATGTGAGATGAGGGCAATTGAAGCAGCAGCATCAATGGATTGTCAAAACGTCAGCATATATACAATGGCTCCTAACTAATCCAATCGATACGTGTTTAACGGAACCAAACCTTCCCATGAAGTTAAGCACCCGAGGCACGGCTTGCGAAGCTGTTGCCGACACAATAAAGCAACCTTCTCAGAAACTTGGCAACGCATCTTAATCGTGGAATGGCAACAGCGATTGGTTTAGGTAATGAGGAAAGAAGAGAAAGCGCAGGCTCGTATATCCGTGCCCAGCAATCAATTAGCTTTCAACCATCAATGGCGTGTGGGCATGGTTCTATCAAAAGACACTGGAATTCATTTAGACCTTGCAAGATGGAACGAGAGCCACGATTAGGACTAACAATATGTTCATGACTTCATACAAATGACAGGGAGAAAGGGCCTACGGAGAGTCGGCCGCACAAAGAAAAGCTGTGGGCTCAAATCAAAAATTCAACACACCATGCGCGCTCATTTTACCGACGACGGCGTGGCAATCCAGCCCCAGAGTCAATCTTCAATCCTTTCCTATTCCACCTCATGCGATTCCAGATCTGTCTGAACCTCCCTTGGATAAAAAAATACCCGAGTCTCGCCTCTTTTTGGTTCCTATCTGCTCATTATTCCTCGTGTTTCTTCGAGCAAGTCTGCGTGAACTCTCCCCTTCCTTCTCTGCCTCAGCAGTCTGGGCGTCTGTCAGAACATAGCCATGATGGAGAAGACCTTCGTCCGGGTCTTCGGGATGCTGGTAGAGAAAACTTGGCCATATAACCTTGCCAACTTCCTGTCTGCGTGGCTGACCATCGTCAGGCTTCTTTTGTGATGTCGAGGCAGCAGTAGACGAAGCAGGCAAAGGTGTTGAAGTGATCGTCTCTGTGCGTCTGCTGGACGAAGATCCAGGCAGAGGCTTCCAAACATTAATGTAGTTGGGGGAAAAGCTTGGTCTCACTCTCTCTTGAAGCTGTTGAATCTCCATCCACCCATCGCATGTGCGATTACACAAGACTCCCAGATTGGATTTGAATTCTTCTTTTCGCTCCGAGTTCACAAATGAACCTACAGCGTCATAAACCTGCTTGACAACCTCTTTGACTTAAGAAAGTATTTCATCGTTCTGTCGATGGATCTGTTTCAAGTCAACATATGCAAATTTACATTCTTCCCACGCCTTGCTCATGAACGCCCATTTCTCGTTCTCCTTGAATGGCCCATGATTCTGACGGCAGTTGAACTCGGCTTCGTAATCGTCCGCCTCCATCTCCTGTCCGCAGACGATGCAATGTTGGAAGGGCTTCACTGGAGGCAGTTGGCAGAAGTCGCCTGTCACGACGACCTGTGCTCCGCCAAACGGTGCCGGAGTGTCCTGCCTCCATCGCCTGGCCTCTTTCATACAGATGTTCATACGCTCCAGGTGATGGTTCTCGACCATACTTATCTCGTCGATAATGAGCACGTCGGTGCTCTTGAGACGTCGCCGGATGTGCTTGCGGAACGCTGAAGTTATCAGCTTCCCTATCGGAAGCTTGTGGTGATCGGGCGTCCACCCCATGTAGGACCACGTCGACACACCGCTGACCTGGAGGGCTGCTCGGCCAGTTGGCGCTAGGATGTGGACGATTAGGCCCATGGCTTGGAGCCTCATAACAGCAGCCTTCAGGACAGTGGACTTGCCACATCCTGCCGAGCCTGGGAAGAAGACATTGCGACCGCTAGCAATCAGATCGACCACGTCTTGCTGCTCCTGGCACAGGTTGGGTTCGGCGTTATCGAACCGTTCTTCCCCCCGAGCTGAGGAGTCTCCTTGGTTCTCGTGTGGCTGGATACCACTGCCTGCAATTTGCAGCGGTTTGACCTGTTCATCGGCCGGCGCATGCGCCCGCTGCGCATCGCGTTGGTCAAGGTGTGGGGCCCACAGCAGCCCAACTAAAGGCCTTCGCCCTTTAGTTGGCGCAAAAAATGCGGGACATCACAAAAACACCGGGACAGCGGACCCCGCCGATTTTGGTTGTGAAATCAATGGGTTCTCAACGAATTACATTAGAGTATTATTAAAATACGTTCAAATGGCTAAATTTATAACTATTGGAAGAGCCCAAATGTGTACACATCAAGTAAAAGTGACATTAAGTGCATATTTGGGCTGCTTTTCGCAGCGCCGCAGACTGATCTGTAAGACAAGAACCCCGTGTTGTCAGGCCCAAACAGACATATCATATAGTATTCTCGCTTGTATCGTGTCCCTTTGAGAGCTATTTCGATCGTCCCTATAGCCCTTGAGCATCCGCTGGATGTGGTGGTACCGTCGGGTAGGTTTGACGGGGCATGGGGTGTTGGTGATGTCTCCAACCGCTGCCATTGCCGGCGGCGATGAAGGCATATATTCTTGCGCATCGTGAAATTGAATCTCGAGATCATCGTTATTGTCATCCTCTCCTTCCTTGTGGAAAGGACCAAGGCCGGGGAAGTGGACTGTGTCGTCACTTCCGGGCAGCGACGACATATCCTCGAGTGGATGTGGTCGAGTCATCGCCCGCGCCATGATATCTCTTGCTGAGTTATTCCTCTTCGTGGTATCGATGAAGTATATCTCTTGCGATGGCCTCTTAAGTTCCTGAGTGAGGGTGTCGTGAGATTGCTCGAGGAGGTAGAATTCGACATCTCTCCCGGTATGCTCAAGCCAGGGTTTGAAGTTCAGCTGCTTGACCCTGCCATTTACCACCTGCTTCTTGGTCTTCTTGTAGTCATCCCGATCTTCTGCATCTGGTCCTTGACTTGAGAAATGTGCATCCGCAATTCCTTGCGTGTTCTTTCCTTGGTCTGCCTGTCTTGGAGCCGTTCGTTTTCGCGGACAATATCATCCATGCTCGAGCTTGTGACAAACTCGCCACTCGGCCTCCTCGAATCCCGACATGATGTTATGCCTCGTGAAGCCAGCCTCATAGACTTGTTGAAATGCAGCGAGGCATTCGACCCGTGAAAAGGTTAGGTTGCCCTCTGCAAGGAATTTGCGAAGTGCTTTCTGGTGGGCTGCCGTCAGTGGCTGGAACACACCAACGTCAAGCGGTTGCATGAGATGGGTGGAATGCGGCGGCAAGATGGCGATGATGATGTCAAACTTGATACAGTACTCGGCAAAGGCAAGAGTGGTATGCCCAGTGAAGCCATCCACAACCAATAATCTATATATCTTCTCCTCATCAGGACGATCAACTGGAGGCCTCTCCACGCGACTCATGCCTCGGTCCGGGAGCCGGAGATGCTCGTCACATCCAAACCACTGTTCGAGAGACTTTCCAGACTGCTTTGCCTGTGCTGACGATGCCCAAGACCAGCGATTGAAATGTCTTGCCCACTCAAGGTGTATCTCAGCATTAGAGAAACCAGTGGGTGACTGAGCAAATCGCACACCCGTGCCAATGTCAATGCCAGCCCAATTCGTCGTCGGGTAATGAGCGAAAACGAGCCATGGAGGAAGAGAGTCGCCCATTGCATTTATCGAGGCAATTACTGTGCAGGATTCCCGATTGGCTGGGTCTAGAACTTCCGGCCGGGGAGCTTTATGCCTGGAGGTGCGAGTGACAAGGACTTGGACGCGTTCCCGCAAGCAACCGATGCGCATTCCGGCCTCGTCTTCATTCCACATCTCTGAGGCGCCGATACGGAACTTCAATATAGTTGCCTGGAGTTGAGAATAGAACAGTTCGACGTCTTCAAGTCCCTGGGCTTCGAAGGCTTTCCGTGATCGCTCCACGGCCTTGAGGTATGTTTGCGTGATCTCTGGATGGTTCCTTCGCCAGCCAGTAAGCCAATTTGGTGATACACCACTGGAATTGGGATTCCGACGTAATCTAATCGTATTTGCAGCGCCTTCAAGTTGTTCTCTTGTAGCCGGCATGGGCTGTGCGTTCCATCCATTGCACGTACGCCACTAAGGCGTCATCTTCATCGTCTGTCAACGTCATTGGGCGTCCTCGCCCCCGCGGAAGGGGGTTTCCTAGGAAATCAACAGCTCTCTGTACCGCAGGCTTACTGACTTTGTACGCAGAGGCCGCATCTCGTACGGAAAGGGGGTTTCTCTGTGGTGTTGTGGTGCGACGAAGATCGGCCCTAGGGGGATTGCGTGATGTGAGGACGGCTCGTGCAGCCTGTAGTGTTTTTTCGCTGAAGGACATGATGCAAAACCCCAGAAGATTACCATGTTTTGACCGTATTGCGTGAGAAATCGCGTATTGAAAGCTGTTGGCTGGGTATCTTGAACGTCGGCCACTGTCCCGGTGTTTTTGTGATGTCCCGCATTTTTTGCGCCAACTATAAGGCCTTCGCCATTTAGTTGGGCTGCTGTGGGCCCCACACCTTGACCAACGGGTATTGATTGCTGACTTTAATAGCCCCAGTTACATGGGTATACATGCAAAGCCACAGAAGCCACACGCCGACCCACATTCACTAATAAAGTTATCTTTCAATCTACCAACATTTGAATATTTCACCTTTTTACTGTAAATCATCAGTTACCACACAGTAAATATAAGATGGGATTCTATTTTCCTGTTGCAGAGTATTGGCTGTTTCAAACCCTGACGAACAGAATTATATAGCCCTGGACATTTCTGCTTGCTATCCCTGAGGCAGACAGTGTCGCGTTTGGTGGCTGGTAGGATTCTGCGCAATTCATTTTCAGGGGCTGGCACGTGCCTTGGTGGGTTGGTCTCACTAAGTACAACCCACGCCGCCCTTGTCAAGCACGGCGCTGGAACTCGCAACGCTTCACTCTTTCACGTCACGCCCTTCCACGAAACGACAGAGGTCTGATCGCTGTGAATATGAGTGTTTTCGACGAGATAGCCGAGAAGGCTGGCGATGCCCAATGGGATAGGTGGAAGGATAAAATTCTTGGAGCTCGTTCTGAAGTTGCATCATTCGTTGCTTGTCGACTTGGCCGTGACGCTGAGGAGGTTATTGACTGGTTCGAGGGCTCTTTTAATTTCTGCCTCCGAGTCGTGTTCAACGATGCAGGCGCGGACGCCGTTATTCGATTCCCCGGACCTGGACACACAACTTTTAGGGACGAAAAGGTTACTAATGAGGTTCAGATCATTATGTTCCTCCATGAGCAGACGAATATCCCTGTACCACGGTTGTTGAGCTGGGGCTTAACCAAGGACAGCCTGTACCACTTTGGACCGTTCATCATCTCAGAGTTTGTCGAGGGAGTTCATTTATCTGATATTCTTAAAGACCCTGCTGTTCCTGCAAAGATCTATCTCAATCCAAACATGGACAGTCGAATACTGGATGTTGTATTCGAGCAAATTGCTGATATCTTACTCCAGCTGTTTCAATTCGACTTTTCTCGTATTGGAGCAGTCTCCAAGGATCCGACTTTGGACACATGGACCATCACTGGACGGCCTCTCACCTACAGCATGAACGAATTAGCAACCACAGCTTTCTATCCTCTCGATAAGTTTGCCACTGGTCCATTTGAATCTGCAAGTGGCTACTTCAGGCACCTCTCCTACGAAAATTTAACTCATCTTTTCACCCAGCGCAACCTCTCTTCCACCACGAATGAAGCTGAGGAGCAATACGTTGCACGGCATCTATTTGCGCGCCTAGTTGACAAGCACTGCATTTACGACAATGGCCCCTTCAAACTGTTTTGTGACGACCTTCGACCTCAGAATATACTTGTAGATCCGAAATCTCTCCGCATAACTGCCGTCCTCGACCTCGAATTTACAAATGCCATGCCGAGCCAGTTCGCGTCGGACCCGCCGTGGTGGTTGCTACTAGTTGGACCAGATTCGTACCTTTTTCGGGGTCACAGCATGGAGGAGTTTCTGTCAGCTTATGAGCCCCGCTTAGAGCAGTTTCTGGAAGGAATGAAACGGGTTGAGAGGTCAAGAGGAATGCTGTGCACGGAGAAATCTCTTTCTAGTCTTATGCACGACTCGTGGGTTACGAAACGCTTTTGGTTTAACTACGCAGCGAGGAAACCTTTTGATGTTGACAAGCTCTTTACTGATTGTTTGAATGAAAACGGTGCAGGCGCCGAGACACTGGATGAGGATATTCGTGCAGCACTTGCACCATTTGTCAAGATGAAGATGGAGCAGTTGAGGGCATATGACAAGGAGTGCAAAACGTTGCTATAATACTCATTATACTATTTCAGCATTTAGAGTTTTTTGTTGCCTCCTCTTCAGTTTATAGCTGGCCGTTGCGAACTACACCATCCAACAACTGGATTGCCTGCGAGAAGGGCGACAGAGAAGAGAAATCCATTGCAGAACTGTGGTAAGATTTTACCAGCCTCCTGCATTGTATGAGACCCGAATATCTGTCGTATTGCCATAAGATTTCCTTCTACGCCGCTCGCGAACTGCCACCAGCACCACGACGCTCCTGAGATTTCTTCCCTGCCGCTTCCGCCGCTTCACGTGCCTCTCGTGCCTTTTTTGCAGCGTCGCGTTTCTCCCTAGACATTCGCGCCGCTTCGTCCATGCGTTTCTGTTCTTCATCGGTAGGGATTTTGACGAAGCCACCGCTGTTGGTCATGTTCGCGCCTCGATTGATGAAGTTGATATATGGCTGTATAGAGTCAGCTGATGGTAAGGAAAAATGGGAAAGCTGGGTAGAAGCTTTGTTGGGTGTCCTACAGAATTGAAGAAGATGTTGTCGTTGAGTGTTCGACTTCGCATGCAGATACCGTAGTAAGATTTGACACACAGCCAATTCTCACTCTTTGCTGCTAGGAGGAAGTTCTGACGCTCTGCTTGTACAATATGACCAACGCCTGATTTCCACTGTTCGCCGAAGAAGCAACTCATAACATATGGAGAAGCTAGCCCTGTGACTACCAGACGACGAATATATGGAGTAGGTGAAACACAAACCAGAGGCGATGGACATTTTGCGTGCTCGGAAGCTGAGTGTACAGTTGATGGCCTGGGCTCAAAGTGACAGTTTTAGGATGGCAGGCGAATATTGGCAAAAGCCGCGATCCTTTGAACCTGGTTATTGTGTTGGGTATGTTGTACAAAGTATTCAACACAAGCTGTATATGCCGAGTAGCGATCGCGGAAGCGGGATAAGTGCTCTTGTGTAGTCTGGACATGTTAACGAATCGAACTAGCCACTTCTATTAAGGGACGTACCTGTCGCACTGTGCTGGACGGCCATATGCCAAGCATGATGAACGAGAATGCATTCCATTCTGCTCTGGACTTTTCTCTTTTTGTAAGCGTTCTCTCGTTAAATACTCTTTTGTTCAACTAATTTGCACCTTCCGATTGATTGAGGGATCCTTCTTTTTTTCTAGCCCATGAACTGCGACTGCAAGTGTATTCTGGAACGGGCGGCCGGTATCTGCTCGATGTGAACGGCCGTTGGGTGGGTATATTGAAAAGTCAGAGACACTTGTCGGCTTGGTATTCACAAGGTCGGGATGTGCGCTTAGCTATGTTTTATATGACAGAGAGCATGCCGTTTATCTGCAGTATGTTGACGATTATTCGGTACTTCGTATGCACCTCATGACCCTCCATCATGCTGGGCCATGAAGAGACCTTCGTTTTACACGACTGGTCATCCATATTCACCGCTGGCTCGCAGCCACCATGGTTGTAGAATTCTGCAGTCAAATAGTAAAAGAAGCGCAGTAGAACTCGCTCAGGGTAAAAAGGCAGCCGCTCAAGGACCCTTCTGCTTCTCATTGCAAGTTGTGACTTGAAAATCCCTGGCAGACAAGTCACCAAGTTCAATGTGATACAACAGAGACATGCATGAGCAATTAGAGCCGGTCGTGGTCGTGACCGTGTCGCGACGCGTCGGCGCCATGCTTGCTCTTGCTGCCGAGGAGCAGAGTTGGTAACATCGGCAGCTCAGCAACGGAGTGTACAAATGGGGAATACTCGATTCTGCGATTTTTCAGTCTCGACACCTTTTGAGGAAAACGTCTCCCATCACCAGACGCATGAAAGTTAGTGACCCCTAGCTTGGCACAGCCAGACGCTGCTGGCTGTGGTGGATTGGTCCGTGCTCGAGGGTCGCTGCTGACAGAAGCCGTGGGGTGGGCTGGTCGTCGCGACAGTTGGGCGGGCAATAATTGCAACAGGGAAGCCACACCCACGAACACCAGATACTTGTGGCTAGCGGTGCAACCACGGCAGGAAATGTGACGTCGGTTTCAGGAGCATCCATGTCTAGTGTTCTCCTAAATCTAATAAATGAGGCTGCCTGTGATCGATTGGACGTGATAGCAAGCTGCGGAATCTTCATCCAGTCTTCAAGGCTCCCTTCATCAGAAGCCGCTGACATATCCCGTCATATTCCTTTTTAACTCTCATCTTTCATCCTGGCTTTCACATTGCTCAGTGGCTCCTTTCTTTTCACATGCAGGCGAGCTACATTCTTAATAAAAACAAATTCCAGGTATCCTTTTTTTCAGGTAACTGAAAAATCAAGCCCCGGTCTCCCCAGACCGGATATTATATAACCGTGACTAAATGTCGTCCATGGGTTGCCTACCAACCAAGTCGGCGGGTCGGGGAGGGCTTCACAGGGACGGTGGTGTATGGGCCGGGTTCCTTGGGAGCGGTGCGGACCCAAGATCCCAGGTGTTGTGCGCAACCGCAGGTGACAGCCATTCTTTTGGTTGACACATCATGCAATCTGCTGTGACCAACGTGTCAGAGCTCGGCATGCACAGCTAGGTGAACGCAACAGCGTGCTGGTGAAGTTGGCGTCCACGTCGCCCATCTCGACCTGCCGTTGTGCAGGATTCGCTGAGCTCGGACGGGAAATCAGCTACGCTGCTGTGAGACTCTACCACTCATTGTCGACTTCATGACACCACACTGAGGGATTGTGAGACAGTGGAGGTTCAAGCTGACCCGGAAATTCGTGGTCGGCGATGGCACAAAGCAGCCCCTCCTCAGCTTCAGGCGACTCATCAGAGTTACCTGAATCCTCTCACCTAATAAATTTTCATTCTGTGTGTGCCATATGCGGTGGTATTAACACTGTGTTCGCCAATCACGCTAGGGGCAGTCAACGAAGGGGATTACCAATCTGCAGCCCACAGCAGCCCACGGTGGTGTCAAGTGAAGGAAGGGGGTTCTCGGCAACTATGAGATCGCAGGGTGGACAATTCGCTAGTTGTGCTCCTCCCGTCTCTCACTCGTTTAAGCTAACAGCTTGTCAACAGAGTCTTCTGAGTCTGCACCTGGCTCGTCGAGCGTGAGAATGGGCGTGGGTGACAACGCGTCGCGACACGAATGACTACCTCCTCCCTCTTGCCTACGACGTACCGAACAGAGTTTGGTGACTTGGCCGGCCCATTTCACAGTTTGCTCGGGATCGGGGGTTATCCATGCCTGCCCGCGTCCACTACACCACCCCGTCCTGCTCTGTCTAGAAGAACACTGCCAGACTGGGGGGTTCAAGAAGTAGGGTCGACCGACATTTCTTGAGTCGTGAATTGTATTAGGTTTTATAGGGATCCATCTAGCGAAAAAAAATACTTGATGGGCGATTTACAGCATTCCATCGAAACCATAAGAATACAGGTCAAGGCACTTCGAGCTTCCCAGGTGGCGAAAGATAGAGTGGGCGATCATGTCTTGGAGATGGATAGTATGCCATCGGACATCTATGCCGATGACGACAAGCTACCTGACACTGGCTCATTAGGTCGTTTCCCGGATGATATCATTCAGCACCTGCTTCGCTTTGTCCTGCCTGAGGATAATTTGCAATGCTTTCAGTTGCTGTGTCATCGTTGCTATAGATTAGCAAATGATGGCTTGCTTTGGAGATATCATTGCCGGAGTACCTTTAGATACTGGCGCCCGGATCATAGCTTTGGCGAAAAGCTGCAAGCGACGGTGGCAAGTGTCGACTGGAAGTACTTGTTCCTGTTGAGAACACGCAGCAACCATATCGTCTCCCTGGGACTTCCTTTTGGTCCAATGTCATATACATGAGTCCGCGCCGGATGTTCTAGCAAGGAGGTAATTAGCCTGTTCTACCCTGCCCTGCCTCACACGCAATCAGCCCAGGATAATTAAAACTCGACTCTTAGATATTTTAGCAATGTCATCCTCGACAACATTCATCGGAGCATCGCCCTTGAGGAATGGTCCAGGCTGGGTCTGGACCGCGATTCGCTGTCTGCACAAGTTGCCGCGCAGAGACTCGAAAGAGCACTCGGCGCCTTTGACATGTTCGTGTTACACGACCAAACTGGTGACCTAGATGACGTATGTCCTCGTACAAATTTCTCTCTCAATGCTTCATTGACACACTCGCTCTGATTGGCTTTGCTTAGATTTCCCAGATGTTGGATGATATAATTGCTCGATTTCGAGTCAGTTGCACTGACATTTCAGAGCTTACAACTCGAGAGACAGCTTTGGCATTGAACAGATGGGTGCGCGCTAATAATTTAACCGGCCTACGTAGCCCGGAACAGAATTATCGAAATCTTCGAAATTGTTTAATAGGTCAGGCGTTGCGGCATGAAGAACATGAGTCTATTCCACTCATATCCAGTGCCATATTTTGTTGTCTCGCCGCGAGACTGGGGCTCAATGCTCAATGCTGTGCTTTGCCTAGCCACGTCTATGCAATTGTCTTCGCTCAGTCCGGATATACTTTGGACGGGGATGTTGTTGATAGCTACCATGAGCAACCAGAAAGGATGTACCTCGATCCTTATGGGCTCGACAACGAAGTCCCTGCTTCCGACCTACAGGACCTACTAGCTCACTACGCGTGGCAAACAAGCACAGATGCATTTTTAGCCCCTGCGCCACCCCAGACAATGGTGTTACGGACCGCTCAAAATATCAAGGCGACTTTTGCCAGGATTCTGGAACTACAAGACGACGCTCACCCAGAATTGAGCCAGCTTCTGCGTGGTAACGACGCAATGAACGTGGATACTGCACTGTATTCAGCCATGTGGTCATCTCTGATGCTGACGCCTCCTGATACTTTTGAATGGAATGATAGGTTAGCAAGTTTTCTACACCGATTTGCTGGGTCATGGCCCGAAGACGTATGGCTGGTAGAGAAGTATCTTTGGCCCATGTATAACAGTTTCACTGCGCTTCGTCATGGGTTTGCCCGTCATGTAAATCGCGGCTTGGGAGACCCGTGGGATCACTGCCGTTTGGTTCGAGACCAAGATGACCTGATACCACCCATGTCCCGGAGAGATTTAGACGGCCATCAGTCAGTGACTTTTAAGATCGGCCAGGTTTTTCGACACAGGCGTTATGGTTGGATAGGCGTGATCACTGGCTGGCCTGATCAAGGCACACAGCATTTGCCTGTGGCAACGTCTCGAGACACAGATGACGAGTCAGACACTGCCGCCCCGCGCGAACACCCACGAGTACCTGTTCGGCTACCGAATCAGTTCTATTTTATGTGCTTGTAAGCCCCAGAAGCCCTTCCTCTCCGATGTAGTAACTCCGTTGTTTGTTTCTGTTCGCTTGTGCTGACTGTCGGTCCTTGGAACAGTCCAAGCCATGGGTCTGAGCCAAATATTATAGCAGCTGATAACATTGAGCTCATAGACGATTTTAGGGACATTGATGATAACATGTTTCCCGTGGCAGGAAAGTTTTTCAGACGTTTTGATCCAGAATCTTGTAGATTCGTATCCAATATGAAGGAGCAATATCCGGATGATTAATGGCGTTAGCCAAATGATCATAAAACACTTCGAATAGCCGTTAGTTAGTTAGCCGCCTAATTAGGCGCATGAGTGCCCTGTTTGCCGCATCATGTCATATCAGGTAATATTCCTGTTGGGCTTGAGCTGTAGGGAGTTTTTCTCCCCAGCACTACATATAGAGTAGTAACTAGAAATCTCAGAGTGCATAGCAGGATGGGGCCGCAGCGCAGTACATTTCCATTGTATCGGATCCGAGCCCTTGCATTGACACATCTGTAGAGAAACTTCATGCTAACTAGTTAGGCAACTTTAAAAAATCTATTTCCAACATTCTTCGACAACTTAAAGACCGTGGCGCTTCGACTTCGAAGTACGATATGAGCCCTTTCGCATGAGTACATTTGCACGTAGCATCTGCCTATTTTCCCCCTCTCCCAGGCTTGCATGGGCGAGACACCAATTTTATGCGTTGATAATGATAAAGTATTGTTTCCCATCGTGTTGTACGATGCTGGCAAACGTTGCATCGAAATGCTCTGTAAACTCGGAGGTAAGGGATGGCCGGGATTATCTGCCGCGGGATGGGAAGCTTCTTTACTGGCGTGAGCTGAAGAGTGCTAAACCGCTCGATATAGGCCTTGCATAATAGGCCCCAAAATACGGTCACGGTTTAAACGATGGTATAGTGACCGTCTTCCCGGACTAATAACTGACTCGCAGGCCACGCAAATGAGGATTTGGTGTTCTTCATTGTAAATGAACCCTTTTGGAAACTCCTCCACGCTGGCTTGTGTGGTCAAATTATCTTTATGCCCAGTCTCACTTGTGCCAACTCCTTTCCTCTCTTTTCGGCAAGCATCGCCACTGAAGTCCGCTGGCCCTCTCTTCTTCGGTACACCGATATTGGACTTGGTACTATTCTCCAGATTTTGTTTCCGGCCCGCCGGCTGGACTGCTACGTTTTCCGTCACCGCTCTGCAATTTGCTGCGCAGTTCTGGTCATAATATTGCGAATTCTAGTTTTGCCAGAGTGTCGATAGTCGGCGGTACATTTCAGGAAGTTCGGGCTGAAGTCGAGTTGATAAGGCCGTGTCGATGGCATAGGCCGTGAGAAGCATCCTCGGACGATGGCTAACGCCGGCAGCAATCATTCGAATCGGAGTATCAGCACTGCTTGGATAGTAGAAGTTTCTTTCCTTGATTAGCTCGCTTACGTGGCGCTTAGCAATGGCAATTGATGCCTGGCGATAGAGTGATATCTTCCACGGCGTCTGAAGAGTACGTGTTAAGTCCCCGAGAGATTCTGTTGCCTGCGTAGTGGATAAATGGCTTTCTTTGCGCTTTGCGTCCAAAAAGATGAACTCGTTGCTGTGATAATGCGGCAGCCCAAGCTGATTTCGCTAGAAAGTCAAGAAATGGTCGGATATATGCAAGGTAGACTACAACAGACAAACCCAGATGATGAGATCATCCAGCGGGTGGCGAACAATATAGAAAGCGTGGTTATTCGAGGAACGGGCCTTGGTATAACTGATAACAATAATAATTCGTCCCTCGCGGATAAATAAGTTCCCAATGGCTAACTTTGTGTTTCGCAAGCGGATAGTCATCTCCGTGCCTCGACCCGGTAGATCTGCCGTAACATGAACCGCAGAAAAGACCTTTGTGGACGGCTCGGCACCCGCCTCTAGGTA